>OZ030026.1:14389200-14706700 GCA_964023405.1 Apodemus agrarius | reverse complement strand
ACCCTAAGTTCAGTAGCTTCTTTGCATTTGTGTTAGACTTCCTAGCATATCTGTCCTTCTTCTTGACTTATAAAGTGAAGACAAAATATTTATGTTTCACTGATTTAGTGAATACTATTAGAATTTTAAAAGAATATAAAATACAGTGTAAAAATATAATGAGGAAGGAGAAAATGGGGCAGGGCAGTTGGTGAAATGACTTAGCAGGTAAAAGAAGCTTTCTGTCCAAGCCTGACCACCTGAGCTTGACCCCTGGGAATTACAGTGCAAGAAGGGAACCCGCTCCAAAACATTGTCTTCCACCCTCCATAACACATGCCCACCCTCACACACATACATCTCTCTCTCTCTCTCTCTCTCTCTCTCTCTCTCTCTCTCTCTCACACACACACACACACACACACACACATTATTATTGTAATAATAAATAAAACAAACACTTTTGACAGCAGTGAAAAATGATTTTATACTTAGCAAACTCAAGAGAAAAATAACTGATTATCACAAATGATCAGATCATCAAACAGGATAGTTGGCTAAAATAAAACATGAAAACTAATTGTTCTCATATAAAGAATACCAACTAACGTTCAGATGAATATAATGGTGGAGATTTCATTGAAAATAACAAAAAGCCTAAAACACTTAAGCACTTATTTAAGAATGCTTTTTAATTTGTTTCTTATTTTAGCGTACTAAATAATAAGTTTCATTATTTCATCTTCATACATATTAATTATTATAACAGAATAATTTTTAACTGAGCATCTCCATCCGAGGCCTCAGGGTGAGATTTAAATAAACAGAGAGATCCACATTGTTCTTTAGCTGACTCAGCATTAGAGTTTTTAGTGGATATCATTTCAAACATGTGCCATGTCACTGTGACTCTTCAGAGCTGACTCTTCTCACAAAGCTACCTGCTGTGCACAGGTCCAGCATGGAGCCTCCCTCCACAGACAGAGTCAGGCAGAATCGCAGGTTTGGGACCAGTGACCAACCCTATTATTTCAACCAATAATCTGAATGAACAGATTTTAAATTTGGCATTTTTAGATGAAACCATACAAAAGAAAGGAAAAAAAGAAAACCCTAGATAATGATCTAACTATTTCTGCTGTTTGCCCAGATCCTGGTCTTGTGTTTTCCCTTGTGAGTCCTGCTTGGTCCACTTTTATTCCAATTGGATGTAAACTGTTGGACACACAGAATAACCCACTTCTTAGAGGTGTCCGTGCCACTTAAATCAAATGTTCTCCACATTGAAATGTTTTGAAATAATTCTTTAAATTATTTCTTCCTAGTAGATCGTGGGGACACAGTCCAAAAGTAGAGGCAGGAAGATCTCTGTGAGTTCAAGGCCAGTCTGGTCTCTACAGTGAGCTCCAGGGCAACCAGGAATGCATAGTGCGACCCTGTCTCAAACAAACAAACAAACAGACAAACAAACAAACAAACAAGCAAACAGGAACAAATGTAACAAAATGATGCAGAAGAAAGCAAGAGCTATACAAGTGGGCACATTGAAGGGACACAAGCCACCCAAAATAAAGAAATATTACTATAATATCTGGAGTTTTGCTACATGACAAACATATTTTGTCATAGGTTTGTCAGTGAACGCTATGAAGGAAACACATGTCTGGGTGTCTGTGGGGAGCAATCTCAGTCACTGCCAACTTCAACATCAAATTCCAGATCAGTCAAGCATTGCTAGGTGGAAATCAGATCACAGGAGAGGAAACACTATGAGTGTAGTCACACCTGATCATGAGCGTCTGAGTGTAGTTCTTGCGATCATAAGAGAGGCCTTTCGCATGAAAGCCAGAAACAATAAAGAAATACCTGAATAAGCTTTTCTGTATAAATATGATAAAGACACAATCACCATTTTGTACAATGAACATACCCCGGTCATTTTTAAAAATCACCTTACACAATTTAGAGGAGGAAAGAATTTTCGATATTTTAAAGAAAAAATTAAATCCAATGGAGAAGTAATAAGGAAGCAAAGGAACTCACAAAATAGTCTTCTTCCAGATTCATGGATATTAATGTTATACAACATTTGCCTTTCTCTCTCTGTCTCTGTCTCTGTCTCTGTCTCTGTCTCTGTCTCTGTCTCTCTCTCTCTCTCTCTCTCTCTCACACACACACACACACACACACACACACACACACACATACATACTCTCACACACATACGCACTCTTTCACTTACACACTCACACATACATACACTCTCTGTCTCTCTCACACATACATACACACTCTCTCATACACAAATATGCACCCTCTCTAACACACACTCTCACATTCTCTCTCACAGACACACACTCTCTTATTCCCATAGTCCTCTCTCATGTATTTGTTATACACGCACATGCAAAGACATTTATCTTTAAAAGCCAAAGCAACAAAAATACATACATATCTCACTATAGAATATTTTCACTAACACACACACATCAAATACTTTCACAACTACAATTCAATTGTGAGCATCAGGTGTAGGTTTTTAATAAAGCTTATGTTCCTATTCAAATTTTACCTATTATCTCTGTAATGTTACCTGTGGTAAAAAAAAAAAAAAAATTCTTATCCAGCATCTAATCCATTTCTCTATCAGGACTTCTCAGATTTATTTATTTTTTTTGAAAGAACTGGCTAGTTGTTTTGTGAATTGACTATGGGAAAATAATATAAGCAATACAATTTGGAAGGCTGGAAGATGGGAGATCCTAATGCCAATCATCCATATCTTAGAGCCCAACAAAAGATTACTTCTCCCTCCTCCCTTCTCCTCCTTCCTTTCCTCCTTCTCCCTCCTCCTTCCCTTCCTCCATCACCCTCCTCCCTTTCTCCTCCTCCCCTCCCTTTCTTCTTCTTCCCCTCCTCCCCCTCTTCCTCCTTCCCTTCCTCCTTCTCCCTCCTCCCTCCCCCTCCTCCCCTCCCTCTCCTCTCCCTCCTCCTCCTCCTCTTCCCATCCTCCTCCTTCTCCTCCAACTTTTGTCACTATAATTAACTACCCGAGGCAAGCTAACTCTATAAAGAAAGGTGGTTACTTTAGTTCGCAGTTTTAGAATTTCAATGCTTGGCACTGATACCAGCTCAGCGCTGTAGTGGTTTTCTCATGGAAAAAGTACCTAGCAGCACTTTGTATCAAATGGTGTGAGAAAGGAGGCCACACATCTGGGTCTCTAGGTCCATTTCTGTTCCTTTTCTTTCTTTTCTTTCTTTCTTTTTTTTTTTTCCCCCAAGACAGGGTTTCTCTGTGTAGCCCTGGCTGTCCTGGAACTCAACTCTGTAGTCCAGGCTGGCCTCGAACTCAGAAATCCGCCTGCCTCTGCCTCCCAAGTGCTGGGATTAGAGGTGTGCGCCACCACCGCCTAGCTTCTGTTCCTTTTCTTAACAAGCACCAAGAGATCAATCATGAGGGTCCCACCCCAATGACGTTTACTAAACTGTACTGGCTGGTTTTGTGTGTCAACTCAACACAAGCTGGAGTTATCACAGAGAAAGGAGCCTCCCTTGAGGAAATATCTCCATGAGATCCAGATGTGGGGCATTTTCTCAATTAGTGTTCAAGGGGGGGGGGCTTGTGGGTGGGGCCACCTCTGGGCTGGTAGTCCTGGGTTCTATAAGAAAGCACACTGAGCAAGCCAGAGAAAGCAAGCCAGTAAGAAACATCCCTCCATGGCCTCTGCATCAGCTCCTGCTTCCTGACCTGCTTGAGTTCCAGTCCTGACTTCCTTTGGTGATGAACAGCAATGTGGAAGTGTAAGCTGAATAAACCATTTCCTCCCCAACTTGCTACTTGGTCATGATGTTTTGTGCAGGAACAGAAACCCTGATAAGACTTTTTAGGTGCTTCATCTCTAAGTCCTATAGATGATTCAATCTCCAGATTGGTAATCCTGGTAGCATGTGAATTTAGAATAGCAAACCATAGCACTACTTAAATCTGAGGCAGAAGAAACTAGTCCAACACATTAGTGATTTTTTTTTAAACCTTGAAATAACTCTTTTAAACTGGAATCTCTAACAGCAAAGAAAGAATTATTTACATCTGCAGTCGCTATGGTTCCCATCAAGTTATTTGTACTTGTCTATGTAAGGTAAGATCTGTTTATTAACCAAATGCTGTGGTGCACCCGGAAGCCTCAGAGTGAGGCATGCCAAGGTGAGACTGTGCGCCTGAGGCCAGCCTGGGCCACAGAGTGACGTGTACCTTAGGGAATAAATATGAATTTCATTAAAAATTATCCTATCCACTCATTTATTCTTCTCTCTGTAAAGAGAGACAATGAGTGTGATGACAACACTATTAACAGCGGCTTCCTTATAGTATTTAAGACAATTTTATCATTATTTAAAAACAGCTACTTTATACTCTGGAAAAATACATTGTACAACTTTGCATCCGATGATATTTAAAAAAAAAAACAATTTTAGAGCCAAGTTGCCATAATTCTCAGAAATAAAGTCAAGAATTACTCATAGCCTTGGAATAAATAGGAAAACTTCCGTTCATTCTCACTAACAGACCCTGAATATGACAACACAAAAGCCAGGCATGGCGAGACACACCTTTAAGCCTAGCACTCAGGAGGCAGAAGAGGGCAGATCTCTCTGAGTTTGAGGCCAGCTTGGTCTACACTGCAAGTTCTGGGCTAGCCAGGGCTACATAGTGAGACCTAACTCAAAATGATATATGGAGAGGGAGAGGAAGAGACAGACAGACAGACAGAGACAGAGACAGAGAGAAAGAGAAAGAGAGAGAGATGATAAACAGGTAGGGGATAGATAGATACATAGAAACATAGATGCATAGATAGATAGAGATAGATGATAGGTAGGTAGATAGATAGATAGATAGATAGATAGATAGATAGACAAACAGATGGGCTGTAGATAGATAGATAGATAGATACATAGATAGATATATAAATACATAGATACATAGTCTTACAGGGATGGTCATTCCATTCCCAGTAATCACATGGGTGGCTGACACTGTCTATAACTACAGCTGCAGGGGATCCAATGTCCCCTTCTGGCCACAGTGGGCACCTACAAAAAAAATGGCATACACTTACACAAACACAAACAGAAAGAAATAAATAATAAACAAATAAGTAAAACAAGGCAACATCATAGAGCACACATTTAAAATGTGAACACGGTAACTCCCCCACCAGTTTCACAGTTGTGGAATCTAAGGTGCTGTGGTTTGGATGAGACTGGCCCCCTATGTGCTCGGATATTTGAATACACTTGGTCCCCAGTTGGTGATGCTCTTTGGAGAGGCTTAGGAGATGCGGCCTTAGTGTAGGAAGTGTTACAGACACTGGGCCTCCTGGCTTAACTGCCTCACACCATTCCCAGTCTGCTGTCCCCGCTTCCCGCTTGCGTTGCAGGTTGCATGTAAGCTCTCAGACGGCTGAGCCAGCGGCCAGGCCTGACAGCTCCTCTCCACCATCATAAACTCTAAACTTCTGGAATCGTGAGTCCAAATAAACTCTTCCCTTTTCTAAGATGCCTTGGTCGAGGTTCTGTTGTTGGTGTCCTATTTGGCTTTTGTTTAATTGTGTGCTATAAGTAGCATACGCTTGCAATGCACACGGAGAAATATATAATAAACCAATGAATTAATTAATGAAATGGCATAACTGGTCACATTTAAAACACGAGCAACGTGATAATGCCTCCACTAGTGTCACAATTCTGGGACACAGAGGAAAAATAAAAGGGCCACATTGGAAGAAATGAAATTCAGAAAGAAAACCACAGACTAGTGCTGGGTGTCATACCCAAGCTCTAAGACAAATGTTGTCAAGTGGAATTGAACTTTTGGAGACTCTTTCACTAAGGTACAAAAAGATGCTGCAGTCCTTGGCTTTATTTATTAAAAGGAAAAAACATGTTTGACTTTTGAAATCGATGCCAAAAGCACTGGATATTCTATCAATTCTAATGAATACTTTTCATGTATGGCATGATGATTAAAAACTCCCATCAAGGAACACCCAGTGATAAGCTTAATGATCTTTTTAATTAAAATGATTTAGCTAGAGTGGTTAGTGTTAGGAGTGAAACGGGGTGTTGTTGACTCGTTATCCACTTCAGTACACAGAGCTGCAGTTCTCAACCTGTGAGCTGTGACGTCTTCACAGAGCTCACCTAAGATCTCTGGAAAACAGGTATTTACATTACAATTCGTAACAGTAGCAAAACGATGGTTATGAAAAATAATTTATGGGTGCGGATCACCGGAAGAGTAACATGAGGAAGTGTATTAAAGGGTCGCAGCGTTCGGAAAGCTGAGGACCGCTGCGTAGAGCATCATGGGTATCCAACATGCAGGAGCTGCTCAACAAGGGAGAGTCATCGCAAGCAACTCCAACTCGGGAGCTTTGCAGCCGTCGGTCACGTGAGCTTTGCTGCCGTCAGTCACGTGAGCTTTGCTGCCGTCCACTGCTGGGCATTGACACACTCAGAGCTGGGCTAGAGGATTGCCTTTGGCAGCTCTTGACATCCATTCTGCATGGCTCACTTTCTTGTACAAAATATTTTGTTTTTCTAGATAACAAATCTTTGTGTCTTTAGAATCCGAAACAAGCGGAGTTTGTTTTATGGCTTTGGCCAACGGTAGGTAGCCAAAGGTTTCTCTTCACTCTTACTAAATTCTGAAATAGGTGCGAGGTAGTTGAATAGGGGCTCAGTACATTTTTGTGGGTTCTTCTTTCAGGTGTGATTTCTTACATTCTGTGCTGGCTTCACAAAAGGAGCGTGAAGGCTTCCTTCTCCCTGTGGGTTCTGGGATTGTGACACTCGTGGAGGAGAAGCACAACCGACTGTATTTGCAGACATGGTGACGAGCGAGATGGGTGGAACAGTCACAAATGTTTACTGGATTTACAGGGGAAAGAGATCCGCGAACTTTGTGAGGCTCAGAACTGGTACCATGGCCTTTAGCCTTTAGATTGACTTTAGAAGAAAGGCTAGAATGCAGACTACAGCACAAATGTCGTTATTTTCCATCCAGTCCACTAAGTGCCCGCCATATGCCAAGCACTGTGTAATGTGCTGGAGACATAGGAGCAAAAAAAGGGAAGGAGAACCTTCCATGGGGACCAACAAGATGACTCAACAGGAAAAGGCACTTGTCACCAAGTGTGGCAGTTTGTATGTGCTTGGCCCAGGGAGTGGTGCTATTAGGAGGTGTGGCTTTGTTGGAGTAGGTGTGGTCTTGTTAGAGGAAATGTGTCACTGTAGGCACCCTCATCCTAGCTGCCTGGAAGCCAGTCTTCTGTTATCCTTTAGAACAAGAGGTGGAATTCTCAGCTCCTCTAGTTCCATGTCTGCCTAGATGCTGCCATGTTCCTGCCCTGATGACAATGGACTGAACCTCTGAACCTATAAGCCAGCCTCAATTAAATGTTATCCTAATCAGAGTTGCCTTGGTCATGATGTCCATTTCACAGCAGTAAAACCCTAACTAAAACAGAAATTGGTACCAGGGACTGGGGTGTTGCTATGATAGGCCTGACCATGCTTTTGTTTGGAGGACTGTAGATTTGGGGACTTTGGATTTGGAAAGCAGGGGCATGCTTTAAATGGGACTTAATGGGCCAGCCTAGTAGAATATGGAAGACTTTGTTGCTGAGAGTGATTTGAACTGTGCATACCTCGTCCAAGAGGTTTCAGTGGAGAAGATCTAAGTATGTGATGTAGCGACTGTTGTTGTTGTGATATGTCAGTGAAGAACATGACTGCTTTTTGCCATTGTCAGAAGAGTCTGCCTGAGGCTAAGGTGAAGAGATTTAGATTACTTGTGTTAACAAGGGAAATCTCAAAAAAGCCCAACAGAGACTTTGTTCTCTGATTTAGTCTGTATGAAGAGTAGTCTAATGAAAAGCGGCAAGCTGAGAAAGAGAAAATACAAAATATATGGTTCATGTAATAAAGGGGCAACAGGAAGTAGAATGGAAATGAATCCTGTCTTCTAGGAGATAACAGATTACGGGAGTGGTGACCTTGGGGCAGGATCTTACCCAGCTAAATTTAAGAACAGGCATGGTAGTACAAGCCTTTAATCCCAGGAGACTGAGCCAAGTAGATCTCTGAGTTCAAGGCCAGCCTGTGACTATAGCATGTTCTAGGTGAAGAAAAGCTTAAGTCTAGACGTGGTGGCACACGCCTTTAATTCCAAGATTACAGGAGACATAGCCATACAGATCTCTGAGTTCAAGGTCAATCTGCAGAGACAGTTCCAGAACAGCCGAGAATAGGCAGTAAGGGAGTTGGAAAACAGAAAGCTGGTAATAGAATAAGGGGGACGGTGTTCCAGCCCCAGCAAGCAGCAGAAGTCTGCAGCTTTGGCCATGTGACTCTGGCTTTACAGTCCAGAATAGAAGAGACTTCTGGGACAACCGATGCTAGTTAGCTGAAGCTAAGAAATTAGTGGTAATTAAGAAGAGACCACTATCACTGAGGTGAAATCTGGGAAGTGTTTTTTTGAGAACACAAAGAAGCTGTGCTCCAGAGATAATCAAGTGTGTACCTCATGCTGCAGCTGTACTTGGTAGTATGTAAGAATCACTCAGGTGGTACTGGTGTTGAAGGCATGATGGGGTCATGGAGAGCAGCTGAGTCTTGGCACTGTGAGAGGCCGTGGAAGGCCATTGGTGATGGTTTAGCCTCAGTTGCAGTTGATGGCCCAGGACTGAGGTGTCATGCAAAGAAGTTGAGGCTTGGCACCATGAAGAGAGCCTATGAGAGGCTACTAGTGAAGCCTAGTTGCAGAGGAAGACCCCAGTGTACTGGAAATGCCAGCACCGTGGGATGACCACCAAGAACAGCAGTAGCAGTGGAGTGGAGTCAACCAGAGCCTAGAGTGTTACAGAGGGCAGAGCTAAAGGTGTGACCCAAGCTCTTTGGAGGAACCCAGAAGATCATGTATGAATCTTACACGTTAGAACAAGAAGCTATAAAGTTGAAGTTGCCTTAGAGATACCAAGATTTCAAGATGCCAGAGCCACAGGATGCCTGCCAAGGAAAACTGCTAACAGGGAGTGGAACCAGCCCAGGAGAAAGAACGTTTTTGTAGTCAACAAAGGTGAAAAAGGAGTGGAGATCTAAAGACATGCTTTGATATCAGACATGGAGATGCAGAGTGTGGAGTTTGTCCAGCTGGTTTCCTGTCTTGCTTTGGGGATTACAGTTAAGTGAGTGGATGAATCTCAGAAGAGACTTTGAACTTTGGACTTTTAACATTGTTGAGGCTGCTGTAGACTATGGGGACTTTGGAAGTTGGACTGAATGTATTTTTTTTTTATTATGCTATGGCTAGGTATGGCCCCCAAGGACTCATGTGCTTGAACAAGCAGATGGGGGCCAGGGAGTGGAATGTGATGGTTTGTATATGCCGGGCCCAGGGAGTGGCACTATGAGGAGGTGTGGCCTTGTTGGAGTAGGTGTGGCCTTGTTGGAATAGGTGTGTCACTGTGGGCATGGAATTTAATACCCTCATCCCAGCTGCCTGGAAGCCAGTCTTCTCCTGTTTGCTCTCAGAACAAGATGTAGGACTCTTTGCACCTCCTGCACCACGCCAGCCTGAACACTGCCGTGCTCCCACCTTGATGATCATGGACTGAACCTCTGAACCTATAAGCCAGCCCCAATTAAATGTTATCCTTATAAGAGTTGCCTTGGTCATAGTGTCTGTTGACAGCAGTAAAACCCTAACTAAGACACCAAGTCTGATGATCTGAGTTTAATCCCAGAAACTATGTGGTGAGAAGAAGAGAAATAACTCTGTCTGCAAGTTGTTCTCTGACCTCTACCTGCATACTGTGATATATGTACACACCCATGCACGCGTGCGCACGTGCGCGCACACACACACACACACACACACACACAAATGTGAGAGGAAGGAAGAAATAAAAAAAGGAAGGAAGCAAAAAAGGAAGGAAGAGAGAAGGACAGGGAAGGAAAGAAGGGGAGGGGAAGGGAAGGGAGGGAGGGAAAGGGGAAGGAAAGGGAAGGGAGGGGAAAGAGGAGGGGAGAAGAAAGGAAGGGGAGGGGAGGAGAAAGGGGAGGGGAGGAGGGGAGGGGAGGGGAGGGGAGGAGAAAGGAGAAGAGGGGAGAGGAAAGGGGAACCTTATCAGTGTCTTACTAAGAAAGTGTTGGGTACAATCCCCACAACATAGAGAAGTAACTAGGACACTGTCCCACAGTGGTGGCAGTATGGCAGACTGCCTTAGAGGGCATCATTCTGATTTTGAAGCCTCTCTGAAGAAGCCAGCTCTGCAAACATCAAGGAAGGGGCATGCCGGGCAGAGGGCGTGTCAAGCGCAAGAGGGAGGGCTCTGTGCTGTGTGGGCATCCTGTCCCCTCCCTCCCCTCCCGGAACAGAGCACAGGGGATGGGAGCGGTGAGATCAAGGGAACGGAAGCCTTTGGGAAGAGACTCGACCTCAGACACAGTTTCAAAGGGTCCTTCTGGTCGAGTTATGCAAAGGGATTTTAAGGGAGCGTTCAGAACAGGAGGGAGATGTATTTGAACGCTGCCGCAGCTGTCCAAAGACAATCAGTGAAATTTCAACTTCTCACTCCGTACCCGGCTAGACCTCAGACTTTACCTTCCCTATGTCAATCATCTTTAATTCCGTCCTGGGCAGTAGCTGTCGGGACCACAAGGTTAACAAGGGTTAGGACTGCTGGCAGAGCCTGTGCTTTGAGATAAGGGGTGGGGTGGGGGAGGGGGAGTGTTGAGAGCAAGTTCAAGGGTCAAGGCAGAGGCTGGGGAAGTAGGTTGGTTGGTAGAGTTCTCTCCTAGTATGCTCAAAGCCCCGGGTTCCACCCACAATGCTGTTTAGACCAAGTATGGTGGCACATGCTTTGGGAAGCAGAGACTGGAGGAACATAAGTTAAAAGCCATTCCTGGCTATCAGGTGAGCTTGAGGCCAGGTTGGGCTATAGGAAACTTGGTGTCAAGGCAGGCCTGGGTTGGCTTCCTCCTGTCACTTACACACGGTGAGCGACTCGGGCAAGCTGGCTGAGCTGTCTGTGCCAGCAATGCCATCCCACCGCTGAGAGGGCGTTCCTGCTCCACTGCTTCGCTGGGCATTGGACAAGCCAAGTGCTGAGCAAAGCAGATGGAAGGAGAAATCTGTTTGGTTTCACACGGAGGCTCCTGCTGGCATCCCATCTGCTTTACAGGCCACCCCTCCCCAAGACACACACATATACATGCACACACACAAACACATACACACACACACACACACACACACACACACACGTGCACACCCTTTCCCTAAGACACATACACAGGCACACACACACACACACACACACACACACACACACACATGCACACCCTTTCCCTAAGACATACACAGGCACACACACACACAGAGGCACACACACACAGGCACACACATACATACGTGCACACCCTTCTCCTAAGACACATACACAGGCGCACACACACACACACAGGCACATATACACAGGCACACACACACATACAGGCACACAGGGGCACACACACACACACACACACACAGGCACACACAGGCACACACATACATTTGTGCACACCCTTCCCCTAAGACACACACACAGGGGCACACACACATACACACACACACACATACAGGCACACACACACATACAGGCACACAGGGGCACGCACACACACACACACACACACACACACACAGTCACACCCTTCCCCTAAGACACACAAGCACACACATACATGGGCACACACATACACACACGCAGAGGCATGCACACATACACACACATACATGCACACCCTTCCCCTAAGATACACACACACACAGGCACACACACACAGGCACACACTCATATGAACGAACATAAACACACGTGCATGCGCATACTCTTGCACACATGTGCACGCACACAGACCCTTCTGAAGGTGGAAAATAGGCATCTGTATTCCTGAAGGTCCCTAATGCCCCCTCACTCCTCATTATCCTGCTCCCCTCCCCAGGTGGAGATGGGCCCTGCCTGACACAGCCTGTCCTAACACCATGCTAAACACACTGAAATGATCCCTGCTGTGGCTGGCGTTCTCTAGGAGTCCAGATCACATCTGTGCTTTCCAGACCCAGAGGAAATAACTCAACAAGATAAATGCCTAGCGTCAGATAAAACTGTTTCGGGAGGTTTATACACACAGAGAGCAAGCCTCGGATGACTCTTTAAATAAATCTCGTGCTTTTAAAAATAATCGCTTTGCTCTAAATGTCTTAAACCCTTGCTTAGATCGCCTGGCTTGCGTGCCCCCTCCTCCCTCCAGGTGCTCATTTTCCTCCGGGGGGTCCCCTTGCTTCTGCCTGGAGGTTTCATGGCCGAGAGGGCTGCCAAGGTCCCGCTCATGGGAAGAAAAGCTGCAAAGGCCCCCATGGGAGTGTCAGAAAAAACCTATCTTGATGGCATATGCAAACAAGTTCCAACTATCAGAGACAGGAAGCAGGTGACAAATGTGTCGGAGACACGCCCTCGGCGAAGCTCACCACCTGCTTTGCATCTCTCCATTTTAACCAAGTGGGTAGTGTGTCTGCTCTCTCTGCTCAACTCTAAGGTCCTCTGGGACATGAACCGTGTCTTACTGTACGGCTCCGAAGCATCTAGAACAGTAGGTCTCAACCTTCGGGTCTCTATTCCTTTGGGAGTGGCATATCCGATAACCTGCATTTTAGAGGTTTGCATTATGGTCCATAACAGTAGTGAAATTGGTTATAAAATAGAAACAAAATAATTCTATAGGTTGGGGTGTCACCGCCGCACGAGGAACTGTATTAAAGGGTTGTACAGCATTAGGAAGGCTGAGAACCACTGATCCGGAACACGACCTAGGATATGGTAGTCATTCGATAAATATTAAGTTTGTTACTTAAATGAAGCTCGGGTGAGTTGTAATTATGTTAGTGCAAATGCAAAAAGCCACAGGCTTCCATGGTCAGCCTCTGTGGTGTGGTCAGCTGACTCCTGTTCCTGCCGCTGAGGAACTTCTCCACCATGATGGACTCTGTCCCCTGAGTCAGAGCTGCATGTGCCTTACGTGTGACCACCGTGACACAAGCATAACTGACACAGTCCTAAGCGGTAACGGTTAGGCAGCAAGACAAACACAACATCTTCAGCAGAGAAGCGGCGTGACCACATTTATAATTTTGAAAGGTCCTTCAGCCTACAGTTGGGAGACTCGCATGCCATGGTTTCACTATGAAGTGATAGTAATAGCCCTACTTTGTAGAGTTGCAAGAGTTAAATGAGATGATACACACAAATCGCTTAGCACAGTGACAGTAAGTGCTACCTTGTATTGTTACCATTCGTCTCTCTGCTTAGAAAGATCACAGACCGCAGAGATAAAACAAAGGTCACCAAGTGCAACATCTAAAGCTTGGGCTGGGGTGTGATTATCATTCAACAAACACTACAGATGTGTGCGAGGCATTGTGGGATACCTAGATGGCTCAGCAGAGTGAAATGGTGTCAGGGAAAGCTTCTGGAGTGGGGGTTGGGATGGGTCAATGAGTTATAGCAAGAGCAGCTTCTGGGCTACTGTATGTCATGTGACTCTGATCCAGTTCCCCGGAATCATAGTCCAGAAAGTAGGAGAATGCGGGACTGGGTGAAGAAGCCAGCTGGGACATACTTTTGTCCCTTATCGCAAGGTCATCGTTAGTGACATTGCTTAAAATTGGCCATCGGAAGAATGTTTATGCCATCGAAATGCTACAAAAAGGGGGTGGGCTGACCCTTTTTTTTTTCCTCCCAGAGACTGGGCTCTTAAGCATTTGCCCACGCACCATCACACACGAGTGGCACCTGCGAGGATAAAGTTCTGGATCTCGTAACTGGCCAGGAGTGCAGCCGAGTGCTTAGCGCTTCACCGTGAGAGTCGCGGTGAAGCCTGGGAACTGAACTGAGATGGGGTGAGCAGCCCGGGGAACAGGAAGTTCACGCCTCAAGTAGTCTCGGTCTTGCGCGTTCTTGGGGCTCCAGGCCTGTTCCGGTCCCCGTCCGGTCTCTGCTTCTTAGTTACAACGTGAGCGGGCTGCGAGTTCCCAGTGCTGCGGAGCAGGCGGTGGCTTTGCCAGGCTGTGTTCCCCGAGTGCTGCGAGCCGAAATAGATCCCTCCCTCTTCACGTGGCTCCTGTCGGGTACTCCGTTGCAGCGATAAGAAGAGTAGCTCAGTGTCTAGAGAGATGGCTCAGTGGTTAAGAGCACCGACTGCTCTTCTGAAGGTCCTGAGTTCAAATCCCAGCAACCACATGGTGGCTCACAACCATCCATAACGAGACCTGACTCTCTCTTCTGGAGTGTCTGAAGACAGTTACGGTGTACTTACATATAATAAATAAATAAATCTTAAAAAAAAAAAGAGTAGCTCATACAGGGTGAGTATCGGGACAATGTACCCAAGAAACGTAGCTCCGCCTGCTGTCCCTAGTGCCTGAGTCTTTCCCAGTCTCCTTGTATGGATATCTTACACTGATCTAGCCAGATCTAGTCAGCTTTTCCCAGCACAGATAGCAGGACGGAATGGATTCTCTCTGGACTTTAACACGGTATGAATCACATGGAGCATAAATGACTGGTAACTAGGAGATAAAATGAGACTCGATCTTTATTCAATTTGACTTTATTCAATTTGAGTAAACAACATAATTTAAGTACTTCAGGCATTAGGGATCAACTTCCACATAGGGTCTCTATAATGCTCAAAGATACAGCTTTCTAGAGAAGGCTAGTGAAAACTTGGCTTCTGGGTTTTTCTGAGAGCAGGAGCCATCAGGGAGCCTGTGCACGCCCACTAAGAACAAGCTCTAGGGACTTGTCTTTTCCTGGACACCAACCGAATGGCAGATGAGGGGACTGGCTGGACGGGTACATCCTGGTTCCAACTTCACGCTTAACAGAAGGGCTCGTGCCTTCACTCGGCATCCAGCGAGTATTCTATGAGGTGCTGCGTGCCAGGGACCACAGATACAAGAGTGGGCAGCGCTCACCCCGTCCCCCCTGCGAGGCAAGGAAGAGCAGAGCGGCCAAGCTAGAGCACAGGCAGTGACAACAGCCTGACGCTAAGGACACATCAGAGAGGAGCGTCTAATCCAACGGGAGAGTGGGATCGAGGTCGGAGGTGGGGCCAGGGTTGTAGGAAGGATGGAAAGTGGTCGCGGAAATACTTTAGGATTCCATGGAATTTGATGACCCTAGCAGCCGTTCTCAGCCTGGGGGTCGAGAGCCCTTCGGGGGAAGTTGAGCAAGACTTTCAGAGGGGTCACACATCAGCTATTTTACATTATGATTTCTAACAGTGGCAAAATTACAGTTATGAAGTAGCAACAAGGTAATTTTCTGGTTGGGGGTCAGCATAGCCTAAGGAACTGTATTAAAGGCATTAGGAAGGTTGAGAACCACTGGTTTATACACGGTAAGAGAGCAACCGTCCTCCAGAAGGCTAACCTAGAGAAAAGCTTGGGGTTTAGTATAAAAAGACCTGACTCTCATCCTCAATAATGCCATTTGTAACTTGGATCAATATAGACTAGGCAAATTGTCCAAGTATCAGACCTGAAGAGGGCAGGGACACATGGAGCAGAAGGAGGAGTCTGGTTTTGAGTGGTCTAGAGGTTGCTCTGACAAGATGGCAGTCAGTAAGCTAAGCACACAGCTTCACGTTGGCTTTGCTCAGAATCAAATAGATGATAAGGATGTGTGTCCTTTAGCAAGTCATTATGAGGAAGTATTGATAAAGCAAAGCCAGAGTAGGGCTGTGGTCATAAAATCATTGACTCTGAGGATGGGACCATCATGTCCTTGTTCTTCTGAACACAGGTCACCTCTTGATGATGTGAGACCCATGCCTATTGCAGTTTGCTTTCTGTTGCTATGTGTGATGGTTTATATGTGCTCAGCCTCAGGGAGTGGCACGATTAGAAGGTGCGGTCCTGTGGGAAGAGGTGTGTCACTGGGATTGGCCTTTAAGACCCTCATCTTAGCTTCCTGGAAGCCAATATACTGCTAGCAGCCTTCAGCTGAAGATGCAGAGTTCTCAGCTCCTCTGTCACCACGCCTGCCTGGATGCTGCCATGCTCCCGTCTTGAGGATAATGGACTGAACCTCTGACCTGCAAGCCAGTCCCAATTAAATGTTGTTCTTTGTAAGACTTGCATTGGTCATGGTGTCTGTTCACAACAGTAAAATCCTAACTAGTACACTATGTTAAACACCATAGCCAATAACAACGTAGGAAAGAAAGGGGTTAATTTGGCTTACAGTTTAAAGTCTACCACCAAGGGAAGCTAAGACAGGAACTCAAGGCAGAAACGTCCAGGCAGGAACTGAAGCAAAGAGCATAGAGAAATGCTGCTAAGGGATTCCTGCCTCTGGCCTGCTGTCCCTTTCCTATACAGCCCAGGGTCAATTACCTAGGGGCAGCATCGCCCACTGTGGTGGTGGGCCTTCCTGTACGACTTGATAATTAAGAAAGTGCCTCACAGATGTGACCACAGGCCAATCTGATCGGGGCAGTTCTTCAGTTGAAGTTCCCTCTTCCCAAGTGACTCTAGATTTATGTCAAGTTGACAGCTGACGTTAACTACAGCCATGCCTCTCAAGGAAAAGATGACAGATAGTACCCAGGAGGACCCGAAAGAACAAAAGAACCCCCTTCAGGCCAGCCACCGGAGAGCTGGCTAATCAGATGAAGAACAAGTTGGTAAGCTCTAAACATAGAATATGCCTTCACCAAGTTAAGTCAATTTACGAGGACTTCTTAATGTTTAATCTTAATGTGAAAGTAAGGCAGCAACCTCACTCTGTCGGATTTCCTTTAACCCTCTCCAGTTTTCAGAAACACAGTCTTGGTCATGGCAAGGGCCTGGGCGTATGTCACTGTCACCTGCTCTATGTGTACTTCCAATGGAATCATACAAAATAATAGCAGAAAAGATGGTTGGCGAAAAATCGCCAAGGGTCAATGGAAACAGTGGTGTTCCTAAGGAAACGGTTAGTGGCTTATTCAGTTGGTATTGAAGTGGTTGTGCATTTCAGCAAATGATGGTTCCCCTTATGACCATGCTATCGCTGCAAAGAACGACAGCTGCCGGTTGTGAGAACTGGCTGATGGCACCTGCAATCCCTGACAGAGCTGGCTCAGAGACCCCCTGTCTCAGATCTGAGAACCCTCTAAGAATGACTCTGCAGATAAAGCAGGACAGGGGTTGAGCCTGTCTGCAGATGCACCGGCTCCTTATAACTTACAAATGTTATCAGTGCCCTCAGTGTTGATACTACTAAAATTCCACACGACCTGTCTTCTACTCTGAACGCATTAGGAGGAAATAATAAAGAACTGACATTTGTTTTTGTCTTGGAAACTGCCCTTGGGTGATCTGATCCCCTGTAAGGTCACATGGGATTCAAAAAACGGGGATTGGGGGTGGGGAGTGGGGGGAGGGGAGGGATCTATTGTATTTTGACCTACAATTATTTTGATCAAAGTACTTCAGTGTCTTCACTGGTAGACTATCAAACACATGCTACTTTTCAATTACTAATTTAAGATAGAGATTAAGCAGGGGTCTCTCTCTTTCCTGGGAGGCTGAATCTATCCTTCCATCAGTCTGGCATCCTTATATCCAAAAGCTTTCTTCTAGCACATGAGAATTAGCACGTGAACACAAATGTGTAATGGAATAAATAAGGTACTAAAAAGGTTAAAAATAAACGTTGCATGTTAACCGGTATTAGTTTTAATTATAGTTGATAAATTCGAAGAACATAAGCAGACAACACATTTAAGTGGCACAGGGAAGATATTGTGGATTGCCCTGGTGCTGTCTGTACTTTGATGCTAATTCTGCTTCCCCTAGTAGACTGTCAAAATTTGCAAACCAGCAAGATAACTGAGTAGGGAGAGGCACTTGTGCAAGCCCCGCAGCCTGAGTTCTATGCCCCCAGAACTCACATAGGGTAAAAGAAAAGAACTGACTACGCAGAGCTGTTCTGACTTACACACACACAGAGTGGCATGTGCACCCACAATATGCACACACATGTGAACACACATGTAAACACATGTTTAAACACTAGGATGTCTGAAAAAAGCCATATGGAAACAGTGTTCTCTAAGCTTACTTAAAAATCTATACATATTAGCTGGAAAGATGAATCCAGAGTTAAAGCACTGGCTGCTGGCTGCTCTTTGAGAGGACCTGGGTTTGACTCCCAGCACCTCCATCGTGGTTCATATCATCTGTAACTCCAGTTCCAGGGACAGCATGTTTCCTTCTAACCTTCACAGGCACTCTATGAACACTTTATACACATGGACATGCAAACTAAACACAAATTGACTTACAGTAAAAAACAAGATAGATAGATAGATAGATAGATAGATAGATACATAGATACATAGATACATAGATAGATAAGATTAGGTTAGATTAGATTATAGATAGGAAGAAGATAGATATACATACATACACACATACAAATATAGATAGATAGATGATAGGTAGATAATAAGTAGAGATAAATGATAGATGACTAGATTAGATAGATGACAGATAGATAGATACATAGATATGTAGACAGATATGATGTATGATTGATAGATAGATGATAGGTAGATAGGCTACACATAGATAGATGATAGGTAGATAGATAGATAGATAGATAGATGATAGATACATTCATATAGACAGAAATAGATGATAGATCAGTAGATAATAAATAGAGATAAATGATAGACAAATAGATTAGATAGTAGACAGGTAGATAGATATGTAGATAGATATGATAGTTATATGATTGATAGATGATAGGTAGATAGGCTACACATAGATGGTAGGTAGGTAGGTAGGTAGATAGATAGATAGATAGATGATAGATAGATAGATAGATAGATAGATAGATAGACAGATAGACAGACAGATAGATAGATGATAGGTAGATAGGCAATAGATAGGTAGATAGGTAGAAAGATAGATGAAATGGAGTTACACCACACAGATGACAATGTTCCCCTCTCGAGCCACAGACCATCTAACAGAAACTCCAGCAACAGAAACTCCAGTGCTAGATGTGGAAAACTTCTCTTTGAGATCAGGAGAATCCAAGATACTCCCCAAACAATATAGGCTATTCCCACTACCCTTGTTTGCCTCTCAGAACTTAAACATCATAAAATCCTATTGCTGGAGACACTATACACCTCAGACACAGGACTTGGAAGAATTGAGCTGGACCTGATCTGGAAGCTTCCTTCTTGAGGACTAGTTCTCAGAAGGGGCTCTGCAAGCCGCCAAGAGAGAAAAGCAATCACTAGTTCTAACCAACGGTAAAGCCTGTGAACAACAATAATGACCAGCCCAGTAAGAGATGCCCAGTTCTGCAATAGTGATACCTTTGTCTTGGGTATAACCAACAGCTGTCAAATTGTTCACTAGAGGGAATTCATTCCTGGTAACATAAACCTAGCCAACTACCCATGGATGAAAAGATCGTAGAACTCAGAGGAGAACCAACTGCTACCATCTTCCTAAACCAATGCAATCTCTAACTGCATTCTAAATCCCTATCAGATGCCCACAAACGCATAGCTTCCATCCTCATCAAAGAAGCTTCTTTTTGCAACAGAACGAGACTATGACAGAAATCCACATCTGGCCAATGAGGAGCCTCGTTAGCGCAGTAGGTAGCGTGTCAGTCTCACATCTGGCCAAAATGCAGAGACTACGTGAGCACAGAGTGCCAAGCCCCAACAGACATATCTACAATGAAATGTCTAACATCTAAGGGTCAGGGGAAATTGTGTAAGAGGAAGCAGAAAGGTTATTAGAACAAGAACAGGATGCCTGCTGCTAGAAGTGTCTTCTACACATGACATGAGAGCAGCATATAATATCTCTGCAATCTGGTTGTAAAGAAGACCTATATCATGACATCTCCCTATGTACACGGAGGAAATTTCATAAAAACCCACTCACCAGGGGAAGAGCTACAAGCAACCATGGCTGCTAACAGAGGAAGAATCTGTTTTCTCTGTCTCTAATAGGTTTACTAATCTGCAGTAGTGTGATAGTTTGTATATGCTCAGCCCAGGGAGTGGCACTATTAGAAGGCATGGCCTTGTTGGAGTGGGCATGTCACTGTGGGCGTGGGCATTAAGACCCTCATCCTAGCTGCCCGGAAGCCAGTCTTCCACTAGTAGTCTTCAGATGAAGATGTAGAACTCTCAGCTCCTCCTGCACCATGCCTGCCTGGACACTGCCATGCTCTTGCCTTGGTGACAATGGACTGACCCTCTGAACCTGTAAGCCAGCCCCAATTAATTGTTGTCCTTATAAAACTTGCCTTGGTCATGGTGTCTGTTCACAGCAGTAAAACCCTAAGACAGGTTAGTCCTAAACACATGTATTTATATATGATCAACCCTAAATAGAGTCAATAGGTGTGTGTGTGTGTGTGTGTGTGTGTGTGTGTGTGTGTGAGAGAGAGAGAGAGAGAGAGAGAGAGAGATTATTCTCCTATATGTGTACTTTTATATGTATATACTTATACCGAACATACACTTCCATATTTTATGTAAACTGGGGGTAGATAAGATAGCTCACGTGCTTGCTTCCAAGCCTGGTTACCTGACCTCCATCCCGCGCCCCCCCCCCCAGCCCAGGGCTCACATAGCAGGTTTTTTGCCATTCACACACATTTGATGGTCACACAATATATGTAATACAATTTTGATTTGTAAATGTGTAAACTCCTCTCTGAGTTGAGCTGGGGACCAGTGAATGGACAGGGATGGACATCTGGGGGGCATCAGGCTCTTCAAACAAGCATGGTAGGAATGGATGAGAGGGAAGCAGGGAAGTTAGACTGGCGTTGAGGTTCGCCGCTGCTGGGTATTGTAATGCTAAGTGCAGACACCACGCCCTTCCAAGACCCGGTTGCCTCAGACTCTGCAGTAGACCCAAGTGACAATTTGTGACCTTGCCCCCCGAGTTATTTCTGATTGGTGAATAAAGATGTTAACGGCCAGTAGCTGGCCGAGGGGACACAGGCGGGGTTTAGGGTTCCAGGCTTGGGGGGGGTCAGAGGAGAACAAGGAGGGAGAGAAGAAGGTGAAGGGAGGAGAAAGTAATGGCCGTGTGGGTTGGTTATAGAGCAGCCCAGACAAAACATGGCAAATTATATAATATGATTATTGTCTGGGAACTAGACATAAGAGCACGGCTTCCCCGCTCTTGTGCTGATTGAGGCTTATTATAAATATGAAGGTTGTGTGTGTGTGTCTTATCCAGGAACCAAATGGTTGAGGACGGCGGAGTAGAAACCCCAGATTGAGATTAAATAATTTATACAGTAGAGCCAGGCGGTGGTGGCGCACGCCTTTAATCCCAGCACTTGGGAGGCAGAGGCAAGCGGATTTCTGAGTTCGAGGCCAGCCTGGTCTACAGAGTGAGTTCCAGGACAGCCAGAACTACACAGAGAAACCCTGTCTCGAAAAAAAAACAAAAAACAAACAACAACAACAACAAAGATTCTACAATAGACTGGGAATGAACTGTCAGAGTAAATACATATAGAAATGAGTGGTATAGGGGGCTGGAGAGATGGCTCAGCAGTTAAGAGCACTGACTGCTCTTCCAGAGGTCCTGAGTTCAATTCCCAGCAACCACATGGTGGCTCACAACCGTCTGTAATGGGATCTGATGCCCTCTTCTGGTGTGTCTGAAGACAGCTACAATATATTCATACACATAAAATAAATAATTTTCTTTTAAAGAAATCGTGGCAGAGAGATCTTTGGTTTTTTTCCATAGCATGCTAGCAAAGAGAACGAAATCCTTGGCCTGGTTTCAAAGACCTGACCTCGCTCACCACCACGGTCAGCGTTTGAGATCCCGGGCAGCACACAGGTGTCTGTCTTGTCTTCCTCCTAGGCAGACAGAGGGCCTGCAGTTCAAATGCTGTGTAGGGCACTGTAGTTAGCATGTATGGATAATAGATTTCTCTTTTCTTTTTGGTCTGGATTTCTTATTTTCACTCTTGTTGTTGTAGTTATTGTATATGTTTGAGGTTTTCCCTCCTCTGGTCAAACAGGATCAACGTGTTCCTAACAGACGGCTCTCAGTGCCACGTTCTCACACAAATCCCCCTGGAAGGACATTTGCTCTCAGCACCGGAGCCTTGACTACCTATTACAGAGGGAATTATAAGGTTTAGAGTCCTCTGTGCCTTCTCCTGCCTGGGTAACAGTCGGGACTTCGCGGTAGATTTGTTTCAAAGCAATAACTTTTCAAACTCCACGAGGAGAGGAGTGAGAGGACCACTGCCTCCTTTCCACACCTGTAGAGCCCCTCACCCCTCACCACGTATCTAAAATGCACCTCAGAATAAAGAGTTCAGTTCCGATGGGACAGTCTACTCTGCTTTGGTGCTGTTTTAATAAGGATAAAATGAGAAATCGCCTCATACACCTTTTTAAAATGTCATTTTTTTTCATTTATGCATTCATGAGTTCTGAAAAATATGCTGTACTGAAGTTCTTTGTAAAATTTTGAACAGTGGCATACTCTTTGGGGAGTTCCAAAGCTTTACCTATTGAAAAATCAACAGAAACCGATGACACATTTTCATCTGAAGTAAAGATGTCCATTACATTGACTCAATAAGACTCTTAAAAGGCAGCTTTCCCAAAGGCTGTCGAGTTGAGTTGATGACCTGACTTGATAACCCTGTTGGTTATCAAGGTCCACGGGAAGCACCTCTGTAAGTTCAGGAACCACACCCCAACCTTTTCCTCAGGACCACTGCCTGGGAAAGGAAGGGGCGTCACAGCCAGAGCATCACAGAGCACAGGTAACACGTTACCTCGCCTTAGACTGAACTCGTCATCTCTCAACCTCAGACTTCTTCGAGGTTCTCATTCCATATAATTAGCAGAAAAAGCTTTAGCCTGTCTAAGAACAGCAAAAAACAATCACAATGTATTCCTTCTAGACTTATGCCTTTCTCCACACAAAATTGCCAGCTAAGCCCTTAGAGAAACAGAATGCCCTGTCCTCTCTAAGACATGCTGATTTCAGGACAAATATAGAAAAGGTTCAAAATATTGAACCTTTCATGGTAAAAGGAAATACCCAGTACTTTGTCCTTTGTTGCTTAGCAATGAAGGGCTATAAATGGAGTTTATGATTATAAAGGTTCAATAACTAATGTGAACATGCAAAAGTTATAATAACTCCCTGGAGACAGGACAATTGCCTTGAAAAAGAAAATGTATATAATGTGTATGAGCTTAGACTCATTCTTGTCTCAAAATAAATAAAATAGGCACTTTGGCTTCTTTCATAGTTGCAATATAACGAGATCAATAACTGCTATTGATTTCTTCCATCTCAGCATTTCAGTATCAATCTACACAATGCTATGAGGTAGGTGCCATTTTCCCAGCATGCAAATAGAAAAAACACACACACACACACACACACACCCCAAAAAAAACCAAAATAACAACAACAAAAAAAAAAACAAAAAATAAAAGCAATCCCACTGAACTCAAAGGTTAAGTAAGTTAAGGCACACAGCAGAAGTGCTTTGGGCTATAAAAGTGACATTAACTCCATCTGTGAAATAACATGAACAGAATTCTTCCCATTATTACTCATGATGTTTCTTTTTATTATTGCTAATCTCAGAGTAGCAGATAGGGGTCCTGTGTTCAGTCTGGCTCCCCCAGATGCCAAAATCGAGAGGTAGTATTGACTTTAAACTGCAGGGTAAACCTACCTGCCTGAACTACCCTGAGGGTTGTGTTCCAAAGTAAGCGTCACGACAGGCCAGTGTTGATGTTCTCATATTTGTATTAGTGGTTACTTTTCCTTTAGTTCTGTGGCTGCTCCCTCTGTAAGCATAATCCATTGCTTTCTTACCATAGCTCTGGAGCTGGGCTTTGCCGGATGGCAATAGAGTACCAACTATTTACCATCCAGAATAATTTCATATGCAAACCGTAAAAAAAAATCTGGATGCTTTAGCAGGAGCCATGAATCCTACTGATACCCCTATAGACGTCCCCAACAAGCCTTTAAGAGTCAGACAGACTTCTGGGCAAACTCAAGCTCTGGTATCTAATAACACACCATGTCCCTTGCATGAATCTGTTCCCTCGACTGTAAACTGCTGAGGATAATGTTTCCTATTGTGTTGTTATATACAGTAGGAATTAATACATGACTGAAGGAATTAACACATGGTAGATCAGCCATTGAGCTTGTCTCTCATGTGTGAGAGTTCAGGCTTGATTCCCAGAACAGCACATTGTACCACAGAATCAAATGGTCTCTGACAGTGTTTTGTTTTGTTTTGTTTTGTTTTGTTTTGTTTTGTTTTGTTTTGTTCTGATAGTAGCCTGCTTAAGGAAACTCTTTTATAAGAATAATTTTTCTTTATTTAGCCATTAGAAACAATGAATTCATGAAATTTTTAGAGAAATGGATGGAGCTGGAGAACATCATACTAAGTGAGGTAACCCAGTCTCAAAAGAATACCCATGGTATGTGGTCACTGATAAGTGGATATTAGCCTAGAATCTTGGGACACCAAAAACACAATTCACATACCAAATGATGTATGACAAGAAGAAAGGAGTGGACACTGGTGCTGGAAAGGATCAAAGCATCAGTGTAGGGGAATACCAGAACAGGGAAGTGGGAAGGGGTGGATGGGGGAACAGGGGGAGGGAAAAGGGCATGTGGGACCTTTGGGGGGTGGGGAACCAGAAAAATGGAAATGAAATATAAATATAGAATATATCCAAGAAAAAAAGAATAATTTTTCTTAAAATGGATAATACTTTATTGGATATTGTACTGGCTGGTTTTATGTGTCAACTTGACACAGGCTGGAGTTATCACAGAGAAAGGAGCTTCAGTTGGGGAAGTGCTTCCATGAGATCCAGCTTGGGGCATTTTCTCTATTAGTGATCAAGGGTGGGAGGGCCCCTTGTGGGTGGTGCCATCCCTGGGCTGGTAGTCTTGGGTTCTATAAGAAAGCAAGCTGAGCAAGCCAGGGGAAGCAAGCCAGTAAGGAACATCCCTCCATGGCCTCTGCATCAGCTCCTGCTTCCTGCCCTGCTTGAGTTCCAGTCCTGACTTCCTTTGGTGATGAACAGCAGTGTGGAAGTGTAAGCTCAATAAACCCTTCCTCCCCAGCTTGCTTCTTGGTCATGATGATTGTGCAGGAATAGAACCCCCGACTGAGACAGGTATTAACTATATATGTGCCAGGCATGACATATGTCCTTATTTGCTTTCCGTAGCTGTGATAAATGCTATGACCAAAAGCTTCTATGGAGGGAAAGGTTTATTTGGCTTACATTTCGGTCAACAGTCGGTCACTAAGGGAGACAGGGGCAGGAACACTAACAGAAGCAGAGAGAGGAACCATGGGGGACAGTGGCTGGCTTGCTCCCCCAGGTTAGCTCAACTACCTTTCTTATACAGCCTGGGCCCACCTGCCCAGACACGGCACCACCCAGCTGAACCCTCCCCCATCAATCACCGATGACGAAAAAGCCCACAGGCCAATCTGATGGAGGTAATTCTTCAACTGAGAGTCCCTTTTCCTGAGTATGTCCAGGTTTATGTCAAGTTGGAAAAAAAAAACATGGTTATATGACACACGTTTATCAATAATTAAGAAAATGCCCCCATAGGAGGCCAATCTGATGGAGGCAACCCCTCCAGTGAGATTCATCAGATAACTCTGGGCTGTGCCAAGCTGGTAGCTGACACTAACTAGAACCTATTTCTACAGGTCTGGTCTTACTACTCAGCAGTGTTTGAAGCCAGACGCTCTAGGTAAAAGCCAGGGCTCTCACCGTGATGCACCTTACCACCACGTGCAAACAGAAATGCAGAGCTCAGAGTCGATGCCTGTGATTTATAGAGTGCGGTGTGAAGGGAACGCCCACTGGAGCGGCTTCAGATGGGAAGGCTGCTGTGCTTGCGGCCACTCCCGACCCCAGGCCTGTTGCCTAACGGCGTTTTCTAGCACCGGCTCTCTCCTGCTCGCTCGCTCGCTCCCTCAGGCCCTTGCTTCCTTTCTGTCCCATGACGAGCATCTCCGAGAGATGTTCAAGACTTGACCCAATCCGGAGGCCACCTTATAACCCAGCCTGGGTTTCAGACTGGACCTCTTAGCTGTGGACTTTGGTTTTCCCATCCACCCCCGGGTAGCATCTCCACTGGGTTTTCTACTGAAGATCTCCATTACCCCCATCTGTCCCAAAGGATGGCGTTTTTTTTTTTTGTTTGTTTTTGTTGTTGTTGTTGTTGTTGTTTTGTTTTGTTTTATTTTGTTTTGGTTTGGTTTTTTTTGAGACAGGGTTTCTCTGTGTAGCCCTGGCTGTCCTGGAACTCACTCTGTAGACCAGGCTGGCCTCAAACTCAGAAATCCGCCTGCCTCTACCTCCCAAGTGCTGGGATTAAAGGCGTGCGCCACCACCGCCCGGCCCAAAGGATGACTTTTGAAAGTTGTCCTCTGACTTCCAGGTGTGAACCGTGGCAATGTGCACGCTCACGCTCATAAAGAGATGACAGGTGTATGCAATCACACATGACAAAAACAAAAATTGTCAAGGTAAATTCCTAGCTAGGGGTGTTAGCCCCTGTGACCCCAGCACTCAAGAGGCTGAGGGTAAAGGCTCAGGTTTGAGGCTAGCCTGGACTACCTGGGGAGACCCAGACAGAGAGGGAAGGGAGCAAGAGGTTTCCAAACAAACATAAGTTGGGTTACAGCTCAGATATACTTCCGAGGTGCGAGCGACCCAACTTAATAGCGAATTAGGAAGAGACATTAAGAGATGCAGCCCGAGCCCGGTGGTGGTGGAGCACACCTGTAATCCCAGCACTCTGGGAGGCAGAGGCAGGCGGATTTCTGAGTTCGAGGCCAGCCTGGTCTACAGAGTGAGTGCCAGGCCAGCCAGGGCTATACAGAGAAACCCTGTCTTGGGGTAGGGGGTGGGGGCGGGGGTGGGGGGAGACAAAGATGCACATCCTTCATAAATCACCCAGTCTCCAGTGCCGTGCCATCCCACACAGAGCAGAGGAACACACGCTTGTTGTAAAGCAAAGAGCATGCAGGACACAGTGTCGTCTGGATAAGGCGGGCAGGGGGGAGGCTGGTCCTCATGTGAACATTCAGGAGCTGTAAGCACAGGTCTTGTCAACAGTCTGGGCTGTGCTGCTAAGTGGGACCCCATGGACTGTTGCTCAAATAGGTGTGCTCTGAAAGCAGGCGCCGGGGCAGACATGGAGACGGGGGTCTGATTTCAGAGGACAAGCCCGAAGAGAAGCCGGGAAGCCAGGATGCCGTGGATGTAACTAGGAGAGTGTGCGCAGGAGTAAACTGAAGGTGACGGTGGCGGGTACAGACAACTCTCAGAGCAGCCCCGCTAAAGACCCAACGGGCTCTGGCGACGGGAGACGTTTCAGAATAAATGGGCCCAGAAGCCAGGTCACCGCATGCCGAAAGCGACAGTGGGCGTTTATGGGAGACTGGCGACGGAAGTGGAAGAGACAGGTGAGTGTCCAGAAGTTGAGATAGCACAGAGATAGGAGAAATCCAGATCAAAAAGACAGCTCATCGCCCGAACCAGGCCGAATGACCTGGATCTTCCTATCCCGACGCCACAGGAGACCTTTGAAACCAGAGTGAAAGTCGGTGTGAGGGAAAAAGAGAGACAACGGTCTTGAGATGCCATCGACCTGAATCAGAGTGCGGCCCAGGAGCAGGGATAAATAAACGACTGCCGGGGAATGGGAAGGGGCTGCCCGCGGAGGAGAGAAGGAAGCCCAGAGAAAGTAAAGACCAGAGAAAGTAAAGACAGCACCAGAAAGCAGACTTGCCCACAACGCAAGGAGTCAGGAGACGGCCTGCCCCCTCCCCCTCTGGAAGCTCAGAGACAGACATGGAAGCCAGTGTCCCTTGGAGCCATCACAGCCGGCAGTGCCAGGCCGACGTGCTGACTTTGAACTTCTGTCCAGAACTGTAAGATCATTTTCTATCTTTTTTTTTTTTTTTTTGGTTTTTCGAGACAGGGTTTCTCTGTGTAGCCCTGGCTATCCTGGAACTCACTCTGTAGACCAGGCTGGCTTCGAACTCAGAAATCCGCCTGCCTCTGCCTCCCAAGTGCTGGGATTAAAGGCGTGCACCACCACTGCCCGGCATTTTCTATCATGTTTAAGCCACTGGGTACGTGATTTCCGATAGCAGCCCTAGGAAGCTGACACACCCTCTGAGACAATAACTGTGTAGCTCCCACTTGGATCCTCGAACAGCCCCTACCACTCTCTCAGTGCCTGGTCTCTCTTAGGACATCTCAAATGCAATAGGCAAAGCACACAAAACTGAGACATTTACCGCAGCACCCATCTCTCTCTCGAATATTCACACACACACACACACACACACACACACACACGCTATAGAAGTGGGAGTCCTGCCGTCCAAGCATGCTCTCTCCAGATGCTCTCTGTGCTGTGCCTGCCTGGGTCAAAGTTCACCACCTACAAGTGTCTCCCTTTGCTCCCCTACCTCTTCAGATGGCTTCTCCAGACTGGGTTATCTACTGATGGAAACCAATTCTTTAGCATGTCCCATCTTAAAATCAAAACCAGACCAACTACCCAATTACATCTCTTCCTCCACAGTAAATGTGTCCAGTTACTGACACATTCCTCAATTCCTGTCCTACAGTCAACAAACCCCAAAGTGTTATCAATCCTAGCCCCTCCCCTTCTACTCTCTTTCCTTTTGACTGGTTCCTCCCTGTGATGGTTTGTATAAGCTCCTCCCAGGGAGTGGCACTATTAGGAGGTGTGGCATTGTTGGAGTAGGCGTGTCATTGTAGGCGTGGGCTTTAAGACCCTCATCCTAGCTGCCTGGAAGCCAGTCTTCTGCTAGCCTTCAGATGCAGATGTAGGACTCTCAGCTCCTCCTGCACCACGCCTGCCTGGATGCTGCCATGCTCCCGCCTTGATGATAATGGACTGAACCTCTGAACCTGCAAGCCAGACCCAATTAAATGTTGTCCTGATAAGAGTTGCCTTGGTCATGGTGTCTGTCCACAGCAGTAAAACCTTAAATAAGACATCCCCCCAGCCCCATGGAAGCCTCTTGTAAGGTCATATGCAACCATCTTTTATCTAAGTAATTCTATGACTGGTCTGTTATCGGATCCTCTTCACACACTACTTCCTACCTTAACGTCATGCTCCCCTCTCTCAACTTTGCAAGACGCTCTCACTGGGATGGCCACACCCTCGGCGTGGCTTTATTCTGCCTACGTAAAACCTTCCTGGTGATCTCATCCAATCTCAAAAGCTGTAGCCAGCACTGGGAAGCTGGAGACTCCCGGAAGCAGTCCTAGTCCTTCCTTGGGATTCGGGCTCAGTTAGCTAATTGTCTCACCATCATTTCTGTTTGGTCATCTCAAAGCTATCTGAAAGGTCAAAATGTCCCAAATGACACACACACACACACACACACACACACACACACACACCCCTACCTAAACTTCCTTTCATCTTCCACCTCTAAATTCACTACACCACCATGTACCACTTCTGACTCTTAACACGCGGCATCATTCTTCCCAGAAAGCCTGGCTTCCTTTCCTATCACATCATATCCATTTGAAAGTCCTTTCTGACCTGCTAGTTTTCTGTGACACCAAAAGTGAGGATCCAGCCTCTAATGCACCCGATCTCCATTGTCACTCACTACAATGGGACCAGCCACCCCCGCCTCTCAGCTCATCCCCAAAGCATTCTCAGCTCCGTGACTTTGCACCGCTTCTCTCTGCCTGGCATGCTCTCTTTCCAAACTGATGCATTGCTCCTGGCCAAGACTCGGGTCTGGCTCCTGCCGTGTAGTCTCTTCAGAGGCCTTTCCTGAGTGCTGTAACTCACATGATCCACTCTCCCTCCCTCCATCAGCATGGCCCCGCCCCCAGCATGTCACATGATCCACTCTCCCTCCCTCCATCAGCATGGCCCCTCCCCCCAGCATGCCGCCCCTCCCCCCCCACTGGCCCCTGCGCTTATTTTTACCTTTTGCTCTTGTAATTAATGGATCTTTTTTTTTTTTTTTTTTGTCTTTTAAAGATATTTTTAAAGTTCTGTATGTGTATACGTGTATATATCACGTGCTTGTCTAGGGACCGCTGCAGCGAGAAGAGACCGTTGGGGCTCCCGAAAGTGCAGTTACAGAGGTGTGAGCCTCCATGTGGGTGCCAGGAACTTGACGAAGGTCCTCTGCACGAGCAGCAGGTGTTCCCAACCACCAGGCCACCTCTCCAGACTCTAAGTCATCATTCTTTTTAAAAAAGATTGATCGATGTCTTCTTAAAAGAAGATTGATTCTTCTTTTAAAGATTGATTGATGATTGATTGATTTTATGTCTGAGTACCCAATCTGTGTGTGCAGCTGCAGGCCAGAAGAGGGCGTCAGATCCCATTGTAAATGGTCGTGAGCCACCATGTGGATGCTGGGAACTGAACTCAGGGAAGAGCAGCTAGTGTTCTTAACCTCTGAGCCATCTCTGCAGCTCCCTAAGTCATAATTCTTTAGGTAGTCATGTTGTTGTTGTTGTTGTTGTTGTTGTTGTGATTATTTGGTAATCTTACAGGATGTGCCCTGATCATGTTCACTTCCCAGATTTCCCATGTCTGCATTGCCTCCCCCATTACCCCCCCACTAAAAAAACCCAAGTCCATTTTGTGTGGTTCATATATACACTGGAGCATGGTAAAATTCCTACTGGCCAGCCCCGCAAAGGAAGATGAGTCTTTCTACACCTGTATCTCACCCAGAAGCCATCAGCTGAGACCTGAGCAGTAAGGGGCTAGCTGTCTCACACACACACACACACACACACACACACACACACACCACAACCTGACCCACAGAGCTGCCAGCCAGTGTGGGTCAGTGAGGGGCGGGGCTAGCTCCCCATCACTCACAGATATTAGCATGGCTTCAGGCAAGCAGCCCAGACCATGGGCATCCACATGGGTTTTGGTGGTAACCACCGTGTCAGGTAGCTCTTCATTGTTTTTGTTTCTTTAGTTTCTTTTCAGCTAGAAAAGCCAGCCCTAAAGGGGCTCTTTTTTTTTTTTTTTTTTTTTTTTTTTTTTTTTTGATTGGCTCATTCGATAGACAAAGAGAGAAGTCAGTAAGGATTTGTTCCTGTGCACTCTCCTGCATCTGGCACAGGGGTGGGGGTCAGAGGTCAGCGTTTGCAGAGTCTGTTCCCTTTTTCTTAGCTCGTTTAGGGAGAGTCTCTCTTATTGCTTTGCCACCATGGCACTGCCTGCTCCAGACCAGCTCACTTCCAGCTCCCGGATAATTCTGTGTCAGTCTCCTACCTCCGTGGATTACAGAGGCATGACGCAGCACCCCACTTTTTTTTTTTTTTTAATGTGAGTTTAAGAGATCCGAACTCAGTCCCCAGGCTTGCAGGGTAAACCTTGCACTTGCTATCTGGATGACTCTTAAGCAAGACATTTAGCTTCAGGATTTTAAGTTGCACAAGGGAGAAGGAAAGATGGCCAGAACTTCTGTAAGCAGAGAAAATGGTTAACACTAAAAATAAACAAAGACTCCTGACCTCTTTGCACCGGGCACAATTAAAAAACAACCACAAACTGAGCTAATACAATTACCTCTTTACAACTAGGGAAACATAAGGCCTAAGAGGTTCACCCATCCCTAGTCCTAGAAATAGCACATTGCAAAACCACAGGATTCACAACCAGGATGGCCGGCTCAAAGACCATGGTCTTAATTATGGTCCTATACTCAGCACAAAAAGACTCAATAAATAACACCTATTATTACTAATTGGGTTGCAGACTACGGGTTGGCAAACATTTCCTGTACAGAGCCAGATGGTAAATATTTTAGGTTTTACAGCCCATATGGTCTTTGTTGAAACCACCCAGCTCTGCCACCATAGCATCGAAGCAGCCGTAGGCAGTGTGGACGTGATCAGGTATGTTCTAATGAACTTTATTGGCATTCGAAGGCTGCCAGTAAGAGGTGGGCTCTAGGCCACGGCTTGTGGCTCTCCACTGCACATCAGCAAGAATACATGGTGATAAGAGGTGCCCTTTCAGGCTGGAGAGATGGCTCAGCCGTTAAGAGCACTGACTGCTCTTCCAAAGGTCCTGAGTTCAAATCCCATCAGCCACACGGTGGCTCACAACCATCCATAAGTAGATCTGATGCCCTCTTCTGGGGTATCTGAAAACAGCTACAGTGTACTTATATAGAGCAAATAAATAAATCTTTAAAGAAAAAGAAAAAAAAAGAGTTGTCCTTTCTGTGGTTCATAAGAAAGTTTAGTGCTAGAGTAAAGCGATATAATCCTGTGTTATAATCCTTTCGTGGTGGTTTGCTTATTTAAAACATACAAAAAGCCAAATTTGGTGAGGCAATTCCTGTGCTTAGGGGATTGAGGCAGGAGGTTTTAGAGTTTGATGCCCATCTGGGCTACATAACAAAGTGTTATTCACAAAACCAAAACCCAAGCCAAAACCAAAACACGTGGAACAGTAGTAAGCACTGAACAATGAGATCGCAGGCTAACCTCGCTTTCTGGCTATCTCTATGTTAGTGCCTGTGTATTGAACAATTAGGTTCCAAGACAAAGGAAAGTCTGCCAGAAACCAGGCTTAACTCAAAGCAGGAAAGAGGACACCTGTGACACCAAGGCAATCGATGAAAACCTTCTCTTAGAAGGGTTCATCTGGGGGAAGACACCGGCAAGCCTAATAGGTTTCAAATGTGGCATGTGCAGGTGGCCGAGGTCTGAGCTGAACTCTTAAGGCCACATTTAAACTCGAAATCGACTTCACTTCAGGGATCCTGTCATGAAAGAAGAGAGGAGGTCTGTTGTGCATGCCTCATGCTGAGTCCACATGGTTTCTAACCAACTGCCCACACCAGACAGAAGCGTGCAGATAAGCCCAAATCACTGCATGATCTAGCTGGTTCTGTCCTTGACTCATTCTCGTCCCGTCTCCTGGAAAGTGTATGCTATTTCCTCACAGCTGTGGTGCAGATAAAGCAAGCTCCCGCCTCTCTAGAGTAACTTTACACTGGAGGCAATGCTGTCTAAAACTCCTAGCTGCAGAGACGAGCCAAATCTGCCCTTAACAAAGGTAACCTTTCTCTTCTAGAGGTGGGAGACGGTCCTGGGTCACTTGCCATTTGCACCTTCTGTACAAGCTCAGAGTCTGCTGAGACAGAAGAAAGTGGGAAGAGGGTGTTGATTGTTTGAGTCAGGAAGGAAGAGGCGATCTCAGTGTGGAAGAAATACAATCAATAAACTAGCTGCTGGTCAATGCACTCTTTGCCCGCAGGAAAGAAATCCTCCTTCCTCCCCCCCCCCCCCCACCAGGCACCAGCAATGGGCAGCATCTGTCCTGAACACTGCAGTTGGCTGTTCCCGGCTTCTGATCCTCCTCTTGAAAAGCCAGAAACATCAGCCAATCAGAGTCGGTATCTCATTTTGGAGAAATAATATACAAGGGCCACTTAAGACAATTTGTATTCTTGTCTGTCTCATGATAATGGAGTCTAAGTCCACCAATGGTGACGGATGCCTCTACTTTCTCTGGTCCATTCGCTGGGCCATTCTGCTACTGGGCAGTTCTTTCTTCTCTCCCTGCATTTGGACTTGCTGAGTGAGCACCTCAAACAGAGCTGTGATCCAGCAGTTGTTGACAGGAATAGGGATGTGCACCGTTCTTTCATTCTTTGGGTAAATATTTTGGAGCAACTGCTGTATGGTGCACGGTGTCAGCACGCTGCACACCTTCTCTCTCCTCTACCCCACAGGCCTACCTCACCTTCCTCGAAGCCCTTTCTAGATCACTCTAGAATTGGCCATTGGTTTCCTGCTGCAGAGCCCGCTGCGTTTTCCTGAACCTTGCGTTGCCTTGGCGTTCTCAAACAAGTCGTACACAGCACAGCGGTTCTCAACCTCCCCAACCCTGCTGCCCTTAGGTTGCGCTGACCTCCCCAACAACCATGAAATGATTTTCATTGCTACTTCGTAAACTGTAATTTTTGCTTCTGTTATGAACTGTAATGTAAATGTCTTCATTTCCTGATAGTCTTCAGTGACCGATATGAAAGGGTCTCTGGACAACCCCCCAGGGATCACGACCCTTGTTTGAGAACCACCTAGTTCTGCTTTACCTGCGTCTGTTCTGCCCCCTTGTGGTAAAGGTTGCGTGGAGAAACAGAAACCGAAACCACTCCAAGCTCTGATGGCAGCGTTCCAGAGAGGCTGTTCCCGATACACCCTGTCCTCGCACAACTTGGGGTTCTAAAAGCCACCCCCACGGATGTCCAGGGGAGCTGGAGTTCCCGTATTCTAGCTTAAAACACATACCAGCATCAGCATAAACTTTGACTGGCAACGCTTTTAAATTCAAGAGTATACTGTCAACTTGAACGCTTTAATATCAAGATCCTTATGAGGAAAAATGTCTTAGTTAAGACAAAGACTTCAAGGAAGGGAGAAAGATTGCTTTCAAGTGTACAACAGTTTGCCAAGAGTTTTATTGGTTTTTCAGACCTTGATTAAATAAAAAAGTGCGCGCACACACACACTCACGTGTGCACACATACACAAATATGCAAGTGTGCGCGCGCGCACACGCACATGCGCGCATGAGCACACGCACACGCTCGCGCGCGCGCCCACACACTAACACAAACACACACAAGTACTTGAGCGCGCGCGAGCGAGAGCGCACACACACACACACACACGTGCACACACACACACACACTCACGTGTGCACACATACACAAATATGCGAGTATGTGCGCACGCGCGCGCACACACACGCACATGCGCGCGCGCACACACACACACATGCGCGCATGAGCACACACACACACGCTCAAGCGAGCGCACACACATTAACACACACACACACACACACACTTGCAGGCGCACGTACGCGAGAGAGAGAGAGAGAGAGAGAGAGCGCGCGCGCGCGCGCACGCGTGCGCACACGTACGCGAGTGCGCGCATACACAAGCGCACACGCACACGCACACACATGCCTGCAATTTGGGTCAGTGGTTAAGGGCACTTCCTGCTGTTGCATACATACATGTAAGCAAGCACTCACACATACACCTAAACTAAAAATAAATCTTTAAAAATTATAGTTTACGTATTAAATAGAACTACAATAGATGGTTTGATATCGTTTCATCAAAAGTGGGGGAGGGGGGTAGAGAAAAAGAGGAAGATTTTCAGGTTATCGAATTCTTTCCAATCACTGTTTAGACATGGGTTAGTTAATGACACATGTATTAGTGACTGATCATGTCTAAGTCCTGTTTCACTCATAACCAATGAAATTAAATGCAAGATGGCACTTGACCCAAAACAATGAGAAATTGATAGGCATACGGCTGCGACAGCACGCCAACCACATCACGCCCCGTCTAGTTTTGTTGACCTTGTTCTAAAGAAGCTTTTTATTCCTTAGAGTTTAGGGAAAGGATATTATTAAAATCTAAGGGAAAGGTTTCATTCAACACCCTGTAAGTTCCACCTAAGGAGGTGGAGCAGGCTTGGCAGAAACAGGCACTCAGTGGAAGGGAGTTTTTTAAATTGGCAGATAACTGTGGGGGTCAGGGCTTGTGCCTCTGTTTCCCCAGAGTTTAGTCTTTCCTGCTACACACTCAGAAGAGGAACACTGTGCTTGGAGTATGGGCTCCTTCCTCAAACGGGCTGTGCAGTTTAGTTTGAGGCTAAAAAAGAAACTGTAATAATGATAGTAATAATAAGTATATACTGTGTGGAATACATAGTCTAATAACTACAGAAGAGATTTATAGAGAGATTTCTGTGGCAAATGGGTATAGCAGGAGAATCGTATGAGACTAAAAGCTCTTTCAGGAAAGGCAAAGATTAGAGACCAGGTTTCCTCAGTAGTAGGAGACAAAGTCTACCTTTATGCATCTACAGGATGAATGGTAGTTTCTCTTTCAAAAGAAATGTGTCTGGGCAACTGTCTCAGAAAGCACACACCAGGCAGGACCCAGGTAACGGGACACACACCAGGCAGGGCCAAGGTGCATGATGTCACTGTTGCCACCAGGACCCCGGGGACTGAATGCAGGATCAAAGGAACACAGTGACTCTCACAGCCTCATTTGGCTTTCCTGCCATTTTCTGGCAAAATCTAAACCACAGATATGACCTCTTTCTGCCCATTCCCTTTGGGCGTGGCCCAGAGTCTCTCAGTGCCTTTGATAGGACCCGCCCTCTTGAGCGCTCTGCCGTATTTCTTCCCAGTCTTTACAAAGCTCTCATTTATCACGCACTTTACAAACCTCAAGAAAGGCCAGACTCACTTCTCTGAGTGTGCTGCTAATTGCCCTGGACCGCACCCAAGACCACCCTCATTCACCTTCACGGAAAAACCCTGGACCTCGTAAAAGCTTGGCCGCATTTGCCTCCAGAGGAAGTCTGAGCCTGACTAGTTAAAGTCAGGCTAACGTTGACCCTCACAACCATACATCGAGAAAGGGGTAACAGGGGGCAAGGCCTTAACATGTCCGAAAGACGCACTGTAAGAACATCCTCCCTATGAAATGCGAACAACTGTGCCGCCATGTTGGATGTCGAGCAGGGAGAAAGCAACGAGTCTGCTGTCAGTCACTCTCAGCCGTCCAGCTTCACGTTTTTAAAGTGCTATAAACAAGCAGAAAGACGGGAGCAGGAAGTGGCGTTCCCTTGCTGTCTCGGGCTGATTTGAAGTTAATTATGCTAAATTATGCCGACATTTTAATTAAAATCCTACTTTTTTTTTTTTTTTTTTTTTTTTTTTTTTTTTTGGTTACACGGTACTTAGTCATCTCAGAGAGAAGACAGATTTGGCATTTTTAAAGCATTGACGGACAGAAGGAATGCGCCCTGATACATAGAGACAGGTGATAATCCAAGTGTTCACTTGACTCTTAATGAAGAAGGAATCCTGTATTTTAAAAAACATTTCCTGAATCACTGACTTTTGCTGTCAACGAAGCGAGTAAAACTCCCCAACTCAGGAGTTATCTGATAGCATTCTCCCGGGGGCATAGCCCGAGCCAGCGAGCGGAGAGTGAAAGTGAGTGTAGACGCGGCTCTCTTGGCCGAGGCGAGGCAGCTCGGAGAAGAAGCCATGGCGCCCGCCCGGGGGCTCTTACCTTCAAAGAACTGCTGCAGGGCCTCGGTTTCATTCAGCACCTCCATGGTTCGACGGCTGCTTCCTCTTCCAACAGGAGCTATCAGACCTCAGGCCGTAAGTGCTGTCCTCGGGACTCAAAGCCTAGGAATACTCCCGGAAAGTCTCCATAGTCTTTTTATGGACGCGAGGCATCTCTTCGGCCATCGGCTTAAGCCCGGAACGATGGCTAAACTCTCAAACGGGATTATAAACCAAAAGGACGTGCAGCCACACAAGAGGAAAAAAAATCCTGAAGCGGGAAGTAATACCAAATCTATCTCTGCGGCTTCAGGAACTGCTTCTTTGCCGGTGAGCTTTAAGGACCTTTGTCCTTGGTGATACACACAATTATATAAATGGGCAATAAATGAAGAGCCTTATCTCTTACACCAGCGTTTCTGCTATCTCCACCTCATCCAGCAGATCCAGTCAGCCACCAAAAAAAAAGATACAGCTGCTTTTCTTTAACCTCAAAAAGGGGGCATATCAATATAATTGTTTTCTGGTGGTAGCCAAAGAGACGGGGTTTATTTTAAAGGCTTTGTTAGAATGAAAAGTTCAAAATTTTGTTCAATATTTTCAAATGTAAAGTGCAAAAATACATTTCCTCACTACACAACTTAGACGACTTCTTCAAACACACACACACACACACACACACACACACACTCATGGGACAGGGTTTCTCTGTGTAGCCCTGGCTGTCCTGGAACTCATTCTGTTGACCAGACTGGCCTTGAATTTAAAGAAATCCTCCTGCCTCTGACTCCTGAGTACTGAGAATAAAGGCGGGTGTCGCCATCTTCCGGGCTTCAAAACCTATAAACGGTAAAGGTATAGACCGAGTATGAAAGTCCCTCTAAACTACATTCTCAGTTTAAAACATTTAAAACTATTTTTTTAACCTCATAGTCTTGAGACGGAACTAAATAAAAAGCATTTTCGCTGCTTAGCTATAGTCTGTAATCACCTAAGAAACATACAGTTAGAAAGAAAATTATCATTCTGCCCCAACCTTCCTCTTTCCCACCAAACTTTTTATTTTGAAAACCATCATGAGCCTAGCCCCCGCCCCCCCCCCAAAAAAATCTGGAAGAACACTTCTACAAAATACCCATATATTCTCCATCCAGATTTATTGGCAGCTATTGCCTTCATATTCTTCCTTTTTCCTTTTTTTTTTTTTTTTTTTAAGTTTCTTTTAGGTTAAGCCATATTAAAATAAGTCGCTGACATCTTGACGTATCCCCTAAATAAGTCAGTATGTGCCTTGTACAGTAAAGCCATCTGCTCGTGTCACAATTTCTACTAAAAACCAATAATGTCAGTTCAACATGATTATCTCGCAGAGTTTCTCCCCTTCCTGAAACAGCTGGAGCGCTCAGGGCGTGTTCCTAGACATCCGTTGTGACAGCTTTGTAAGCCTCAGAACCGGGGCTGAGGCGCTCACTCATTCTGTTGGTCGAGTGCTGGCTTCGCGTGCATAAGGCCCTGGGTTCTAGCCAGAGTGCTGCAAACAAAAATAGAGGCAGATAAGTTAGTTAATTAATTAACAAGGTAATTAAATGATTAATTGACAGAATAGTCCTCTTGCTACTTCCACTGATCGCTCATTTGTGATTTTGATGTTTGTGTCTGGCCCAGTCTAGGGTCTTATAGAATGTCCCTTATAGAATGACTTTGTCTCTTGTTTCACTGTCGGGATTAGTGTAGATGATGTAGGGTATTTCTAACATGTATGCACCGGCTGCTCTTGTCGAGAACGCAGTTTGACTCCCTGCACCCACGTGGCAGTTAAGAGCCATCTGTAACTAGCTGGAGTTCCAGCACATCCTGGAACTAGGGCATGTGTCCTTTTCTTGTTCACATAGAAACCAGGCACAAAAGTGGTGAACAGTCATACATGTCAATAACATACTCATATGCATAAATTTAATTGTTTTTGGTTTTGGCTTTAGTTGTTTGTTTTTTGTTTTTATTTGTTTTTTGTTTGTTTGTTTGTTTGTTTAAGACACAGTATCTCTATATGGCCCTGGCTGTCCTGGGACTCAAATCTGTAGGCCAGGCTGGCCTCAAACTCTGCCTCCCAAGTGCTGGGATTAAAGACGTGCCACTACATCTGGTTACTTTTAAGTATTTTTAACCAATCTCTCTCTCTCTCTCTCTCTCTCTCTCTCTCTCTCTCTCTCTCACACACACACACACACACACACACACACACACACACACAGAGAGAGAGAGAGAGAGAGAGAGAGAGAATTTCTTGGAAATAAGCAAATGATTTTAAGGAGGTACAGGGGGTTTAAGATCACATAGAGTCCCAGGTGTAAAGGACCCGTCCTTACGTTTTTGCTTTTGGGTTTTTTTTAAAGATTTATTTATTTATTTATTTTATACATATGAGTACACCATCATTGCTCTCTTCAGACACACCAGAAGAGGGCGTCGGATCCCATTACAGATGGTTGTTAGCCACCATGTGGTTGCTGGGAATTGAACTCAGGACCTTTGGAAGAGCAGTCAGTGCTCTTAACTGCTGAGCCATCTCTCCAACCCTGTCCTTACGTTTTTAATGTAAGGAAGTTTACATTTTTTCACTTGACTTGTGTAATGCTAGGTACCAAAAAAAATCCAAAATATTAAAAGACAAACAAATAATGATCTGTGCTCCCTGGAAGCTCAAATCACAGGAATGAGAAAAGCACCAGTAACTATAACTATAATGACCTTGGGAGACCAGCCCATGAGAACACAGAAAGACAATGACTAACTTCCTGGGGAAGGATCTAGCGAGGTGCCACAGAGTAGTCTTAGACAGTGACCATGTCTTTAAAAGCAAGAGCGATGGCGTGAGGGGAGAGAGCAGGTGCAGAGCCCGTGAGACAAGGGGGTGGGGGTGGGAGTGGGGAGGCAGGGAGGAGGGTTGCAGAATTTAAAGGGAACTCGACCATGTGCATGTGCACTTGAAACTGGTGGCTTCCGTTTCTGCTTAGGAACTGATACAGTTGCATCCAACTTGGAGAGACAGCTCCATTAGAATGCTGCTGGTTCATGTCTGTTAAGACGCTGTGGCAGGAATCCAGATAACCAATGATTAAGCCCAAATTAGCGCAATGTATGAGCAAGAACTGACCACAGACCAGATATAGGATACAAGGACAACAGTCAAAGCAAGCTTTTGAAATATTTATGCCTTTAGGTAAAACGTGAATTAACAAGTCTAATGCAAATCACTCAAGACACCCAGGGAAGCTCGCTCCAAGCTTTCTGGAGGATGGGGCACGGGGGAGGTCTCACACTATAACCCACCATCAGTGGATACCTGTGGATGCTAACAGTTCACCAAGATGCTTCTGGTTTCCAAAGGCAGAGAAGGAGATTCAATTCTATTCGGTGAGCTAAGAAGCTACAGTTAGATCTGAAATTATGGCTCAGGGCTTTGGGGGCCAGGAAAGTACATGGGTAAATGTGTCAAACTAAACCAAAACTTTGGCACCCTTTAAGCTTGGTGTCATGGTGATCCGGAGGGGCAGCGTGGCACAGCAGACAGCAGAATCAGGAAAGTGACTACATTTGTCAGACCCATCACCGTGAGCAAAAGTTGACACATTAATCCCACCCCCACCCCAGGCCGGGTTATTTGAACCTATGAAGGAATACACAGTATCATTTACTTCTCTTTTGACTTCCTGTAGCAGGCACACAGATTCCTTCCCATGGTCAGCTGAAGAAAACTGGAAACCTAATTCAAAGGAAATGCTCCGTCTTTCAGGGTTTGGAGATGGAAGGCGTGCACACGGGACTAGGCTAGTCACAGACTGTGCTCCTAACATGGCGCTGATAGCCCACCAGTGCTTCTCCTTGGCTCTTTATTTCCTGCATGGATGTTTAACGACCAGTGAGCACCTATAAGCCTGCAGCCTGGGGAAGACGCTGACACACTGACAGTGACTTGGGCTGGTGTGTCTTTCTATCCCAAATTCTCCTGCACCCACAGGTGACCCCTCTCCTGAACCATGTTACTACCTTGTGATTAAAAAAAAAAATTTACAGACACACACACACAAGTGTGCATACACATACAAACACAGCAACACACATTCACGTGTACACACACATGCTCGCACACAACATCTATACAGATGAGAAAAGAGGCGTGCTACATATCCGAGCGTTACTCTTTCATTGTGTTACTAAGTTAGTACATCGCAGGTAGCAAATACTTGATATTTTGATACCATGCAACAGTCTATTTATTATGTGAACATCTATTCCCCACACACACAGGTATAGCTTTGAATTGTTTTCTAGAACATTATTATTGCATATTCTGGGGTACTTCGTGCCAGTATTTCTCTGGAGCATATGCCTAAATGCGGAATTGTTGCTAGGTATAGTAGCCCACTCAATCTCAGCACTGGGCTGGCAGGGGCAGGAGGATTACTATTAGTTAAAGACCAGCCTGGGCTGTACAGTGAGTCCCAGTCTAGCCTGGGTTACATAGTGAGATACTATGTCTCAAAAAATGAAAGTGAATTTACTTGTTCACAGATATGCAAATGCTTGACATTTCAGTTTCCTTACCTTTAAATTTATTGTCATGTGTTCACTGTTAAAAAAAAAAAAAAAGAGTCTCATGATGGCATTGCCGTGCTCGTGGTCTTGGCTTGTCTTCCCACTCCCTTTGCACAACACTCTCCCCCACCCCCCACTCCCACCCTCACCCCACCCCCACCCCCATCCCAAATAGACCTTTCCTTTTAAATCTCAGTTCTACATAGGAGAGAAAACTTGCAACATATGCCTTTCTCAAATAACTTATTTTGTTTCAAATATTCAACTTTGAAACGAATGGCTTCTCCCGGTGGATATATCGATTGACATGGCATCAGTACACGACTGATCCTACTGATTAAAATCTTCAGAACTGGATTTCATGGGGTTCATTTTTACTGTTTGTTTTTTGTTTTGTTTTTTGTTTTGTTTTGTTTTGTTTTGTTTTTCGAGATAGGGTTTCTCTGTGTAGCCCTGGCTGTCCTGGAACTCACTCTGTAGACCAGGCTGGCCTCGAACTCAGAAATTCGCCTGCCTCTGCCTCCCAAGTGCTGGGATTAAAGGTGTGTGCCACCACTGCCCGGCATTTTTGCCGGTTTAACATATTTCAATATGCTGCTGTGGTCCTGTTTCTGTGATTGAGAATGGAATGTTTTCTTTAATGCCTACTTTCATCTGTGTACTTCTTTGAAAACACCAGCCAAGACGTTCTGAGCCTGTTGCCCGGTTTTGTCAGGCTGTCCCCTCTGCTGTAGAACCTGGGGCCTTGTACACGCTTGAGAGGCACGCTATCACTCAGCTGTCGCCCTGTAGAAGTCACTACAAACCAAAAGTGGTTAAAGAAGAGCTCACTGTGGCTATGGGCACAGAGGAACAGGAGCCCATCGCAGCAGAGCCGAGGCATGGCGGGAAGAGCCGGGAGGCTGAGGGCTCACATCTTTTAACCATAAACACAAGCAGAAAACTGTAATCACGGGCTTTCCCACCCACGCCCCAGTTCCCGAATGACGACCCGGTGTGTTGTCTATTCATGAATAAATGCCTAGGCTGTAAGCTAGGCTGGTTCTCCAGCTCTTATTATCAAGTTTATTCTGAGCTCAGCTCCATGACTGTTTTTATTCTCCGTAGTTTTATACACCCAACTTCCTCTGAGTCTGGGTGGTGAATCTTCCCATGCTGACTGTCCCCCCACGAGCTCCACAACCTCTCCACCGGAAGGAACGCCCACCTTCTATTTGCTCCTGCCTTTTGCTAACAGGCCATCAGCTTTTTATTGGCAAGTGATGCTTCCTCACAGCACACAAAAGATTATCCCTATGGAGAATGAACTTGGAAGATAACGGAGGAAGTGATACTCTCAAAGCCCACCCCTTGTGTTATACTCCCTTCAGCCAATCACTTCCTAAACTTCCCTCAAACTTAAAATCCTTCCTGTGTCATAATTAGCTTTTGAAGCATGAACTACCAGTCTCAACTTTATATATACATGCATGATGCTGAAAGGATAAAAAATACAGCTCCAACTCCAGCCTCCTAAGAAGCCCTAAACACCTCAAATTCCAGACCCTGCTCTTTGTTAGAAACTAGATAAAAAGGCCTTGAGTATGTGATCCTGGCCCCACAAGAAAAAATGAGCTAACTAGTTGCTATCTGGCTTCTATAGAAAGCTGATTGGTCCTTGGAGCACAGGCTTGGATAATTTAAACTGATTGGCTTAGAAGCTATGGAGTGGTACAAATCAATTGGCTTGTGATGTGCAGGCTTTGTTATGAACTTATAAAAGCTGTCCCGATTCTGCACTCGGGGTCCACAGTTCTCTACCCCTACATGGTGTAAGACTGTGAACCCCATAGCCTCTGGAATAAAAATCCTCTTGCTGTTGCATCAAGACTGTTTCTCTCGAGTGATTGGGGTGTCGCCTTCCAAGGCATGGGGTGCTGGGGCGCCCTTGTTTTTCCGGGTCTTTCAATGCTAACAAATGTCTTCTCACAGTTTGGTGGACAAAAGTTCTAAAGTAAGACCAATGTTATTTTATAATTGTCTTTTAGGATATCTTTCTGCCTCATACTTAAATTCTTAAAATAAGAAGATATTTCAAAATATATTTTAAAATCTGTATTTTCTACACCAGAGGTCTGAAGGGTCAGGATACTTAGGTTGTGCATGTTGACAGAATGCTAATTTCTCATCTCCCCCCTTTTTTTTTGTTTGTCTGATTTCATGGATACTTCTACGAGCCAGTTATAGCAGTGTTTCTTAACCTGAGGGACACAGCCCCTTTGGGGGGGATCACTTATTGGGTATGCTGCATACCAGACTTTGCATTATGGTTCATAACAGGAGTAAAATTATGGTTATGAGGTAGCAATGAGATAATTTTATGGTTGGGGTCACCACAACATGAAGAACCGTATTAATGGGTCACAGCATTAGGATGGTTGAGAACCTCTGACCTAGAGCTTGCCTGCTGTGTCATTATGACGTACACAAGTCTGCTACACAGCTGTGTATTTTTTGCCTCACTGGATGGTTTGTCCATTTCTGCAGTAAAACATTAACATTTGGCCTCATACTCGGATCCAAAGACCCTCCTTCCATCTTTCCCACTGGTGCCCTGGCAAGTTTATATCATTAACTTGGGCACATTCATTTATAACCATATTGTCAAAGCCAGGAGAAACACTACCTACTTATCATTTAGTAAGAGCAGATAGGTCTTTGTTTCTCCAAGTTTTATCACCATTTGTAAACAAAACTAGCAAATATTTGAATTCACACTTATATATTGATGCTTATATTAATTTTCGTAAACTATCCAATTAAGGTCTAATAATCTGATGGCAGACTTTCTAATTGGATTCTCTCTGTGGACAACCACATAATCTGCAAAACTCTTTTTAGTATATCTCTTTTTCAATAATTATGCTTTTTTGTTCCCTCTTATCTTTCTGGGTAACTTCTACTACTATGGTAACTTCTACTATTATGGTAACTGTGGTAACTTCTACTACTATGTCAGATTTTAACATTGACATTAACATTTCTTTGTCTTGATTTTAAAGAATTTTAGCTTAATTTTTATTTATGTTACGTATGTGGCAGGAGGATTACTATGAGTTAAAGACCACCTGGGCTATACAGTAAGTCTCAGACTAGCCTGCGTTACGTAGTGAGCTACTATGTCATGACCAAGAAGCAAGCTGGGGAGGAAAGGGTTTATTCAGCTTACACTTCCACATTGCTGTTCATCACCAAAGGAAGTCAGGACTGGAACTCAAGCAGGTCAGGATACAGGAGCTGATGCAGAGGCCATGGAGGGATGTTCCTTACTGGCTTGCTTCCCCTGGCTTGCTCAGCTTGCTTTCTTATAGAACCCAAGACTATCAGCCCAAGGATGGCACCACCCACAAGGGGCCCTCCCCCCTTGATCACTAATTGAGAAAATGCCGCACAGCTGGATCTCACGGAGGCACTTCCCCAACTGAAGCTCCTTTCTCTGTGATAACTCCAGCCTGTGTCAAGTTGACACACAGAATCAGCCAGTTCACACACCTTTACATTTATTGCCCATGTAGGCATGTGCACATAAATGTGGGTGTCCACAGAGCCCAGAAGAAGGTTCCTTAGAGTTAGAACTACAGGCAGGTATGCGCTCCCCAATAGGGGGTGCTCACTTTTTGGAGATTTTTTTTTAAAGATGTATTTATTTTATGTATGTCAGTACACTGTAGCTGTCTTCAGACACACCAGAAGAGGGCATCAGATCTACTTATGAATGGTTGTGAACCATGTGGTTGCTGGGATTTGAACTCAGGACCTTCGGAAGAGCAGTCAGTGCTCTCAACCGCTGAGCCATCTCTCCAGCCTGGAGATTTTTATATATCGGTACTGTATTTACATCATTTCCACTTCTGTCTCGCCTCCCTCCAACTCTTCATGTCCCTTTCTTCCCTCTCAAAACCATGGACTCTAATTGTTAAATATGCAATGCATGTAAGTATATCAATACAGCCTGCTGAGTTCATTCAGTGTTGTCTTTTTATGTGTGTGTTTGGGGGCTGACCACTTGATGTTGGAAAAGCAGTTAGAGGGCTCAACCCCGGGGAAGATCCATTCTCCCAGTCTCAACAGTCATTAATTATCTGTAGTTCTTCACCTAGGCTCGGGGCCTTGTGGGATGTCCTCCACGGGAGGTGCTTTCCTCTCTAGCCTTTTGTCTTGTTGGTTATTTTAACGCTGTGTCTCACATTCCTCTCCCAAGAACAGTGGTGACAGGATTTCCAGACATCCTCATCGTACTGAAAGCACTCTCCTACTTAGAGATGGCTGAGTTATTATCAGCAGGTATTGATTTTTTGTCAGTTCTCTGCATCTATTGATCAACTGGCTTTTTACATTACTCTACAGTGAAGGGAATCAATTATCTAATAGACCCTTTCTGTTGCATTCCTGACATGAGTTCTGTTTGGTCAGTGGGTCAGGTCCATGACTGTAACAGACACAAACTTTATGTCCCTCATACAGATTCCATCTAGTTTTACTATAAAGAGAGTATTGGTTTGGCTGTAGGGGGCATGCTAAATGATTATCTGCAACATTTGAATATCAGACTAGCCCATTCTTTAAAGTTTGCTAAAGCTATTCGTGCCTAAAACTTTATGAGGAAAGATTTAACCATCTCATTTAGTAAGACTAGTAAGGCTTATTTCTTCTTTATTACTTTATTTCCTGGAACTTGCCCACCTCGCTTGAGTTTTCATGTTAACTGGCCCGTCTGATGATGCCCGCTGTTATCTGGTGAGTATACGCAGAATCTGTCATGACAAATGGTTGCGCTCCCAGCATTGGTTTTCTTTTCCTCCGTAATAAACTTGCCTTAAAATTTGGCCTACTTTGTCCATTTTTTTTTTCCAGCCGACTGTTCTGCTGTCCAGGCACCCTGGGCTGGTTTTATGGATTCCCTTGCTCCACCTCACAATCTTCGATTCTGTGATTTTATTCAGCCATTTTTCTCCCTCTCAACCAGTGGCTCTCAACCTTCCTAACGCTGAGACCCTTCGCTACAGTTCCTCAGACCACATAATTTTTGTTGCTACTTCCTAACACTGTTATGAATTGTGACGTATCTGTTTTCTGATGGTCTTAGGCGACCCCTGTGAGGGGGCCAGTTGACTCTTAGGGTTTTCCTGCTGTGAACAGACACCACGATTGAGGCAGCTCTTATGACATTTAATGTGGCTAGCTTACAGGTTCGGAGGTTCAGTCCATTATCATCGAAGTAAGAACATGGCAGCATCCAGGCAGGCCTGGTGCAGGAGGAGCTGAGGGTTCTACATCTTCTTCTGAAGGCCACTAGAAGACTGGCTTCCGGGCAGCAAGGACAAGGGTCTTAAAGCCCACGCCCACAGTGACACACCCACACCAACAAGGCCACACCTTCAAATAGTGCCACTCCCTGGGCCAAGATTATTCAAACCAGCACAACCCCAAAGGGGTTGTGACCCAGAGGTTGAGAACCACTGATCTAAACCTAGAGGCCTAACAATTGTTGTACCCTATGTTTTGTTATTCGATGCTTAGAATTTAAACATTTTCTACTATTTCCATCTAAAGAAGGGTCTGGAAGTCCATGCTGGCTTTGAACCTGCTATGTAGCTAAGGACGGCCTTGCACTTTCTCTCCCCCTGCCTCCTACTGGGGAGGGGAGGGGATCAGGCATGGCTACATACTTCCTCCTCTCTTCCCCTTTCTGTCTTTGTAGCATTATGCCGTAGCTACTTCTACCTCTAATGTGCCCTTTTAACTCTTTAAGTTCAACGATGAATGCTATCAGAGTATTCTCCTAAACAGCTTTTCCTCTCTGTTAAGTCAAACCCTCTTGGCATAGCTGCAGAGGCTATATGTGGCTAAGCCACTCTGAAGAGGGAGATAGTCGGTCTGTCTGCCACTTGCTCCCTGGGTCAGCAGACTGGTAACTGTGCTCCTCTCCTCCTCCAGCACCTCTTCATTTCTCTCCACATCCCCCTCAGCCTCCCCTAAAAACCTGATACTGGCTGTGTCGTGATAGTCTGATAGCTGTTTTCCACCTACTGGCTGTGCCATAGTAATCTGATGGCTGTTCCCCACCTACTGGCTGTCACGGTAGTCTGATGGCTGTTCCCCACCTACTGGCTGTCACGGTACTCTGATGGCTGTTCCCCACCTACTGGCTGTCACGGTAGTCTGATGGCTGTTCCCCACCTACTGGCTGTCACAGTAGTCTGATGGCTGTTCCCCACCTACTGGCTGTGTCATGGTAGTCTAATGGCTGTTCCCCACCTACTACTGACTGTGTCATGGTAGTCTGATGGCTGTTTCCCACCTACTTTCCCTCATTTGTTCTTTCAAACATTTCTTTTTAGTTTCTCAGAGTTCTGTACCAAGCCTGACCTTCCGATTTAAACTTCAATTGTCCCAAGTGCCACAATTGTTCTTGCTGCTTCTACTTTCCCCTTATCTGATCGATTCTGCTTTTTCCTACACAGCTGCTATTGAAGATAACATTCTATCAAGATTTCCCTCGATACAAATACATTTTAGACGTATGCAAACATCAGCAGCTTCTAGACTTCCTGGAGAACATTCCGCAGAGGCGTGCCCCTGGTATTTCAGTGTATATGAACTTGGTACTACTCGGGACAGTATCACCGCTCGCTGGCCCCTGAGATGGCAGTTAGGGCAGAGCACAGTGGATGTCCTGATGAACAAGGCAGTGTCCAGCTGCGGGGATGCCTCACTCCCCGCCTGGGGGGGGGGGCAGGTGCTGTCGAGGTTAGCTGCAGCTCTCCAGTTTCTCAGGACCTCGTCAAGTGAAGCACGCACGGGACTGTGGTGGCAGGGAAGTACACTGTAGTTTGGAAGGCTAGTCCTGTGGGAGGCTGGATCGATGCACACTAGGTAATGGGACTCTTGAAGCCCTCTTGACACATCCCTTATGAGGCTCGTAGCACGGCCGACAGCTGGTGAGAGGATCGGAGCTGTTGTACAGGGTTAGCGTCTGCCCGGGCAGGAGCCAGGAAAGATGACCCCAGAGCCTTGCTGAGCTGTTCATTCTTGGAATCTGTCACCACGGCCCCACCGCAACACACAGATCTTCTTCCTCATACCCAGTCATGCTGCCCTGAAGACTGGGTGCAGGCACAGAGTTACAAGGGGTATTTTCTATCACAGTACCTATTCACATTTCTAATCATACAAACACATATTTTCATACATTTTGTATAAACATTAGCATTTTTTTTTAGATTTTATTATATGTAAGTACACTGTAGCTGTCTTGAGACACACCAGAAGAGGGCGTGAGATCTCATTATGAGATGGTTTGTGAGCCACCATGTGGATGCTGGGATTTGAACTCAGGACCTTTGGAAGAGTGGTCAGTGCTCTTGACCACAGAGCTATCTCCAGCCCAACACTAGCATTTTCTTCCCGCCCCATTCTTCCATTTCTAGCCCCTGCCGCAAGCTTCGTGCATACACATTTGAATCCAATTTGACTCTTCACAGACTGTCATCTCACGGCATCCTCATTTCCACACTACACCGCGTCTTCACTCGGTGCTTGTCACTGTCGCTCTCACTGTTGGTTGGCATTGCTGTTCCTGTGTGCGGGCTGCACTGCCGATGGCGAGGTGCTGGTGCAGGATGACCACAGGCCCGCTGCTCCGCGTCGCCCTGGAGCTCCGCTTCTCATTTGCTCTGTCAGCAAACCGTCCCCAAGTGTCTGGCTTGCATCTGTTGTGTGGTGCTATGGATCCAAGCCAGGGCTCTGTGTGAGCTACACACACAGCCCACCCTCCAATTTTTAGCATCTTCAGAACTTGTTTTTATTCCTTACGTAGCGTCAACAAACATGTTCTGGGGTGAAACTTTCTGACTCCTTGGGCGAGCATGTTTACTGATTCTGTGGGTGGGCTGCCTAGTTCATGTCTAGTGGGTAGTTCCAACACCTTGAGACCAGGCACACATGCAGAAAAGCCCACCATGTCCACAGACGTGTACACATCATGACAGGAAAAGAACTGAAAAGAGCCCAATCTCTAGAGACAATTAAATTGTATTTAATTTCAATTAACACACAAGGGTTAGGATGTGGAGATCCGCACCAGAGAGATGGCTCAGCATGTAAGGTTGCCGCTACCTACCCTGATGTCCTGAGTCTGATCGTGAAAACCCACACAGAAGGAGAGAACAGACTCCCAAAAGCTGTCATCTGACCGCCACACACACGCAGGCACACCCTCACACAAACACATAAAATGTAGAAAAATTATTTTAAGATGTGACAGGGAGGCTTCATTTATTTACTTTTAAAGCAAGAGAGACAAGCTGGAGAGCTGGCGGCTCACGACTGTCTGCAGCGCCCATTGCAGAAGGTCTATGTGAGATGCACACACACACACACACACACACACACACACATTCACACGACGACAACCAATAAGGGAGGCCATTTTGATTCAGAATTGTGCATATATAAGTAGGAAATATCCAAAGTCTAAGGCTATGCTCCAAAAATAGGAGCATAGTGTTCATGCTGGAGTCAAGGAGGCAGATGGTTTTCCTATACTATGTCTCCACCACAAACCTTTTACTTGTACAAATGATGTTGGTCGTTTGTGTCAGCTTTTAGCTTGGGGCTGGCAGACCCCATCCTTTTAGAGCATGCCCTTGTCCATTAATCTCAATGTTCGCTCCTCTGTGCCATGATAACGCCCGAGGCTAACATGAAGCCCTATGTCAGGATGCTCAAGAACGCTCCCTGTTCTCCATTTACTACACTTAACAAATCATTATGATCACGGGATTCACTACAGTACAGTGGACAGAACAAAAATAAATAAAACCTTTTCGTGTGGATGTTGGCACACACAGACATGAAGGAGCCCTGTCCACCTGGCTCCTTCCTTGCCTCTCATGGGTACAATGTGAAGACGACTACTGTCGTCTGCAACTCTCTATGCCGAGGCAGAGCTAAGAAAGACACACACGTTCCGTCTGGTATTTATTTGGTGTTTTGATTTGCAGTGCTGAACGGCCATCGCTAGCAGGCCTGCTGGTCTTCATAGTCTGCTCCATTAAGGGGTCCGCAAGTACAGCTCAGTCCGTGTGAAAGAAATCGCAGCACTTCCCAGTGTAGTGTGCCAGAGGAGGAAGTCTTTCCCTCTCCTTAGAAATAAATATTGAGTAACCATAAAAATGTCCAGTCATCCTTCAGTGCTCCAGGGAGGAGAGGCACGCACGGCCCCGCACACAGGGCTTCAGAGTTCCTCTTTGAAATACCCCAGCTTCGCCAGCGACATCTCCTTTCTCAACTGCATAACTTCCCAAAACATCTGATCGACTGCACAAACAGAGAAGAGACATGTAAGTCATAACGTGTCATCTAATTACTGCTCAAGTTTCAGTGAAAATGTATAATGAGCTGAAATGCAAAACTGGGCATTTCCTGATGATGTACCTAAGGCCTAACACCAAGCAGTTCTCAGGGGCGCCGCAGGCTCCGCGGGCAGCCCAGCCTCACCCGTCACCCCTCAGGCTCCGCGGGCACCCCAGCCTTACCAGTCATTAATGATAGTCATTAGTGTTGCCATGATAAATGCAGACCGAAGTAGACACTTGCGTGTCTGCAGTAAGTGCTAGTTCTGTTCCCCCCATGAGGACTTACTGCTCAGTTATCTAAGGGTGACTGTGCAGCACCTGAGTGCCCGCACTGTTCAGCTCCCCTGCCCTTTTGTTCTCCCAGAACACAGAACATTCAGGAATGTTCCTTGTAATGATAAAAGAAAGTTTTATGTATGTGTCAAATCAGAAATAAAAACAAAGGTTGAAGCTCAACTGCTCATCTCCACTGTCCTGTCCACACTTCTTTAAGTTTCCAGTCACAGCGGACAGACGTGCTCTGTGCTTCAAGGTCTGTGGCCAGCACACACAGACTCATCAGCAGCTTCACCAGGGACAAGCTGGCCCCAAAGCACATTTGGCAATGTCTGGAACACCCTTTCCACTGTTGTACCTTGAGGTCTACTGGCTCAGGAGAGGCCAGAGATGCTGTAAGACAGGCTACAGCGCGCTCAGCAGAGAGCCGTCCCCTCTCACACACACAAGAACCAGCCAAGGTCAGAATGCCAATACAACAGAGTATCGTTTATCTGAAATGCTTGTGAGCAGAGTCCAGATTTTAATAATAAAAAAACAAAAACAAAAAACCCCCGCAGATATGAGATCACCTCAGGGAAAGGACCCAACTTCAACCTAAAGTTAAAAGGCTTCACTTGGAGCCCCGCAGAGTGGTACACGCCTTTATTTAGCCCAGCACTTGGGAGGCAGAGGCAGGAGGGCGGGGCTGTACTGTGTCTGCTGCACTTGCGTTCTGACCACGAGATCAGGCCTGGCACTGTCCACCTGCGCCAACATGTCCATGCTAGAAGTTTTGTATCTTGAAGCATTTGGGGTAGTAATTTTATCAAAAATATTTTCCATGTAAATCTTCAATGTTATCTGAAAATGTTTATAATTCCACCTTCAATCAATTTAATCTTTATGCCTATTATTTTATCTATATAATTTCCATGATAATCTTTAATTTTAACATGTTTTACTATATATTTCTGCAAAAATTTTTTTGGTATAGAATAGAGTTTATTCAGGGAAGAGGATGGGAGTTAATGGTATAGTTGAGGCAGAGAGAGAGAGAGAGAGAGAGAGAGAGAGAGAGAGAGAGAGAAGTAGAGAGGAGTGGAGGCCGGCCATGACCACGTGGAGAGAGGGGGAGGGGAGGAGAGCCCAAGAGGGGCAGAGAGGTGAGAGTGCAGAGAGGTAAGAGCGAAGAGAGAGCTATTTCTGCAATTTTATCAGAAATAGTTTCCATGTAAATCTTCAAGTTTATCAGAAAATGTTTATAATTCCACTTACAAATACTTTTATGCCTACCATTATTATAAAATTTTCCATAATCTTCAATTCTAAAATGTTTTTCGACATTTTTCTACAATTTTATCAGAAATATTTTCCACATAAATCTTCGATTTTATCATAAAATGTTTCTATCCCATATTTCCATTAATTTAGCAATGTTTTACATGTCTACCACTTTACTCCTTAATTGTCTATGAAAATTGTCAATTTTAACATGTTTATTGGAAATATTTTCCATGTAAATCTTTAATTTTATCATAAAGTGTTTTTACTTCCCTTTACTTCCCTTTTCAATGAAAAAAAAAAAAAAAAAGACCTCATCCTACAGCTCTCCCCGGCCCTGACTGCTGTCCTCCGTCTGAGCACTGAGCCCTGCGCCTGTAGCTCTCACTCAATCTCTCGAAGGTGAATCCAGTACACTTGAACACGCGTGATCCATCACACATCCCTTGCAAGGTAACTGCTTCTACTCGACCCTCAAGAGCAAGATGGGAGCGGAGAGCCGTTCTCTGTGGGTGAGGCGCTGCTCCTCTGCATTATCCACCCATCTGCTTGCCGCGGTCAGGAAGTGTAATGAGCCGCAGGACAGCAGCTCTCACCCACTGCTCTGGCCGGCTGACCCGTGATGTAAATGTCTGCGATGACTAACAACACTCACCGTCCTGCTGCTTCACAAGCCCCTGCTGAATGTACCGGATGTATGTAAAGAAGTTACACACGGAAGTGATCTAGGCCAAAAGAGAGAGCCGTCATAACCAGGCAGTTCCACAGCGAAGCAAACATTATTAAACGCCACGGTCACGTCACTTACCCTGTATCTGCAAAACGGAGAAATGTAGTAATAGCTGCTGGAGTCCCCTAGCTTAATCCTGTGCTTACAGGACTTACTCTGGCCAGTGAGAGCACATTTTCTGTAAAACAACAAATTTCAGTTTTGTTTTATAATTGAAAGCACTTGCTCTACTTTCTTTACAAGTAGTTTTTTCATTAAGATAGGAAATATCCGAGACTCTAACATGTGACAGGCCTGCTCTAGAGGCTGGGCCACCGTGAAGAGCAGGACAGAGCCCCTACCCCTGTGCCGCTCACGGTACGAGCTTACCACTGTAGCACTGAGCACGCTTCTAGAACAGATGATGGAGAGCAAGCAGCTGCACACAGCGCTCACTTGCAAACCTAACCTCAGCTCCCTGGCTGAGAAGCAGCTAGTCAGGATTATTCACATCTTATAACCACTGCTAATGGGAACAGCAGCCAAATGGAGAATGTGTGGTTGGCAGGGCCAGCTGCATTTGGTGCTGCATGTAAGAAGTACAAAGAAACAAGCCACCCTTTAGGCACAAAGCCATGTGCTTGTGTGAAGAGGCCAGATCACAACATCCTGTCTGTCTGTCTGTCTGTCTGTCTGTGGGCGTTCCGGCTGGACAAGGATATACATTTCTGGAGGGTCGAATTTATCTGTATCTGTGTCTTATTTATCTGTAAAGCCTGGCCCCAGGCAGCCACCCGCCTGCCCCATGAGTGAGGCCCGAGTGTTTACCAGGCTGGACTGGCAGCAGCCACGAGTCAGCTGGGAACCTGGACAGACACAACTACCCCTTTGTTAAGGCAAAATTAGCATAGCTCTCAGGAAAGAAAGCGGCCAATAGCATTTGACATGCCATTACAAATTACATGAAGAAAAACAATATATATAAGCCACATTAGGTGTCAGTTCTACCTACAAGACACATTATACAGGCGTGTCTCCTCTAAGAGACCAAGTAAACAGCGTGTCATTTGGGACAAGGTAATTGTAAAAGCTGACTGCAAATGTCTCTGAAAAAGAAACAATCTTTTAGTTCTTTTCAAAGAGACTTTACCTTATTGCTTACACATGCACATGCACACACACACACATGCAAACTTACTGATCTGTGGCAATATTTAAAAGCACTACCAGCTTGGGAAGGATCAGAAATCAGTAAATTTAAGAGTCAACTGCTAGAAGTCCTTGTAATGTGCAAAAGCATAATTTATTCACAAGAAAAAAGTATCCTTCACCTGAAAAGAAGTTACAGCTGCTCTTCTGGAAAATATGTCTGTTCTTTTACCATCTTGTCTCACTGTGAGAGGATTTTACTAATGAGGTCCCGGGCACCAATTTTAGATTAATAAAACGTGCCCTTCAAAGCACTGACTGGTTCATGGAGGGTCTTAGAGAGTGTATGCTGTGTGCATATGTTTTGTCGATCCCAATAAAAGCTTTTCTTCAACTGCTTAAAAATTTTATTTTTCTTAAATGCGCCCATGATCCTGGGCTTACTGCTGGTTTCGCTTCTGCCTGATGCTAGCACACTACTGCAGGATCTCCTCACAGGCCAGTCTCCAGATTCCTGCCTCTGCTCACCTTGTCACTCAGGACGGCAGCACAAAAGCCCAGGCCCATAGCTTCCTCCACAAGCCAGAACCTTTCCAACCAGTCGAGGGCAGAGGGGACAGTCACTGCTAAGCTCTTCCTTCCTCCACTCCATCTACTTCCGGTCTGTCATCTGTCACACTCTCTCTTCTCCTCCACCTTCCCTATCCTCTGAATGTACTCTTCCTGTTCCGATTTATCCAATTCTACCCACACCCCAAACCCCAGACAAACTTCCCCACCTCCAGGGCTCCCCAGACCCACTAGAATGACCTTGTCTTTCTCCGATGCTCCCACCACTTTCCCTTTGTTTAATCATCATTTCTGAACCCCAGTTCCCAGGAGCCTTGGGAGGACTTTACGGTTTGCTTAAACACTGGCTGCAGTGTGTGACAGTCTGAGGCTGATCCCCGGAACCCACATGTGGGAGAGAAACCAACTCCCACAAGTTATACTGTGATTTCCACATGCACACTATGACTCTGCCACATTAACAGAAAATAAAATGTAAAAGACACACACAAAGGAAGAAAAGAAAAAGACAAAACTCTTACTTCCATCTTACCACAAATGTCTCCCCTCCTGACCTTGCACATAAGCACTGTGTGTAAGTTGCTCTCTAAATCCATCCTTCCTAATTCACTTTCTAAAACCAGTAAGTGCACACTGCTGTCTGCCGCCATGTAGAGTGTTCTCTCTCTCTCTCTCTCTCTCTCTCTCATTTTCTATACTCTTTGTTTACATTCCAAATGATTTTCCCTTTCCCAGTTCCCCCCTCCCCATAAGTCCCATAAGCCCTCTTCCCTCCACTCATTCCCCAATCACCCCTCCCACTTCTCTGTCCTGATAATCACCTACAATGCTGGATCAAGCCTTTCCAGGACCAGGGACCTCTCCTTCCTTCCTTCTTGGGAATTATTTGATATGTGAATTGTGTCTTGGGTATTCAGAGCTTCTGGGCTAATATCCACTTATCAGTGAGTGCATTCCATGTGTGTTCTTTTGTGATTGGGTTACCTCACTTAGGATGATATTTTTCAGTTCCAACCATTTACCTAAGAATTTCATGAATTCATTGTTTTTAATTGCTGAGTAGTATTCCATTGTGTAAATATACCACATTTTCTGTATCCATTCCTCCATTGAGGGACATCTGGGTTCTTTCCAGCTTCTGGTTATTATAAATAAGGCTGCTATGAACATAGTGGAGCATGTGTCCTTGTTGTGTGACAGGGAATCCTTTGGGTATATGCCCAGGGGTGGTATAGCAGGGTCCTCTGAAGTGTCATGCCCAGGTTTCTGAGGAACCGCCAGACTGATTTCCAAAGTGGTTATACCATCTTGCAATCCCACCAGCAGTGGAGGAGTGTTCCTCTAAAAATATGGAACACTTCACGAATTTGCGTGCTTTCATATGTATAGTATGGGACTGACATAGTGTAAGCAGACAGATCCCTCAGTAAACACGGCCCATGCCATACACATTCAGATTTCAAACACTGCCTTCCTTACATCGACTTCCCGTTTGAGGGGCTGCAGGGCTAAAGGGGAAATACTTCGGTGTTTGTACAGTTTCATTCTATAAACCCCCTCCAGTCCAGGCTGCTATAGGGTACTGCCGAGGTAGTGTAACACCAACTCCAACTCTGGCTGGATGTGCAGCTCACGGACAAAGCGACCAGCCACACCACCCCAGCAGTCCTGTAACCACCAACACTCCAAGCATCCTGAGAATGTGTGCACCGACAGACACGTGGGACAGCTTCTCTGACAGACCCTGAGTGCACAGCATCTCAACAGCCCTACTGGGAGCCAGCGGCTGGGCTCTCTGCGCTCGGCCGGGCCGTCCAATCTCATATTAGCCTGGTCCGCAAATGCGGTCCCTGTTATTTTTAAAACAGAAGCTAAAGCGTAATTGCATGCAGCTTGGGGTAAAATTTCAGTGGTTTTAGGCTTTCTCCTTATAGCAATGGACAGGACAAGGCTGCCCTGCTCTGAGAATGGAGTCGTCCTTCCTTTGACAACCTGTACTTTCCAAACACCTGTCACATATGGAAAACAGAACTATTGCAATTTCAGAGTCGTTTATAGAAATAATATGGAAGGTGAGGACTAATGTTTTTTAATTTTTCTTTTAAAACTTATGTATATGTATCTAGGTTTGTATGTGTTGGGGGGGGGCATGTTACTGTGAACCGAGTGAAGGCCAGAGGCACCTGACCTGAGTTACAGATGGTTGCCGGGTTGGCTGATGTGGGTGCTAGGAGTTGAACTTGGGTTCTCGGAAGAGCATCAGTGTTGCTAACCACTGAGCCGTCCCTCCAGCTCCTGTGTCCTGTTTCCACACTTGGCAAGGCCAGTTCTGTCATTACCTTCTCAACCTAGTTTTGATGGCAATCCTCAGACCACGTATTGTACACCACAGATATCAAGTGTACATAAATAACTCATTCTCTCTCTACTTTTCCTCCCTCCCTCTCCTCTCTCACTCTCGCAGTTTTGCCTACAATTCACACGACTGACTTCACACCTACCACGGGTCACTACTGTCTCTAACGTGAGTCGGCCTGCATCCCAGTATGTACGTATCTGGTAACTAAGGGCTCTCTCAGCAACCTGCATCCACTCTTGCCTTGGGTCTGAACCATCCACCTCTCCTGGCTATTCCTCTCTCCACAGCCACGCTGATGTCTTGTCTAAGGATGTCCTACAATTCTCTAAATAAACCACACACTTTCTCTCCCTAACAGGCCGCAGCTTTGTCTTGGGGGGGGGGGGGGGAGATAAGCTTCACTTTGAAACTCAGAGTTAAAGACAAACGCCATGTGGGCAAAGAGAACCCCGAGGAGAAATGTGATCACACTCAAACCACAGACACGAGCAGCATGGCACCCGAGGAGAAATGTGCTCACACTCAAAACACAGACACGAGCAGCACGAGACTGAAGGACGCGCTCTTCCCGCAAGGCGCGGTGTAGACACCTACTTTGGCCCTCCGCACTCGACAGCCGAAGCCTTCACGAAGCGGACGGGCTGCAGCCCCACCGGCTCGATGCTGAGAGTGTTGTTCTCCACGGCCTCCAGGACAGCCGAGGCCAGCTGGAAGCAGGACAGAGTTAAACGTCAGCAGAGGAAGGCCAACAAAACATACTGGGGGGATCTTATGAGCTGGACTGCTGCAGCCATTGCAAAGAGAAGGAAAGAAACCACAAACCCCAACCTCGAGTTAACCTTACACGGCGGTGACAGGCAACTTAGTCACAGCACCAAGAATGTTTTGTATTATGCAGCAGAGGATGGTTATTATTCCAGACTCTGTCCATTCCTTACACATGGTTACACATGCACTATAAAAGGCACTTCAAAGTCAATTTAATATCCTAATGCTTCATCCTCTAAATCAATGCAATAAATACTGGTCATTTATGATAGCAATATAGAGTAATTTCAGCTACACATTTTCTTAACTTATGTCTTACAGGCACAAAGCTCTCCTGGATGAGATATGGAGTGTTCTACAATGGCGGCCAGTGAGAAGGTCAGGGTTCAGTCTACTGAGATTACCACCAGCACTAGGGAACGGTCCTCAAGGCACAGCCCAGTCGGGTCAGCACCACACTGTTCATCCACAGTCCTTACAAGGACAATACACTCAATCCTCTAAAGAGTCATGTAAGATTCTGAGGACTCAGTTCCTTAAACAGTAGCTAGCAGGTATTGGGAGACAAACCTCTCACACATCAATCAAGCTGACATTCTGACTTTACAGTGGACATGGCTGACCGACACCTGGCCCTTTCCATGTGCTCCGACCTGCTCACCCCATTCTCCCTCCCACCACCCCCGCAGTGGCAGTGTTTCTGTTTCATTTAAACAGTTTGGTGTTCTGGTTTAGGGTCTATGCTGGCCGTGATCAAACAGGGCCTGAAAGGTGAGCGGAGCACTCTGCTCTGGGCTCATCTGGCAAACACCTTTAACAGGGTGTACAGAGAGAACTTGGCTTAGACAGAAAACTGAATCTGGTCTGAGAATCAACAACAAACTCTCCTCCCACACATATCTACATGGCACACTAATACACAAGGACACGTGTTCAGAATAGCTGGAACCATGGTCCTAATGTGAAATGGGAAAATGTTAAAAATGACATTTTACAGTAACTTATTACATGTAGGACATTAAAATATGAAACATGACAGTAGAAAGTACAATAGATTCTAGTGCACTCCTATTAAAATGAAAAATATTACCTCACTTTTTGCGAATGTTAAACAAGGAAAGATATCCTCCTGGTAGACTTTGTCTAGGAAAGGGCACGTTCTGTCCATCGTGGGTTCATCCTTCCAAGATCTGAACTCATTATACAGAGATAAATCGGCCTAACAAACCAAAGCAAACACAAAACAACTTTAAAAAGAAAAAAAAAACAAAACCAACACTTGATAAAACCAAATTTAATGTTTAATAAATTAAACATTATTAAACGGGAAAGTTCTTCATTTAAAATAATAAAAATTCAGGTGTCCCGTGTGTAATCCGTGATAGCAATCTTTCTCTAGGAAATGACTGACTGGGCCTTTGGTGCCCTCCGGTGTGCTCTTCTCATCTGAGATGGGGTCTCACTCCATGCCCGGGGCTCGCCTGGAGCTCACTGTGTGAGCGGGCTGCCCCTCGCTAGGCCCCTGACGTACTCCCCGAGTTAGTACCCACTCAGTCCCTGGCCGGGCCTCCACTCAGCCCTCCCCTTTCCCTTCTCCACCCGAGTCTGACCTACGCCTTCTTCCCCACAGGCCCTCAGATCCCTGCAGCCTACCCCAGGCTCAGGAGCACCTGCTGTACATGAAGCAGCGCCTACACCGGCCCACACGCGGCAGAACTGGCTGTGCTCCTCCCTGCAGCACTCTCAGCCACGCTGGCTGCGGGGCTCGACCCCTGCGGATGGGCTGTGAGCCCGGGTCTCCGTGCCAGGGGGCGGATGTCCCCCCAAGGAAACAACGGGCTGCCGCACCCAGGCCCCCTACAGACAAAGATGAGCAGGGACATCTGATTCTCATGCCCGCCCATAGACTTCTTGAGTCAAAACTAAAGGCAAGAGGACAAAATATAGTAAGGAGAATTAGTACTTAAGATTTTCTCATTCTCTTGCTGAGTTCATCAAGAAACTGGAAACAAGCCCCAGAGCAGGAGTGGGTCATGGAGGGAGGCTGGGAACTTAGAGGCAGAGGCTCGGCCCTTCAGGGACACGGTGCCTGCCCGCGGGTTGAGCCAGGCAGGTAGTGATGACCCCCAGTTTATCAATGAACCCAGGACTTAGAAAAATAGCCTCCCCAAGTCACACGGTGCGCCAGCCAGCTGTTATGTCAGCTTGACACAGCTAGAGCCATCCGAGAGGAGGCACAGAGACCACACCTTCTCAAGACAAAGCTGTAGGCACGCCAGCCTGTGGGGCGTCCTCTTAATTAGTTAGTGGTCGGGGCATGAGCAGGTCATGATGAACAGGCCAGTGAGCAGCGCCCTCCACGGCCTCAGCACCAGCTCCCGCCTCCAGGTTCCTGCCCAGCTTGAGGCTCTGTCCTGGTGTCTTTCGAACAATCAACAGTGGGGTGGAGACAAGCAGAGTAAACCCCTGTCCCCAACTTGCTTTTACTCTGCCTCCCAAGTGCTGGGATTACAGGCATGCACACTACCGCCTGGCTCAGTCAACATTTCTTGATCCGTATGATAAAACTTCCTGACATTGTCACACAGCACCAGGGTAAAGTGTGGCAGAATACAAAAGCCGGAACATGGCGTCTATTTTACACACTTCAGAGAGGGGAAAAGCTCCTTAAATACTGAGACACCATCTAAAAAGTTTTACCATAAGCAACAGGAGAAAATGCATTACGTTTACTGAAAAATTATAATAAAAGTTAAACTTTTAAAAAAGTACACTTACTTAAAGTTATAGAAATCAGAATTAAAGTAGCGACTAAAGAAGTATCTTAGATATTTAACAAAAACAAACATGGATTTTGCTACCTTCGGACCTGGATGGGAAGTAAACTTTTCAGTCCCTGTATTCTTATCAACAGCTGAGCAAATGTAACTCGGTTACAATGGCTCCCCTTGGCTACTCGCTGTGGATTCCTGGCTTCTACCCACACAGGAACTGGGTGAGCCCACACAGCCGCTCTAGCACCAACTGGCTTACACGCCACGGAGGGTGAGGCTGCAGGAGCCCTGGCCAATCCCCCAAACGCTTACACATGATGATAAAACAACAATGACTAATAGTTTCATAACTCTTACTCCACACATTTCGATAAACAGTATCTAAACTACCTTTATGTTTTCTAAAATGCACGGCTTCGATTATTTCTGGGTTCTGTTTTCTTAATTATCTGACTCAACTCTAGAACTTTCTTATCGATGTAAAATTTTGCTTCTTTCACATTTCAAATAAAAAGAACTACTAGTGATCTTCAAGAAAACCATCCTATTTTCACATTTCTTATATTTGTATTTTAATACAGCACTAACAGAACGCTGTGACTAGTGGGGACCCCGAGGCACCCACTTTCTTTACATGACACATGCCACTTTGTTCCCTGATGGGAACTTGAAATGCAGAGACCCCCCCAGTCTGCGGCAGGCGCTCGCACGGAGGCCAAGGGAGGGGCCGATCAGAGGGCCGTCCTCTGCAGGAGTTACCTCTTTGCAGTCCTTTACGATGGGCTGGATCACACTGAAGTCCTGGTGGCTCCCAGCCATGGCGCTGCTGGTACTTTTGTTCCTCGTGTGCCCCCTCTTAAAGGGGGTCTTGGCAGCCGCCAGAGGCTCCTGCGTAGGTGACGTTGGCGAACTGGACAGCACAAGGGTCTTCAGTGCGGCCACCTCAGCTTGCAGCACATCAATCTTGAAGAGAAAGCAACATCGTCACGCCACAGCGCGCTTTATGGCACATGTGGCCAAGGCAAGCAGTTTGGAGAAAACACTTTCAAGAACAGAAAATAAGTCTAATCTGTTGTTTTTCTTTGAAGCAATGAAGAAAAGCAATCCAAGTTTTTTGGGTTTCCATATGGCTTGGATTCAACTGCCAATAATGTCAAAAGGAAAATTTTAAATGGTCAAAAATTCCTAACATTGGTGTGAATTTTCAAAATATTAAAATGTATCAGCTTACAATTACCTTTAGTTCACTCCTAAAATAATAAAATCTACTTAGGTGTCTTCCCCGAGACCCCCAGTGAATTAAGAAAATATTAACTTTTAGAAATGACTCCGACATCCTTCTCTGTGATTTCCGTAGTGGTAAGCAGCCGGCTGTGACACACTGCACACAGCGTCCAGGGCTAATGGTGACAGTAGCACACTTCCCCAGTCAGAACAGCCGCCAGGGCGGCAGGCACACCGCGCCTCCCGGTCACCTCCCCGGCCCCTCCCCGGCGCGGTCCCAGACTCACTTTCCCTTGGGCCTCCTTCAGCTGCTTTTCTGCAGTGGCCTGCTTGACGTTGGCCTCTCTCACCATCTTGTGAGCTTCCTGAAAAAGTCAACGTCTCAAATTTTGGAGGCAAAGGACTTTAACACTCATTCAAAGCACATCTCAGCAGCTTCCTATGAGGGAGCAAAGACAGCGCCAAGGTTTGGCCCGACACTAAGAACCAAGAACCACTGTGGGGAAAGTGGCTGCCGCAAAGCAGACAGGAAGTTAGAACAGGGCCGGGCACTTAGCACCTGTTAGCACTGTGGCAGCCAAGGTGGGGTCCAGTCCATCCAAGGGACACCCGTGTCAGGACTGTGACCAGTAAAGGGACGGAGGATGGCTGCAGGTCAAAGCCTTCTTCTTTACAACAAGGTGTTTATAATTAAATCATGATACACATTATAGTCACTGAAAAAAATACACAAAAAAGACAAGACAGTTAACACCTCAGCAGAAACAACACCCGAGGAGCTCCGGTTTCCAACAAAGCACGTATAAAATGATACTGGTGGAAACAACTGTTCAGTGTAGCCCGAGAAGGGAGTCCTCTCCTCTCACGTTCCTCTCCACGCCTCACAGATGGAACTGCAGACGCGCACCTGCCTTCAGTCACACAGTATTTACTAATGGCGGCTCTCTATGCGGTTCTGTTCTAGGTTCTGTTCTAGGAACAAGACCCAGTTCCTGGGGTACACTCTGACAACAGCAACAAAAATCAGGGTGATAATCCCAGACTTCACTCAAAGTGAAAGATGAATTCTTCTTTAAGGAAGCGAATACATGGTCTCATATTTTAAAGATTATGCTTTTGTATGAAATAATCTGTATAGATTAGAATAACTGGGAACAAAATGTGGTTTCATATTTAACATTTGAGAATGTAAGACATCAAAGGAGACTCGAAGATACTTAGTAAACACACAGTCTGACAGCTCTACCAGGTCTGTGACCTAACAGGTGGCAGGCTCTCCCAGAGTGTGGCCTGCCGCTCACAGCTGCTCATCTGTAGCAGCCTGGGTGTCTCTAACATGAGCCCCAGACAACACTAAATGATCGAATGCTCACTACTGAAGGTTGTAAGGAACGAGATGAACCAGGGAATTCTCCAGGCATCATACGCTGCTCATCTGGCAAAGTCCTTCCGAGCTGTCAGAAGGAATGACCCAGAATGCCCCTTCTGAAAACAGCAGTTGTTGCGATTTGCTGGACTTTTCTGGAAGAATGTGGAGCTGTCAAAAGAAGACTATTTGGCAGGTATTTCCAAAATAAGAACCCTGTCTGCTCGGATGTGTCCTAAATGCAGAAGAAACTCATGCCACGCAGAATACCTGCCGACCTGGGCGGGGATGGACTCTGCTGTCCGCTGTGCAATCTGGATCAGACTGAAGAGCGGACGGCTGGAAGAGCTGGCACTTCCAAACCAGCTCTGGAAGCTTCAAAGAGCTAAGAAAATAGTGAGCGACCAGATCCAGGCCAGGGCCAAACCCAAGGTGAGGTGGGCTATGAGGTGACCTTTCGAGCTTCAAGAGGGACACTGATATAAAGGTGCAGCTGGTGTCCCACAGAAGGGGGCGCTGCGAAGCAGGTGGCACAAGCCTGCCAATCACCATGGAACTGCAGGATTCCTAGATGCTGGGGTTAGTGTCACTTTCCCTTCTGAAGGGCGGGTGCTGTGAGCACTGCACACGGCAGGGCTCCCCAAGCTTTCTCCACTGAGACCGAGCCCTGCCAAGAACAGTTTACAATGCTGACAATGTCTTCTAGGACAAATGGCAGAGGTATGTTTAGGACAGTTTCAGAAACTTAAAAAACTGCCCCAATCCCAAGCTGTGTCAACTTTTTAAAAACGTAACTTTCATTAAATTTCTTCTCTGACAACCTGAGACGTGTGCAATGCCTCCGGGTACCTCCCCCCACGCCTGGCCTCTCTCCTCCCACCTGACAGGCTTCCCGTCCACAGTCTGACTTCTGACACCGAGTCATCTATGTGACCACGTTTCCAACTATCCATTGGGATGTAGTGGGCTCACCTGTATACAAGTGGTACACAGGTAAAGACAATGACACATCTTCCTCAGACCAGTCGGGACCATCCGCTCATCAGGGTGGGCTATGGTCCCGAGCCCTCCCAGTCCATGCTAGACTGGTGGCCGGCAGAGTCATGTGCGGTCCCTGCAGGCTGGGCAGGGGCTGGGAAGCAAGCCTTTTGCAGTCCTTCTCCACAGCTTCTGGCTTACGTTATTTTTCCAACTCCTCTTTTTATGATTTTATTTTAAATAAAACTCAAGCAAATACTACAAACAGCAAATTTTCTTTTTAAAAAATTTGTTTTACATTATTGACTTATTGTGTGTGTGTCGTGGCATGCACGTAGAAATCAGAGGACAACTCGCACATATGAGCTCTGTATTTCTACCGCATGGGTCCAGGGATGGAACCTGGATCAGCCTTGGCCCGAGGGTCCTTACCTGCTGAGCCACCTTGCTGGCCCTAAAACAGCAATTTTTTAAAATTCAAACCTTTTATACATAACACCCTGAGGACTGAGTAAGAAGGCTGTATTATAAAATCCTGCTCTCTGTCATTAGAGCTGCATGTCTCTACGGGAACAGAAAACCATATGCAGTAAAAACATGCCTCCTAGGCCACTGAAGCCCTGCATCTGGGTCTCCGCAGCGCCGCAGGCCACGGTCCCGCGTGGTGGACCGCGCGGTGTGGAGGGAGCGTGCCACACACTCAGATCCAAGGCGGGGTGAGGCTGTGTGGTGAGGCGTCCGTCCAGCACTGGAGATGCACATGTGCGTGGTGTCCAGTCATCTCTGGCTACTGTGCACGCAGAGAGCTCCGGCTGTCCCATTTCCTGTGCCTCCTACATTCGGTCCCACAGCCCCGTCTACGGAGCCAGGATATGTAGGAATCACCAACTTCTGTAAAGGGCCGAGTGGCATTCTTGGATTTCAGGACCACACAGAAACAGTTCCTGTTAACATAACTCAACTTGGCTTTTTAGAGTGTGGAAGCAACCAGAGGTCATACAGGAATGAAATATCTGTCTCCGTAAACATAGAAGGCTGGACTTTCACTTTCAATTAGGAAACAAAACCACACCCACCTCACCTCGCCCACTTTGTGGTGGTGGGAACACCTGTGGTCTACTGTTCAGTGACCTTCAGCACCTGACTCAGCCCTGTGCACCCAGTCCTACATGCCTGACAGCGCCTGCGCTAACCAACACTCCATCCTCCCGCTCCTCAGCCCATCCACTGTGTACATCGTATATTTTCCTGTCCTCTTCCCCATGACAATCTACATTGCCTGAAACAGTAAGATTTTCTTTAATTGTAATAGATTTGTGAGTGTGAGTGTGTGTGTGTGTGTGTGTGTGTGTGAGAGAGAGAGAGAGAGAGAGAGAGAGAGAGAGAGAGAGAGAGAAGAGAAGAGACAACCGGCAGGCCTGGCGCTCCTCCCCCACACAGCAGGACCGGGGACTGAACTCTGGGGTCCGCCTGCACAGCAAGCGCCTGTACCCACTGAGCCACGCCCACCTGCTTCCCCTTCTTAATAAGCTGATGTCCTGTCACCACACAGTGCACTTCAGCCTTATTCAGTCACTGCTGGATTCCTGCTCACATCTGGCTTGGGATTATACCACAGCCATGAACATGAACATGAGAACAGGGATATCAAGAATTTTATTTCATAGGCTAGAGAGGTGGCTCAGTGGTTAGGAGCACTGACTGCTCTGTCAGAGTCCTGAGTTCAATTCCCAGCACCCACACGGTGGCTCACAGCCATGTGTGATGGGGTCTGACGCCCTCTTCTGGGGTGTCTGAAGAGAGTGACAGTGTACTCACATACATAAAATAAATCTCTTTGAATAAAAAGGATTTTATTTCCTTTGCTGTATACATAAACAAGGGTTGAATGCTTCTAGTTTTTTGCTTTTGTTTTTGTCTGGGATTGTTTGTTTTTTAAAGACAAGGTCTCACCATGTAATCCTGGATGTCCAAGAACTCGCTTATCTTGAATCTGAGTTCTGCCTGTCTCTGCCTCCTGAGTGCTGGGATGAAAGCGTGTGCCACCACACCGGCTCTATCATTAACGGGTTTTTTTGTTTCTTCGAGACAGGGTTTCTCTGTGTAGCCCTGGCTGTCCTCAAACTCAGAAATCCTCCTGCCTCTGCCTCCTAAGTGCTGGGATTACAGGCGTGCGCCACCACGTTACGTTATCGTTAATGTTTTAAGGAGAAACCGCCACACTTTTTGTCTGTCACGGTCAGACCAACAGTGCCTCACCTCCCAACACACTGCAGGTTCTGAGGCAGTGTTCGAGTCCCACAGGGTTTGCATTTGCATTACCCGACTGTGATGTTACACACCTGCTGCCTGTCCATCTCTCCGTCGGGGGCTCAGTCTCCTTTTACTGTGGGACTCACTTTGGTACTCCTTAGATACACTGCGATTATCCCGTGTGCCAGACACACTGTGCACGTGCCCTCTCCGCCACACTGCATGTCAGCTTGGGTGACTGTTTGCAGACACACTGTGCACGTGCCCTCTCCGCCACACTGCATGTCAGCTTGGGTGACTGTTTGCAGACACACTGTGCATACTGTTTTCTCCACTGCACTGTATGTTATTTGGGTGACTGTTTGCAGGCTTTAATTAGATGCAATTCCACTTCTCTGTCTCTCCGATGTTTCCTGAGCTTCTGGTTTCGCATTAAACAACAGCAGCAACTCAACCAACCCTGCCCAGACCACTGTCACACAGCTCTTCCCGAGTCAGTGGCTGCGCTTTCAGGTCCTTTGGTCAGTTTGTGGGTCTGCTTAGAGTGGAGAGTGCACTCATCTCCATATGCACGCAGGCACTGTTCTCCAGTGTCACGCTCTGACGGGGCTGTCCCTCCTCCCACTCGTCAGCCCGTCATGAGCAGGCCGTGGATTATCCGCGCGCACTCCTTTCTGGGCTCGCTCCCGTCCCTCCTCTCAGCCGCACCGTGGTGTCCCTCCTCTCAGCCGCACCGTGGTTCTGACTGCCCCGCCTTGCCGTAGGCCGTACCCAGCTCCTGTGTCCAGTTCCTGCTCAGAGTGCTTTGGTTGGTTGGCTCTTCTGTCCATCCATGTCAATTAAGATTTTTTTCTGTTTCTGCAAATAATATACTTGGGATTTTGATAGTAACGAATCTGCAGATCACTGGTTATATAGAAATTAATTAATTATTCTAACCCATGGAATGATGTCTTCTTTAAATCCCTTCACAGCAAGCTTATTTCTAGCTAAGTGATCGCTGTGGATGCTTCTGGGAAACAATTTCTCTAATTCCCTTTTCAGATCATTTATAGTATATAAACATCGATTTGTTTAATCTCAAACTTTACGAAGTTCATTTCTTAGTTCTCTTTTTACTGTTGAATCTTTTGGATTCTTGAAACTTGTCTGCAGCCCTCATTTTACTTCCTTTTCTTGTGGAACTATTGTGACCCCGATCCCTAGTCCTGCATGAAGAAGTGTTGGGGTGGAAAGCCCTTGGCTTGTCCCAGATCACAGAGGAGACGCTTCCTGTTTACAAGGGGTTAGGTGCAGCTGTGTTTAGTATTTGGTCCTCAGCATGTTAAATAAGATTCCTCTAATACCTCTTTTGTTGAAGATTTTCTCATATTGCTTTGATGTCTGTAAGACGCTTTCTCTCCAATACTGAGACGATCACGGTTCCATTTCCCTTTATCGTGGCGTGTCTCACCAAATGATGAGCTGATGCTGGGTCATCCTTGCATTCCCAGGATAAGCCCCCTTGGGCCATGTGTGTGGTTTTCAGGTGTGCTTCTGGAAGCGGGTTGCTAGTATTTTATTGAAGAATTTTGCATCTTTGCATATCAAGGTTCAATATTGGCCCATAGGCCTGTTTTCTCATGGAACTGTCACTGGCGTCGACGGTACGGCAGCACTGATGTCACAGAATGCCCGACAGGTGTGCTCCCTTCTGGGTACCACCCTCTGCTTCGCTTTGAGCGTCTGGGGATGTGTGTTGGCCTGGGTCACTGCCTGGTGACCCCCCTTTATTTGTGTAAGGCCATCCAGCTCTGGACTGCTCCAGGTCGGTAATATGGCTCTGGCCGGCCACGTCTATCACCAACAAGCTTGTCATTGTCTCTACGACTCTCTATGCCATCTTCCCTCCTTACTGATAAACTGTATTCCTAGAAATGTCTCCATTTCTTCTGGAGTAGTTTATGGCTAGAGTATGTTTTTCCTTAAAGGACTCTATGGTCTTTAATGTCTTCAGTACAGCTCTTTCATCTTTTTAAAACTTTTTTTCCTCAGTTTAGTAAAAGATCCTTGTTATTTCTTTTTTAATCAAAAACAACTCTTAGTTTTGTTGATATTTTCTTTTTCTTCCTTTCTCTGATCCTTTTATACTCCAGGATTTCGTTCTCCTGCTCACCTGGGGCTCGGTGTGCTCTCTTTCAGCTTTCTTAGGGGTGGTGTGCCCAGCTGGAGCCCTCCGACACTGTCCTGAAGACATCTACTGCTATGTCATTTCTTGTTACTGCCTTTGCTGCATCTCCTATGCTGTGTTCTCAATTTGTCAACAAGATTTTCAAATTCCCTTCTGTCTCTGTCTTTAAACCCACAGTGCAGAGTATTTTAGTATCCACATACTTGTGTAGTTTACCATGTTACTGTTGTTTCTAATTAGATCTCACTGTGGCAGAAAGGTTTCCCAGGCCTCACCTGTGGGTAAACTGCAAGAACATATCTGAGAAAAATAGAAAAAGCAGTGGGGATCTTTTGCCTTTTTAGATTTATAATGAATTGTGTGATGTAACAGGAATTATCCCAGACAGTATTTCACGTACACAGGAGAAGATGGAGGACTCCTTGTTATGTGGCTTGTTCTGGTAAGCCCGTCTGGGGGCATCTGGTCTGCTGCTGCCCCACCCTGCTCCTCCGGCTTGCTGTTCTATCTAGACAATCACAGCAGCTCATCTCTATCACGGAAATGTGCTTCCTCCCTCAGATCTGACACTTGCTTTGTACATCTGGGTGCTTCGGAATTGGTGCTTTGATACTTAACTGTATCATCCAATCAACAGATCCTTTTGTCATTATGTAATGACTTTATCTCTTAACAAAGTTTTGACTGAAAGTCTATTATGTACAATTCAAATACAGTGTGGCCTCCTTTTCCTCACCACTGCACAGAAATACTTCTCCACCCCTTTGCCCACAGGCTGTATCTACCCTGTATCTTTTGATTGGAGAATTTGGTTTGTTTACATTTAAAGTAATTGAAGGTTTACTCTATGTAAATCTGTGTTTTCTCTGTCCTATAGCTTCCTTGTTCCTCTTCTCTCTTGTTCTCTTTCACTGTGGTTTGGTACAGTGTCTGCATGTGTGCATATGTGTGTGCATATGTGTGCATGTGTGCATATGTGTGTGCATATGTGTGCATGTGCGCATATGTGTGCATGTGTGCGGTCGGTCGCACATGTGTGCACCTGCCGGCATGCTTTGATTCTTTCCTCTCCTATGTCTATCTAATGTACATTTTAAGCCTGGGTTATCGGAATTCAAGCCAGAAATCCCATGTTAGAACGCTGTTTGTAGCAGAGTGACTTCCATCTGCCCCTACTCACCTTGCACTTTGTAACTGTGTCAGCGCTCTTTCCTTATTGTGTTTCCAAAATAAATGTGTTTGTAGTGCCTTTCACTACTCAAGGTGTAAGTATATTTCTAACCTATGCATTAGTGTTACACGTTTCATGTGATTTATGTGTTTTACCCTTTTCTCCACTTGGCTGTTGTCACCTGAGGCTGTCACATGCTCACTTGTGATCTCTGCTCTCACACACATGTACAAATTACAAACGTGGAGAACAGAATTACTTTTCTTCCCTAGTTAGCATCTGGGGGACAAACCTATTTCACGTTTTATCACCCAGTATCCTGTGCCGGTGTTCTGGATCTGATTAACAAGTTGGTACTTCCCAAGGTGGACGGCGCTAAGTGGACGGCAGAGGAGGCTGAGCGTCCAAAGCCACCTTCCAGCGAGTAAAAAACTCTTGTTTGTTCTTCAGACCTCACGCGTGGTTCTTCAGGTTCCCAGGCTCAGACTGGCTTGCTAACCCCCCTCACAGTCTGGGATGTGGCACCCTCCAGGCTCATATGACCCAGGCCTTTACAATACCGAGCATCTGTCTACCTCTGCATGTCCTACGCAGGCTACACTGCGCATGTCTCTCTGTCTGAGCAGAGCTGGGCAGAATCCTGGTCCTGAGAGCAAGCCTCCGATGAATGCACCTCAAGGGTTTGCAATCATACAAGAAAATTAAAAAAAAAAAAAAAAAAAAAAAATATATATATATATATATATATATATATGTATAAAAACCTCAAGTAGCCCTAAATAACTGGTAAACTTTAAAACTAAAGTTACTGACCTTTGCTTTCACACAAACATTGTCAACTGCCCCACACTGAGGAGCTAGTGGTCCTCTTTCCTCCTCACACTATTTTAAATTAGAGACTAAAAGCCCTTAAAGATTTTGTTCTATCTTGCTCAGATGTATTATGAACACACATGAAGCCAGCCATCCGTTCTCAAGATGCCTTCACAAACCAATTCTATCAACACGTACAGTTGAGATGTTGCTCTGGGCTCCAGTGTAAACAGACCAACCTCAAATAAACTAGCTGTGAGTTCTTCCAACTCCTGCCCAAGTTGATCTCGCACTTTCGAAAGTCTCTCACATTCTTCATCTTTTAACTTCAATTCCTATGAGAAATTGATAATTTTGTTTTAGATCTCTTCAGTCTGAAGTGAAACTGTATAGATTATATAATAGTTAATAAAATTATAAAATGTTATACCATCTCCTATGTGTTAATACTGAAAATGAATTACAATAAATTACAAACTTTAAAATTACAACTAAGCTAACATGTTATATTTCTTCCATAAAACATCCAAAGATTAACTGTGAATATCACATAAACCCACTATGCCCCTTAGCTTTTCTCTAAGTATACTTATTTCTACCGAGCATGTATCTCTCTCAATTTTGCTTATTAACGCTAATAAAATTATTTTTTAATGTTTTTTTAAAGAGGAAGATGGCTCAGTCAGTAAAGTCCCTGCAATAAAAGCACAAAGACCTGGGTCTGGACCTGGAACCCACGTAAAAAGGCCAGGCACAGCCACGCACATCTGTAATGCCAGGTGAGGGAGCAGAGACAGGCAGATTCGCAGAACTCACGCCAGCCAGCCTGCAGAACAGCTGAGCTCCAAGCTCAATGAGAGACTGTTCCAATTCACAGGACAGAGAGCAGTTAAAGAAGACATCTACTACTGACCTCTGATATCCACACATTTGCACATGCGTGCATAGCTGCTTGTACAATGCACACACACACACACAATTATTTTATTAAACCATCAAACTGCTAGATTTGATATGCTGCAGTCAGTCACCCTTTCACACAGATGTAAGGAACAGGTCCCTCACTGTCACTCAGACTGTAACCATGAGTCATGCTGAGACTGTGGAGGCAGCTTAGGGTTTAATCTCCCAAGGACAACTCCTAAAAACCAAATCTCCTACGATATCATCTCAGCAAAGCTTGGTAAAGGAGAGCCTGGCAGGTCTCAGGACGTAAGAGAATGGATCCTCACTGACTGGTCAATAGAGTGAGACTCTCTGGAACACAACTCATCGCAAATACCTCTAAGTATCAGGACTCTAACTTTAGAGAAAACTGAAAGAACAAATCTGAGAAAAATGGAAAAGCAGAAAGGTTACCCAGGCCTCCCTGTGGGCACACACAACAGCAGTTCTCTCCTGCAGGCGGCGGGCGGCAGGCCGCTAGGGCAGCCCTGAGCAGGGAAAATCATCACACAGGGCAGACTGGATGGGCCTGGCCCAATCCATCTGGACTCTTTCCCCACAAATGACCTTTGTTTTGTCTGCTTCAAGGCCCAGCTCGGCCAACCACGACCAATCTTCCCTCCTAACAAACGCTAGTCAGCAATCGTCCTGGTGCCAGAGGAGGAGCTGGAGAGCAAACCCGTGGTTTCCACGCCATCCCGGCCCACTGAGGGAGTCCCGGCCTACTGAGGGAAGCAGGGCTCTCGGCAGACTCACAAGGGACTCTCTAAGTGAGGATGGGTGTCCGTCACGGAATTAGAGGGTGAAGCAGTCTGTCTCCGTGGGTAACAAGGTGGAGGGTGGAGCTAGAGAAAAGCAGGCTGATGACCAGTCTCCAGCAGCCTTGAAAGGCAAAGTAAACAGCAGGCCTCACCTTAAAGCCAAGGGGGAGATTACCAAAAAGAGAAGCAGCATTCTAATCCAGGAAGCAACCAGCAGGTTGCCATTCTGAATGCACCACTTGTATAGTGTGGCAAAGTTTAAAAAACAAAAACAAAGCCGGGCGGTGGTGGCGCACGCCTTTAATCCCAGCACTTGGGAGGCAGAGGCAGGTGGATTTCTGAGTTCGAGGCCAGCCTGGTCTACAGAGTGAGTTCCAGGACAGCCGGAGCTATACAGAGAAACCCTGTCTCAAAAAACCAAAAAAAAAAAAAAAAAAAGCAAACAAACAAGACAAAAAATTACCCCCCCCCCAAAAAAAAACAAAAACAAAAACAAAAACCACAACCACTGGAGACACACATCACAGTAATTCCGTCATTCCTGTTTTAGGCCAGCGTCGTGGATTTAGAATTCGAATGTGGAGAAGGAAGGGCGCCTGTACAGAACACCAGGGTTCTATAATACGCACTCTCCAACACCACTCACATTCTTCATCGTCTCTGCATTCCCAGAGGCTCCCGCTCTGTCCTGCAAACTGTTCCCAGGACTCCTGGGGCCAAAAGTCCTTCTGCAGCTCACCCCCCCCCCCAAAAAAAAGGAGCTGGGGCTGAGCACGCATGGCGGGCTGGTCAGCCAGGACCTCACCCCACCCAGGGCTAGAGACCCGAAGCGCCTGGCACCCCGAGCCTGCGCTCACTCCTGCTCAGGCCCGCGGTGTGGCCGGCTGGCCTTGTCATGTGATACACACTTCATACGCAGCAAGGAAAATGCTGTCAGTGAAACGTGACTCAGTGCTTCTTTCCTTTAAGCTGACAGAGAACAGGTTCTTATCCTGTCAGTCGGGGTTTCCATTTCGATACTTCATTACAGGGAGACACCTTTTAAGGTATTTCACCTAGTAATTAAAATCAACAATAAAGCACCAACTCAACTAGGCTAGCAGGGGCAGCACCGATCAAGCTCACGTGTAAGTAGGCATCTCAGCTGTCCTGTTGCTGTCCAACTGGTAAGACCCATGTCGACTTCACAGTGCAGTCACTGAGGCACGCGTACATCTGTTCTGTCCCACTATTCAATTTAATTTAGTGTGGGTTATATAGTTTCGTGTTTTTAATTTAGTGTGGGTTATTTCTTGAGGCAAGGCCTCACTCTAGGTCAGAGTAGTCTAATTCACTATGTAGTCCAGACTGACCTCAAATTCACAGCAATTCTCCTGCCTCAGTGATCTGAGTGCTAAGATCACAGACATACACCACCAAACCCTGCCAAAGTAAACAAACACAGGGTCATGTCTGGTTTATTGCTGTACACCACAAAGTAAAAATTATGTTAATGAAGTAGCCTCGTAATGTGTATCCTTCTTTGGCTACAATATTCTAGTAGGGTCCCGCTAACTAATGGGGCGTGCTCTCCGGGGTTCCGTCTGGCTGCAAGCTTTCCTGTTCAGTTTACTTCCTAAGCAATTTCATTCTTTTCTCGGGAGGAATAAAACCTGACAGTAATCCCTCACCCTAGAAGGCCTCGTTCTTGGTGACTGTAACTATTAACAGCGAGTTTGTGGGAAATGCCTATTTCTAGGCACCAACACAATAACCCTGTTTCAGGAGCTCTGGGGTGAGATATGAAAATCCACATTTTAATAAGGACATACTAAAGCCCTTATTCTGTTCAAGCTGATCTTCAGTAACAACCTGGGGAAGACAGGCCAGACAACTGCAGAGCCACACAGTAACCCTGCCATCCCACAACTCTGAGTCCCACGCGTGGCTCCCCTGTTCAATCCTCTGTGGACTTACCGCTGGCCCGTGGCTGTTCTGTGCTACAACACGGAAGAACACGGGTCACTAACTACTTAGGACCTATTACTTAGGTTCCTACTTAGGAATGCCTATCTAGTATGAACCTCTACTTCAGAGTACGGCATACATAAAAGATGAAACTCTAAGTTTCTAATACGTTGTATTGCTCATAAGATATCAGCAATAACCCTATCTAGTATATTATGCATATGTGCCTTTTCACAACAGTTTGCCTACATGCCCATATACACAATCCATTTAATCAACAAAGTACAGCAAAAAATGTCACACACTTTAGATACAATCATAACAAAATGCACACTCTTCCTGATGAAGCTCAAAATAACTTCAGTGTGTAGGTGAAGACGTGAAGAAGATTCAGAGAAGAATCACAGGTCCAAGTGCAGTCAGCACTATGAAGGGGACAGCTTCCAGTTCTAATTGAGAGGGTAACCGGGCCCAGCCACCGCCACCCACACAGCTGAGCACCTAGGACAAGGTCCAGGAGACAATTCTCAAGCCAGCGGGCACCTGTCAACAGACTGTGACCCCCAGAGCTGGGACCAGAGGAAGAGAGCCCGGGGCCATCACATGAGCAGATCAGGCGTTAGGAAGTTTAAAATGTGCCCTCAAGAAGCTGGAGTGAGAACGGCCGCATTAGGCAAACAATCATTTAAAAGGTTCAAACTTCAGACATGAAAACTACGGAGTCTAAAACAGGTTCGATAATGCAAACAGACTGGGAACTATAAGACCTTATCCACAAAGGGAAAAATCTAAAAAAAGATCAGAACCCCACAATCTAATGTATATATAACAGAAGTTCAAGAGGGGAGACTTAAGAACGGAATGGAAAGATTTTTGAAACTGAAGCCAAAATGTTCAAAATTTTATGAAGACAAAAAACCCTATAGATTCAAGAGCACAGCACACTGTATGTCTGCATATGCACAAATGCACACACAGACACCACGCAGCCCTGAAGAAACTACACTAAAAGGGAAAATCACAGCAGAACTGCTTACAGAAGACTCTCGTCACACACAGGGCAGCAGATGGCAGGGGGACCCGACTTCCAGTGAGAACAGTGTGCTGGCAGATCACGAAGAAAACCTTCAATGCTCAGAGAGAGAATACAAACATCAGCCTTCGAGTCTAGACCCAAGGAAAGGAAAAACTAAAGTAAAAGGGAACCTTTTCATATAAAAGAAGGTCCCCACATCATACATGGACAGGAAACATGGTCACGGTGCCCTTTAAACAGGAAGGGTTAGAATGTAGGTTAGAAATCTAGATACACATAAAAGAAAAGAGTAACACGGGAAACAGCAGCTATGTATAAATCTCTTTAAAACAATCAAGCGTTTAATGCAAAGTGAAAGTGTGTGGTGAGATTTAAAATATATAAGGAAGTGTATGAGATTCACCGCCCGAGCTGGAAGTGAAGAGAACGCCTGACTCTGAGATCCTCCCACTGTGCAGGCCATGTGAGCCGCTGCAGCAGGGGTGGCGTTACAGCTGCTCACCTGAGCCAACTACTCAGTTAACGAAACTCAGCCAGTGAGCCAAGACAGACTGAAGTTATCAAAATTAATTCACGCAAGAGGGGGCCGGGCGTGGGGGCGCACGCCTGTAATCCCAGCACTTGGGAGGCAGAGGCAGGTGGGTTTCTGAGTTCGAGGCCAGCCTGGTCTACAGAGTGAGTTCCAGGTCAGCCAGGACTACACAGAGAAACCCTGTTTAAAAAATAATAGTAATAATAATAATTAATGCAAGAGGAGGAGTAAAATTGGAAATCAAGTAGAACAACAGAATACAACAGTACGACAGTAGACTTAACCAAATTTTAAGAATACTGCATTAAGTACAGACAGCCTAAACACACCAGCTAAAGGTCACATATCGCAAAGGGATAAGAAGCAGGACTTACTTTAAACAGAGAAGTACTAACACGTTAAAAGGGTGAGCATGAGGCAGCTAAGTCATCAGAATACACAAGGGCAGTGACGTGAGTCTGACACGTAAGCTGTCAGAATTAGAAAATATGTTCTCGTTCTCCTCAAGACTTGAGTCCTATGGTGATATTAAAACTGTATTATAATCATTCTAATAAGATTCTTCATACAACATACTCATTTCAGTTACTTCAATACAGCTCCAGATACTACAAACTAAAGATTTCAGAGGTTCTCAGTGGAGCTAGGAGGTAAGCATGCACTAACAAAAAATATAAATAAATGGAAAATAAAAGTAAGCTATGCCGGGCGGTGGTGGCGCACGCCTGTAATCCCAGCCCTTGGGAGGCAGAGGCAGGCGGATTTCTGAGTTCGAGGCCAGCCTGGTCTACAGAGTGAGTTCCAGGACAGCCAGGGCTACATAGAGAATCCTGTCTCGAAAATAAAAAAATAAAAAAATAAAAAAAAAATTTAAAAAAAAGTAAGCTATATCCTTGAGAAGCAGCCAGGCAGCTAGATGGCAAATACATGTCTGAACAATGTCATGGCGTAAAAGAGATAGTGCTTGGCATTCCTTCTCAATGTTTAAAATACAAATTAGTATTTGACCACAGCTGACAGACGAATGTACTTGGAATCACTCCTCAACTGTCCTTCTGCTGTCTGTGGGGTCAGGAGCAATCCCTGTTTCACACTTAATATTGATAACCTGTCTCTCTTTCTCTGTCAATTTTATTGATGTCTTATGCATTTCCATTCCTCTTGCTGAGGTCACTGAATTCTGCTCGCAGGCTTTACAACATTCCCAGTCTTCTTCTCACTGTGTCTGAACTCTACTTTTATTTTCAGGCTGATAAAGTAACATTGTTCATTTACGGCTTTTCCGAGGCTAGAGAGAGGGCTAGACAGTTAAGAACCCATCCGTGAGAGGCAGAGCTGATCCTAGCATAAGCCTCTAACAGCCCGGCAGCTCCGGACAGGAAGAGAACACAGGAGGACGGGGTGCTGGTGCGCTTCTAGCCTAAACACGAAACAGGTCAGAGGAGAGGCCCTGCCTCACAGGAGGCGACGGAGTGACAGAGGAAAGCGCCCAAGCTGTCTTCTGCCTCTGCACACACAACAGATAACCATCCCCCTACACACACACACACACACACACACACACACACACACATGTTCCCTATCTCCTAATGCTATAGAGTTCTCTCTGAAATTCTGTTTTAGTTTGGGGGGAGGGAGAATAATAAGAGCTGGCCATAAATTTGAAGACAAATAGAAATTAATAAGGAAAGAAAATTCTCCAAGTAAAATACAGGCAATTTTCACAATTAGAAGGAGAAAAAATGGTGACATCACTGTAACAGTTCCTAGCCTGGTGGCCTTCTAGGAAGTGACTCCCAAACGCCAATCATATAATTTGGCCACGTGTAATCCACGTGGGACTTAACCCATGAAACAGTATTACAGATAAGGGAAGACACACGGCAGTCGGCTCACAGCTTCAGAGTCTCGCTGTTCCGGTTCCTACCTGGAACAGAGCTTCTCCATGCTCGGGTAACCTCGAGACCCAGGACACTGCCCGGGTTACAGTGTACTGAAGAGCAAAGGCAAGCCGGAGGCTCTCAGAGCTCCACCGAGCAGTCACGTCTACCACTGTAGGGAAGGACAACGTGGGTTCTTACCCTCTGAGCTTTTGCAAGTTCTTCTTTTAACCTTTCGTAGCCCTTCTCTCTAACTTCCAAAACAGATGGGCTTCGTAAACGGGACAGGCTATCCGTGCTCAGCCCGAAGATGTCCTCGTTGCCCGTGGACGCCTCCGTGACAGTGGCGCCCTGCAGAAACTCCCTCTCTGCATTACAGCTGTCCTTCCTTGAGGTTAACTTCGTGAGCCCGGCTGGCACCACAGAGCCTACCGACGCTGCTGGGTCCGGAACATGAATGCTGTAAGGAGAGAGAGCTCAGGAGGTCCGCAGGGAACTCGCCAGTCCACGTCTCACTAACAGCCACACGGCTGGGCTATCACTTACACTGCACAACCCAGGAATACCTTATCACCACAGAAAGCGCTACTACACGCTACTTCTCAAGGGTGGAGCCAAGGATTCCACCCTAAAGCTAAATCACGTCTCCACCTGTCTTCCTAAGGCCTACAAGCCAGCAATGGATGACTAGAGATCAGTAAAACCCAAGGACCTGCAGAAATTATATGAAATTCCTACGGCCACAAGTTTGATTGCAGCAGCCATACTTACACATTTACACACTGTGGCTGCTTTCACACCGTATAAATGAAACTCTAGAGTCGGAAGAAAACCTGTGTGGCCAGGGCTGGAGCCGCGGCTCGGTGGTCAAGAACACCTGCTAGTCTTACAGAGGACCGTATGACGGCTGACGGCCATCTGTGACTCAGTTCCAGGGAATGGCATGCCGCCTTCTTGCCTCCACAGGCGCCCACATGTAGTGCACAGATACACATGCAAGCTAGACAGCCATATACAAAGCATAAAAGCAAATAAAATCTTAAAAAAATCAACTATATGGATGGCCTGCTAATGTAAAAGTAACTTTTATTTGCCCGTAGTAAATGTCGTCTCAGAGGTACTACCTCAGTCTGCTAACCTAGGCCTAGTCCTGGAAGCTTCTAGGCAGCCTCGGCCCGGAGTGTCTCAGCCTCTGAGGCTTGCTGCTGAGTAAGCGCAGCCGTCCTGGCTCAGACTCCTCTCCGCGGTGACCGAGTCCTCTGGCCTCTCCCCCGCTCCTGAGCCGCTCTGCCTGGCCTCCAACCACCCTGACCATCTGTTCTAATCTTCTGGCTCCTTCCAGTCTCTTGCTTGTTCTGTCTTCAACCGCGTCTAGCTTGTTCTCTCTCCGACACCCACCTCTGTACAGCTGCCCCAGGAAAACTGCCTCCTCTGCTCTCTCCACTACCCGCCAAGTAGCTGCCCTCTCCTCTCTCTTCTCCTGAGAGCTGGGCACGTGCTATTCTGGCAAATCTTTCTCCGATTCATCACTTTGTGGCCACTAAATTAGACATCACTTTCAAAGAGTGATGCTTCCTTCAACAAACTAACCTTACCCTCACTGTTTGGGATTAAAGGAGTGTACCTCCCAAACACTGGGATTAAAGGTGTGTGCCAGGGCTGAGCCACACCACAACGAGAAACAGGTTCTTTCAGTCAATAACACCATCTCGGGGTTCACAGTGTGATCAGATATCCTATAAAATGCTAAACCTAAGACATTTTTTGGTCTGGTCATCTGCTTAAACTCACCAATTCCTTCCTGGTCTAAGGACTAAAATGCTTCACTTTACACGGGCAAACTTTTATTATTCAAATTTCCTAAAAAGAATAATTTAAGACTAGCAAGCCAACTCTTAAAAATAACAATAACCCAAAGTATGAGTGCTAGTAACCTCCTACCTGATATTAGAGATTTCTACACAGTTTAGATGCCTCGGGGATGAATACACGGGTTGTGTAGGAAGATCAGAAAGATCTAAGGCGTTGGCCTGGATAGGGGCGGCGCATAGCGTGGAAGGGTGTGGCCGGTAGATGACGCTCGGGGAGGTAGTCTGCTCTTGGGTTCCCGGGTCACACACACCAAGGAGGTCTGGAGAAGTAGGCGAAGCAAGGTTCACTTCATGGAAGCCTTCCAAGGGGTCGTTCGCCATAGCAAAGGCTTCATCCTAAGACGACCTAAGCTAAACACAAAAGAATACGATTACTTTTAGGGACTTCAAAACAAAATCAAAATACTTAAGCTGTAAAATAATCCATATAAATCATAAGCTTACAATAAAATACAGTTAAAACAACAAACAACAACAGAAGTCTAACTGCTTAATATCTCAAAGTAATCTCCTGGTAAAATACTATACAGAAGTGATTTGGGAAAAATGTGGAAATGAAGAAACATAGTCTCAGTTGGTACGATTCAAAGGCATGAGGAAGGAAGAAAAGGTTTCTTAATTTCCTCTACATATATTTCATCTATAACCTTGGTTAGAAACAGCAGAAATGGCAGGAAAGATAAACACCTCCCATTTAGAACAAGAGAGCCTTAGGTTCAACCTACTATTCCATCCCTCCGCTGCAACTTTGGACAAACCAGTGGTTTCATCTTGAAAACATTTCAAATTCCATAAGAACCTCAGCGCTCCTATGACACAGCCCCCATTATCAGGCATTAACACTTCTGAGCCCCTGAGAATGTTGGGTCATTGCATGTACACAGACGCATGGACATATGCACACAGCTAAGTCCAAGGATATTCTCCCAGCTAATCATGAAATCATCATCAGAATCTCCTGCCCGTGGTGAGCACTGAGGCAGAGGGTCCCATAAGGCACTCAAGTACCGCGCTCCTGTAAAACGCTCATTTCACAGCCGTTAATAACAAGTACGCTCTGATTTCTACATGAGCAGAAAAATACTCTATACGGCATTGTTCAATAATTTTACAAAGTTTATACAAAAAAACAAAAACAAAAACAAAAACAAGACATGTCTCTGTCAAGTTGTTCTCTTAGTTGAAACACTCAGTCTTGTACACCAGTCTGATGTTTGCCTTGCACGGGGAAGTGCAAACTCCCCTCCGATCCTCCTGCCGTGGCTCCTGGATGGCTCTGAGTGACTCTTCTGAGCTTCAAATGCAAGCGCCAGCTGCGCACAGCACTTCTTCCACAAAACACAAAAGTATTCACACGCTTGTAAACTGAAACTCCAGTTACCCCATCACCAATAAAAAGCCTTAAAAGAATATCCAGTAGAAAAAGAGTACAGCCAGTCCAGAAAGAAGGTCGCAGACACAATACGGATACTCTCTCCAAATTACACATCGCTACACGGCCATGTATGAACAACCAAAATCTTACCAACTAAACCTATAAACGCCCAATTTCAAAGCAAGTAAATTTACTAATAACACATTTATTAATAGTAAACAGAAATTTCAGACCTCAAAGTTGTATTCACTACAGAGTATTTACTGTGCCAAACAAAAACTCAGATACTTCCTAATTTTTGTTTTTTTTCCGGGGGGGGGGGGGGAGGCTCAAGACAGGGTTTCTCTGTATAGCCCTGGCTGAAATCCGCCTGCCTCTGCCTCCCAAGTGCTGGAATTAAAGGTGTGCGCCACCACTGCCTGGCTCCTAATTTGTTTATCAAAAAGAACCATTTTCATTTTTTACATATTTCTTACACAAAATATAGCCAGAGAGGTTATACTAAAAGTATGTTTCATTTTCCTCTGAATATAGTTCACTAAGTAATTCATGGTAAGGTTAAAAACCTCTGCATAGTGTTCACACTAAACTGGCTTTGTAAAACCTTTGCTGTAAGTACGCAAGATCTCCAGTCTGCACAGAATCCTATGCTCATCCGCCCGCTCCGCTCTCACCCTCCCCACCCTGGTCAGCATTTTCTTTCCTTACCAGCCCCTCCTATCCCATGTCTCAATTTATCTGCGCAGGCCTTACGCAGGTAGCTCAGCGCTGTGCCCAGCATGCCACAGCCGGCCGCGTCCAGAGGGCAGCCAGAGGGCAGCACGCGGTGGGCCCCTCCCCCTCGGGCGCCTGTTCCAAGCACTCCTCCGGCCTCTTACCAGTCTCTGCTCTTTCTCTGACCCACGCGGGGGCGGGCAGCACTAGCCTATGGGTACTAACACAAATACTCAGGCGGCAGTTGGCGGCATGCCCCACTTAGCGAAACGCCAGGACTATGCTCTCTACTAGGACCTGTAACATCCCCAACTATAGGTTTGTGACCTATATCTACAGTATCAATCATTTTTCTCACTCATGGGGAGGTCCTGGCATCCAACCAGAGGAGACTGGTTAATCCCATGACACTCTTGCTGCTGCTGCTGCTGTGACCCCCTAGTGGGCGTGTCCTGCTTTATGGATCAGAACAGCCTGCAGGAGCCCCAGCAGGTTCAGACCTTTGACTTTCCCCAGCCCGTCCCAGGCCCTCCCCGCCCCCCCAGGAGACTATACCTTCCTGCACTAGGAACAGCACTAGCCAATCAGGAAGGACGCTCCAGCCTGCCCTCTCCGTCCTGTGTCCAGTGTGGTGTCTTCCTTCAGCTGAGGGCTCTTACCGCCCAGTTCTGGCGCTTAAGCAATGGCAATGCAGCAGCCTGCATTTAACCTGACACATGGAGCCGGGCGTGGTGGCGCATGCCTGTAATCCCAGCACTTGGGAGGCAGAGGCAGAGGGATTTCTGTGAGGCCAGCGTGGTCTACAAAGTGAGTTCCAGGACAGCCAGGGCTACACAGAGAAACCCTGTCTCGAAAACTAAAACAAAACAAAAAAAAACAAATAGTACCTAAACTGATACATATGTCTAACTCAACGTTGTATACGTTACAGGCTCACCAATTACAAGATACAACAGCGTCTTAATTTCTAGGAATGCAAACTGCACTAGATCCTCCGGTAGGAAGTGTGGTAATACCTAGAGAAATGGCAGGTCCGTGCAGCCTGTGACCCAGCATGCTCTTAGGGTAAACAGGCAAACTGGAAAAACAAACAAAACAGAGAAATGCGTCGTTCGTCAGAGCGAAGACTCTGCAGGGTGAGGACAGCCTCAGACCTCGGAGCTCCCTGTGTGCCTGAGAAGCCGTTCAGTGCCCACACACTGCTGCGAAAGGCCTTGAGGATTCCCGGGGGTTTCAAACAGGAAGAAGAGCTGTATACGGGAAGCTACTTTTTACAGACGTTTACCACAGCGCACATGTGGAGGGCAGGAGGCAGCGGGAAGCTGGCATCAGACAGAGACCTGTCGGTTTTGCTCACCGCTGCATGAGCGACTTCTAAATCTAGGACAGGGGAGTAAAAGCACACACTTATTAATGTGTACAGGATCTATACATACACATACATACACTGTAAAACATACACATGTAGTCAGAACTGGAGGGCTGCGCTACAAACAGGACCGAAAGCTTTCTCTCTAGCGGGACAGAAAAGCCCAAAGCGGGGAGGGGGTGCGGGGGTGCATCCGGGCCAGACTTCTCTCACTGTATTCTACAGGTTTGAATCTGAACTGGAAACTGAAGTGAAAATTTGAGGGATCTTTGGAAAGTCGGCTGGATGGTGTTTTGCTGGGGCACATCGTGAATGAGCATTTCGTTAAAGTGGACTCTGATGTGAAAGGCTAAGGCGGAGTCGTGAAGCAGACACGGGAGAGGATGCTCTGCTAAAGCAAGTACGGGGAAAGCCACGTGCTGAAGGACTCGTTGCCAACAGCACACACTACTGAACCGCCTTACACAGCTGAGCTTTGTCAGGACTCCATAGAGAGAGACGCACCAAAAAACCTCTCTCTGCTGGTGTGCTGCAGGGTTTTTTCTTTTTTTAAAATTATTTATGTAAGGCTGGGCGGTGGTGGCGCACTCCTGTAATCCCAGCACTTGGGAGGCAGAGGCAGGTGGATTTCTGAGTTCAAGGCCAGCCTGGTCTACAGAGTGAGTTCCAGGACAGCCAGAGCTACACAGAGAAACCCTGTCTCGAAAAACCAAAAAAAAAAAAAAAAAAAAATTATTTATGTATATGAGTACACTATAGCTGTCTTCAGACACCCCAGAAGAGGGCACCGGATCCCATGGTTGTGAGCCACCATGTGGTTGCTGGGATCTGCACTCAGGACCTCTGGAAGAGCAGCCAGTGCTCTTAACCACTGAGCCGTCACTCCAGCCCTTGCTGCAGCTTCTTGCCTCTTCCACAGACTCAGGCTGACTGGATGAGAATACTGAGGCAAGACCCGTGCTGAGGCTATAAATAGGCCTGGCGGCGGAATGGAGGCAGCGCGGGCTTGCTGGTACAGCTGGCTGTGCCACGCCCGTCGGTCTAGCTTCTTTGCTGATCTTCTCTTCCTGAGAGGCACAGCTGAGAGCTTCTTGCTTCCCTTCCGGTCCCTCCTGCTGCCTCTCCTAGGTAGTGCCACCGCTGCTGATTCCTGTTTGCTACGCCGACTCTACCAAGCTGGACTGCTGGTGGATCTGTGAAGTGTCTGCTAGTGGATCAAGCTGCCGCTGCTAACCTGTGAACTGAACGGCCGATTTCCAGATAACACAGACAGGAGTGCTCCCAAGAACCTTTCTAACGGGGGAACAGGTCCACTTCCCCCCCCCCATCCTTTGTTTCCCACGACCTCTGGGTGGCCGGCTAAAAGGGAGATTAAAGAGTTTAAAAACCATCATTCAAAATGAGGCTTGAAAAAAATTAAGGTTATAGGAAACCATACGAATATTAATTTTTTATCTCTGAAAATAAAAATGCCTAACATAAAGATGGTAGCTTAATCACGAAAAAGTAAGTTCTTCGTGTGATTTTAAAACAAAGTAGTGAAAATAGCATCGGCTATTTCCAGTGATCAAATTAGCAATAATATTATACATATAAAATTAAAGCAAGTAAGTTATCTTAATGACATTTGTGACCAAGATGTTTTTAGATACGACAAAGGTTTAATAAAAATACAAAATCAAAGTTAAATCTTGAAGAGTCCTTAAATTAGGAACTATTTGAAATGTAAATAAAGCAAATATCTAATAAAATAAATAATAAATAAGGATATTTAAGGCATTTCAAAAAAAAAAACCCACAAAAACAAACCCCTCCAGCTCTTCCGTCTTGTGGCAGATCTGCGAGAGTTTCAGAACTGCACTGAAGGCCCAACACCCACTTGCCCTGATGACCTTTTCTCTGTTGTGATCTTAGTAGTTATTGTGAGCCTTGTCTAGACCCAGTGAATTTATGTTTATTAAAGTGGGTTTTTAAGCCGGGCAGTGGTGGCGCACGCCTGTAATCCCAGCACTTGAGAGGCAGAGGCAGGTGGATTTCTGAGTCCGAGGCCAGCCTGCTCTACAGAGTGAGTGCCAGGACAGCCAGGGCTATACAGGGAAACCCTGTCTCAAAAAAAAAAAACCAAAAAAAAAAAAAAAAAAAAGTGGGTTTTTTAATATTTTCTTCATGGCCTAAGTCAGGTGTATTACACACCAGAATGTAAGGATGAATTGATTTGTCCTTTTATTTGCCAGTTTTAATAGTAATGAATTGACCCCAGTGAGTCCTAAATGTCACAGAAGACACGGAGGGCAGGGCCGCCTCAATCAGTAAAGAGCTCTGTCCCAGAATCCATGGGAAAAGTGGGATGTACCAGTGCGCTTGTAATCCCACACAGGTGGGGGTTGGGGAAAACAAGAGGACTCCTGGGGCTCCCCAGGAGCTCTAGTTCCCCCAACCCCACCCCAGGCAGCCGTGGACAAGATGGATGGTACCTGAGCCACATCTAAGATCAGTTTCTGGCCTGCACGTGCTCTCTCTCGCTCGCTCGTGCGCTCTCTCTCTCTCTCTCTCTCTCTCTCTCTCCCTCCCTCCCTCTCCCTCTCCCTCACATGATGGGGGGGGGGGACAGGAAGGACAAAGAAACCAAAGGCATTCAGATATAACAGTAAAGCCCTCCTCCACCCCAGCCCCACTAAGAAAACCCTAGGAAGACAAAGGTCTTGGCAGGATGTTCAGGTGTCCCAGGTATGAACGCGAACCCTCACGAGAAACAAAGGCAAGGGCTAAGCCACGCGAGACACAGAGGAAAGGCACTGACTCTGCTTCTGTTAAATTACCAGAACAATCCATGCATGCCAGGAACTCACATCCCTACCCTGGTTTCTACGGCAATGGATGAAAATTGAGAGCCAGGGCAGGTCGAACCACTCCGAGGCGTGTGTCTGCCTGTGATGCTTCTGTTCTGATGACACACCTCAAGAGTGTTTAAAGTCAAGTCCCCTCAAGGTTACCTTAGCTCTGAGTAGAGAGGACCTGCTGCCTTTGCGGGGACCTGGGTCTGGTTTCAAACACCCACATGGTTCTTCCAACCATCTGTAACTCGGCCCAGGAGCTCGGATGCACCTTCTGGCCCCTGGGGGCCCTGAATGCATGTGGCACAAAGACATGCATGCAAGCAGGACATCTTGACTGGTTTTACACCCCACAAGACCAAAGCTGATTTCTAATCAAGGAAAAATTGATCAGAACAGTATGTTCTGACCACTGGTATGTTCTTGGTTCCCATGTATTAACTGATTAAATGATGTTTAGCAAAAGCCAAACTTCTTAGAAAAATGACATTTTTCTAAGTAAAATTCACACTTAAAAGAGAACCAAAGTTATCACAAAGATAACTCAAGTCATCAGGATCAGTTATTGGTAAAATATTTTCCATGAAGTATCTTAGAAGTTGGGCATGCTAACACACACCTGTAACCCCAGCATTCTGACTAAAGCTGGATGGTATCCAGTTTGAGGCCAGCCTGGCTACCTGAGAAAACCTCGTCTTTGAAAAAATAAAGTATCTGAATACATCAATAAAATACATATAAATGATTTAAACGACAATTACAAACTTGATACATTATAATACACCACATGAGATTTTAGAAAATACACTTTCCCATTAACAGCATATTCCTGATCTGACTTCTCTTGACAAGTGAGAAGTAGAGAAAGAACTACATTCCCAGACCAACCTGATATATCTGAAAATTAATTTGATTCTCTAATTATAAAACCTGTTATAAGAACTTTTCAGAAATAAACAAGTCATATGGCATAAGGAGACACATTCGTGCCTGAACAGGAAAGCTACAGATCTCAGTTTTAAATTTTTTTCCTACGTTTTTTATTTTTATGATTTATTTATTCGACCTTGGCACATCCCGAGTCCGAGGTCGAAGAATGGAGCAGTGGGCAGACTCCACGGATGGCTTGTGGCTGTCAGAGCCGTGACTACCCTGCAGGCAAGGCAATGGGGGGAAGGGGAAAGCGATCTCTCAAAGGAGAGTAAACTCTAACTTACATGGTAAATGCTAAGTAGGAATCCACAAGATTGACAAGGCAGGGAACTAAGACAGGGTGCTCTGCAGTAAGGACTGACAGGAAGGGAAGCAGCAAAGGACGAGGGACAGAAGCCAAGCAGCTCAGGGGCAGGCCGTTCACCGGCTCACTTCACAGAAAACACGGCTTGCCTTCATCCTGAAGAGTCAGACCTGCATCCTGGGAAAACATGCCAACCTGTAACAGGAAAAAGGACTTCAAGGTAATAATGGCTTTAACTAGGGGCAACTGGCTGAAATGGCTACCACAGAGCACTACAGACACTACAAAGGTTAGACCGGTGCCAAGGTCATGTCCTGGTGTCTTAGTCAGGGTTTCTATTCCTGCACAAACATCATGACCAAGAAGCAAGTTGGGGAGGAAAGGGTTTATTGAGCTTACACTCCCACACAGCTGTTCATCACCAAAGGAAGTCAGAACTGGAACTCAAGCAGGGCAGGAAGCAGGAGCTGATGCAGAGGCCATGAAGGGATGTTTCTTACTAGCTTGCTTCCCCTGGCTTGCTCAGCCTGCTCTCTTATAGAACTCAAGACTACTAGCACAGAGATGGTACCACCCACAAGGGGCCCTTCTCCACTTGATCACTAATTGAGAAAATGCCCCACAGCTGGATCTCATGGAGGCACTTCCCCAACCGAAGCTCCTTTTCCTATGATAACTCCAGCCTGTGTCAAGTTGACACACAAAACTAGCCAATACACCTGGAAACATCTACAACGGGAGTTTATTTCTGTCTGCATAAGTCCACAATCTGGCTGGGCACCACAATGTCCCTTTAAAATGGTCCTGATCCTTATTTTACAGTAACAGACACAGAGACGTTCATTGGTCAAGGCCAAAGAGTCAAAAAATAAGAGGAGGCAAGCCCTTGGTGTGTCTGGTTCTGACTGACTCCGGACTGAGAGACAGGACAAAGGATTTCTAAGGTCTCTCTTCACCACACCAACCTGAAGAGGTAATGGACATCCAGAGAAGCGTGAACATCTGAACCTTGTTACTTCCTAAACAACACAAACAACACAACTTCCCTCTAATGAAGCTGCTGACCCCAAAGCAGGTCAGCTTTTGGTGTTGCTACTCAGGCAGCATTCGCCCTGGTCTCCCCTCCCTCCCCCTCCTCCCCCTCTGTACCCCCCTTCCTCCCCCTTGTCTCCCTCTCGCCTGGAGCTTCTCAATTATGCTAAACCAGGCAGCTTGGTGCATTTCAGAGATCTGCCTGTTTCAGCCTGACACTGGGACCCCAAGTGCAGCCGCCAGACCAAACTTATGGTGGTCAGAATGAGTACTGTCCCCACAGGTCCTCATAGTTGAGAACTTGGTCCTCAGGTGTTTGGGGGACACTATAAGGTGTTAATTGGGGATAGCATTAGGAGCACATCTTCACCCTATGTCCTGTACACAAACTCTGCTTCGTGCCTGTTGTCAACGATGGGCCATCTCAGCTTCCTGCTCTGGCTGCCTGCTGCCATACTGTCCCTGCCAACACGGAGTCCTAACCTGCTGGAACTATAATCCGAAATAAACTCAGCTATAAGCTGCTTTGGCTGTGGTATCACAGCAACATAAAAGTCACCAACGTGCAGTGTTTTACACAGTTCTGGAGATCAAACCCAGTTTTCTGACTGTGGCTTCTCCACAACAATCCTTACAGGACTGTGCAAGGCACAACGTGTAAATTAAACCATGGTTTTACAAAAGTCGGTGTTCCCTGTGTCTTACTCAGCCACTAAAAATGAGTTAAATCTACCATTTGTGATAACATCTGTGAAAGAGATAAGCCCAGAAAAATAAGGATTTCCATTTTCCCAGTTAGTGTAGAAACTTAAAACATTGATCTTTGCTAAGTACGAGCAGCAGATCTCTCCTAAACCTAAGCCATTCTGCAAACCTCGCTCTTCCTCTAAGTTGTCTTGGTCCCGGAGCCACGCTCCCGAATCCAGATGTCGATCTGTGTAGGACTATATACAACTTAAGTGTATGTAGCAGCTGTCAGGTGAAAGAGAAAGGGGGGTCAGGATAATCGGAGCTGCCGAAAGCACCCCTCTTCCTCCCGTAGTCCCCTCAGCTCTCATTCTGAACATTTATTTCACTTCAATTTCTTCTGTCAGCTCAACTTCAATGGATTATCCAGCCCAATCCCTCCCGGGTGCCATGCCCAACGCTAAACTATAAACTGAGGTAAGATAAAGCAAAGCCTACCAACCAAGAGCTCATAGAACGGCCTTCCCAAGCACAGACCCAACTCACAACGCACGCCTTCAGGCCCAGCACTCCCCAGGCAGAGGCAGGCTGATCTCTCTTAAGTTTTAAATTCGAGGCCAGCCTGGTCTACAGAGCGAGTCCCAGGGCAGCCAGGGCTGCACCTGGAAACCCTACCTCAAAGAAACAAAATCAATCAATCAAAAAGAAAAAGAAAGTGCAAATATCAAAATTAATAAATGAAAGGGTACCACATAAGTACGTTTTCAGCGTGTGTGTGTATACGATGTATATGTATATATGTGTGTATGTGTGTATATGTGTATATATGTGTGTGTGTATATATATATATATATATATATATATATTAGAAGGATATATAATTTTGAAGTCTAAGTCGTTTTTGTTTTGTTTTGGTGGAGGCTGTTGCTTTCTGCACCCTAGAGACTGAGCTTGAAGTCTCACAGACTAAGCAAGCCCCTCCACCACTGAGCTATATCGCAGCCCCTTCTAAGTTTTGAGGAATATATTATATAGTATATAGGAGCGTCATAAGTTCCCACTTTCAACTTTTTATAGCTTCCTTTAACCCCCACTGCCTTGCAAAGTAGATACTCAATATTTTATTTAAAACCCTCTGGTGACATAAGAATTACATATTACACTCATATGACTAGCTCGTAAAAGCTAAATTAAAAACAATTTTTCAGCATTACGACCTACAGATGAAGTGGCAGAGCAGTAATTAAGACCAGGCAATCCTTCAAGCATGAACTGGTGGGACGTGGTGACTGAGAGCAAACAACTCCGGCGTCACAACCTATACCACAAGCAGCAATGGGCTCATGACGGTTGCGAGCCCTGTTACTGAAGCCGCCTGACTTCTAATCGACCTGTCACTTAATCAGCTATATGATGCTGGCTAAGCTGCACAACCACTCGAGTATCAGTTTCCCCAACTAGGAAAGGCAAGGGGACACGAATGACCTCTCTCTTGGTTGGTGAGGACGAATGAGCTGGAGCAGGCTTAGGTCAGGACCTCGAACTCAGTATCAGGGGCAACGGCGGTGCCAGACACGCACATAACAACACCTTTCACTGGCATGCGCTCTAAATGCAAAGCTCTCTTTTTCAGAAGGCACAGACCAGTAGCATAAGGAACAACAGAGTTGAAAATTTACATTTGGGGTTCTTACATAGTTTTTAACACCGGCTTTCCAATCAGCCACTGTAACTGACAACTATGTACGTCAGGCAAGCTATTTTGACTTTCTGCACTTCGGTTTCCAGGTTTGAAAAATCTGATAAAGCTATCTATGACCTAAAAATGGCCTGAGGACTAAGGAGCCGAAGTAGCCTCAGACAACAGGCACAGTGCCCTCCCCGGCCACAGCCAAGCTAACTAAGGCTTCTCCCTTCCTCTCTCTCCCTCCCTCCCTCCCCCCCACATCTCAATGGAATGTCTAGGTAAACTCATATCCCACCTTTATAAAGTTCATGTTGGGTTGAAACACAGTACAGGGCCAACTACTGACATTTTAATATGTTTCTACATAGCATGCTCAGTAAAACAAAAAACAAAACAAAAAAAAAAACCCGATTTCCTCAAGGTCGCATGCTTGGTGAAAGAGGATTCTGAAAGTTAGGCCATTCTCGTCAGAGCTAAGACCTGCTCAGCAGAAAAGAGAGGTTTATCTAACCCCGTACAATACATACAAAATGTTACGTCCATTCAGTCGCGGCATAAAAATGAAGAGCGGGCTAGTCTTAGGAATTTTTCCATTAAAAAAAGTATTTGTAGCACATCCATGTATAGAGCAGAGTAGAGGCATAAAGACAATCTGAGGCAAAGAATAGGTTTCAAAGTGTAGAATTACACGGGTTCAAAAGCACAGCTGCATTTAAACCGAGACATCAAAACTCCACAACGCAGAGGAACATCAACCAGACCGTGATGACTTGCTATGGGAAAGCACGCTCATTCCCAAAGGTATGCATTAATTCAAAACATTGTTGGACCGGAAAGAGAGAAAAAAAAAAGTTGAAAGAGGTCTGTTCTTATGGTTATGAATGCACTGCTGAGTAAATCTGTGTAACTGCTAAGTTCCTGTGATATGTTCCCCGAGGGCCTTTAGGAGTAGATTCAGAATGCTGTGTCTATTCAAACATGAAAAGTCCTCTCTGAAAACGCACAGCCCTAGTAAATAAATAACACACGCTAACTGAACAAGGCCCCATAAAACCGGTGAAATATTTAACAGTATCAAATATTTACAAGACGATGGGCTGCATACCTACTCTGCCTCCTCCCCCGCCCCCATTCATTGTTTAAGAACAAAAACTTAAGAACAGTGAGTGTAATGAACAGAAACCGGGTCTTTCAAGAGATTTACAGTAGAACGGTTTGTTTTAATCCTCTTATCGGCCTCTCCTCCAATTATGCAATCATTCCAGAGCAAAAAGATCACAGGGCTCTCTCCTTGACACGGGGGACGCTGAGGAGTGTATAAACAGGTAGGCTGGGAACAGGCAACGTTTCCTTGAAACTAAAGCGCCTCTCTCCGGGGCACCGGCTAACTCGGAGCGGAGTGCTCCAGCCAGCCATTTCGGATCGATGTTTCAATCTCCAACAACTGGCAACTCTTCGCGTGCTGCAGCGTCCACCCGGCACCATCCTCTCCCCAGCCTCGCTCTTTCCGCGGGCGGCGGGGGTGCGGGGCGAGTGGCCCGCGCAGGGGGAGCCGGGTGTTCTCCCACTCCCGGTGTCCCGGCTCCCGAAGTCAGGCCGGGCCGTCCGCGGAGAACACCGGGACCCGGCTACCCCCGCAGGTCCCCGGCCAACCGCGCCGCCCGCGACTTAAGCAACTCCGCGCCCGAGGCCGCGCGGGCCGCCAGGTGAGCGCCCGGGCCGCCGCCCTCCGGGTCCCCGGGGCTCCGCAGTGGGCGGGCGGCGTCCGCGCCCTCCCCGCCGCCTCCTGCACCTGCCGGCCGCGCTCCGGGCCGGCGGGACGAGGGCGCGAGGCGAGGCGCCGAGGGGGCGGTGCTCACGCCGCCCGCCTCTCCTTCCCTCCCGCCGCCGCACTCACCTGCCGGACCCGCCGCGGCCGCCGCCCGCGCTCGGCGGCGCTCGCAGAGCCGCAGGGTGCGCGTGCCCGGCTCGGGAGACGCGGAGGACGGCGGCGGACAGACGCCGCTCCACTCCGCCGCGGCGGGCGCACTGCGATGGGAGCCGAGGGAAGGAAGGCCGACTGCGCCTGCGCCGAGCGCCGGGCGGGGAGCCGTCGTCCCCCCCCTGCCCCGCCCCGGGGAAGAGGGCGGGACTGGAGGCGGAGCTAGAGGGAGGGGCGAGAGGGCTCTGCGCTGCGGCGCCCCCTGGCGCCAGGAGGGGCTCGGTGCAGGCTTCCCGGCGCACGCGGAGTCCAGTATCCAGGCGGTTTCCCTGGGAACCGCTCTGGCTGGAAACCCTGGGGCTGCCTTGTAGGTCCTGAGCTCTCCTGGGATGCTAAGAGGCTTTGGACTGCGAATTGAGGACAAGCAGAACGGGCCTGAGATTCCGCGTCCGTGGATACCTGAAGCTGGAGTGAAAGGTTGGCGGGGAGCCGGTAAAACCCAGATCCTCCCTCTTGCAGCTTCCAGAGACCTTCTCTCATCTTTTACAGGATCTATTTTTATTGTTTTGTTTTATTTTGTTTTGTTTATCAAACTTCCATCCCACATTCGGGCTCCCAAGTTGGAAAAACCAAAGAACCAAGTACAGACAGAATCAAGCCCTGAAAAACATCTAACTCCGGGAGGGGGTAGGGGAGTTATCCTTGCTCTCTCTGCCAATGTTTCTGATACTCCGAGGCTGTCGTTCTAGGAGGTAGTAATAAAAAGCATGTATGTGGTCCCTGTGACCAGTCACCTACCGACTTCTGTGACCTCAAGCAGGTTCATCTGCAATAATGCCAATCTTCTCACTGATAACTGAATAAAAGAATGCCTACCCCATCAAGGTTTTGAGAGCTAAATGGTTTAATATATGTAATCGGTGTACCTCACCACAGAGTGTCCGGTGAATGTAATCCTCTTTCAATCCTAGAGAAACAATGATAGCTCATCTCTAGTATATCATCAGTTCTTATCCATTCTTGCTCCCGAAGAATTATTAAATGTATCTTGTTTCAAATGGCCTTCATCATTTGTGGACTTGTAACTTTCCTCCTTAATGCTATGTGGTCTATCAGACATTTATTACATTTCGTCTCTGCACATTCTGTAAGGCAGTGAGACACACACACACACACACACACACACACACCACCTACAAAAAGTTCCTACCATCCAAAGACTCAAGCAAAGGGAAACAAGTTTGCTATTAAGAGACAACTTTGTAGGTTCCCTGTTTTCATAGAGCCCTGTCTTTACAGGTTTTTTTCCTAAAGAGATGTATACGCGCGCGCACACACACACACACACACACACCTTTTAACATGTGTAGTCAGTAATTACTTTTCTTTGTTGTTGTTGTTTTGTTTTTTGTTTTTCGAGACAGGGTTTCTCTGTGTAACCCTGGCTGTCCTGGAACTCACTCTGTAGACCAGGCTGGCCTCGAACTCAGAAATCCACCTGCCTCTGCCTCCCAAGTGCTGGGATTAGAGGCGTGTGCCACCACTGCCCGGCTTGTCAGTAATTACTTAACCCAGGCTTCCATCTCCCCTGCCTCCCAACCCGACCTAACTCTATTAAGGGTTCACATCCTTAGCCGTGCTCCCAGCACACTTTATTTCAGTGGCTCTCCACATTCCTAGCCCTGTGGACCTTTAACACAGGTCCTCATGGCATAGTGACCCCCCCCACCACCATAAAAATTATTTCCGTTGCCACTTCATAACTGTCATTTTGCTGCTGTTGTGAACCATAATGTAAATAACTGTGTTTTCTGATCTCTCAGGCGACCCCTGTGAAAGGGTCATTTGGTCCCTGAGGATTACAACCCACAGCTTGAGAACTGCTGCTTTAACTCTTGCAGCTCATTCTCCACATGAATTGCAAGTAGATGGTCCCCTCTTTTCCCTCTTGTCTGTGTCTTAAGAACAGGCACTCTAAGCTGGGCGTGGTGTCGCACGCCTCTAATCCCAGCACTTGGGAGGCAGAGGCAGGCGGATTTCTGAGTTCAAGGCCAGCCTGGTCTACAGAGTGAGTTCCAGGACAGCCAGGACTACACAGAGAAACCCTGTCTCGAAAAACCAAAAAAAAAAAAAAAAAAAAAAAAAAAAAAAAAGAACAGGCACTCTGCCAGGATAAGAACTCTGTCAATGTAGGAAGAGGGGGTGTTTGACACACAGGCGGAATGCCCTATTTGGTGTATGGACATCTGGAGGATTGGCTCTTTAATTTATTCAACATAAGACCCAAAACATCGAGGGTCTACAGAAGACAAGAAAGCTAATATGTTTGACCCACATGCATGTTAACTACAAGATCATCTGTGGCCTGGAGAGTGAGCTCTAGCACTGTTTGAGAATGAGAGTTACTGTAGTGCTTTCACTAGAAACGGCTTCCTGGGGCTCATATATTTGACTCCTTGACAGGGACTGGGAGGTGTGGTCTTGTTGGAGGAAGGGTGTCATTGGGGTTGGACTTTGAGATTTCAAGAGCCTAAGCCAGACCCGGTGTCTCTGCCTTCCTGCTGCCTGAAGATCTGGATATAGATCTCTCAGTCCATTCTCCAGCACCACGTCTGCCTGCGCCTGCATGCCACCAGGCTCCTCTGGGACACTAATGGACTACATCACCGAACCTGTAAACCAGCTCCAGTGAAATGCTTTCCTTTAATAAGAGTTGCCATGGTAGTGATGTCTCTTCACAGCAATAGAACACTGACTAAGGCAGAAGTTGGTACCAGGAGTGGGGTCTTGTTGTGACAAGTCTGCCCGTGTTTCTTGGTGTAATATGGGCTTTGGAACTTGAGTGAGGAAAGCAATTGAACATGTTAAGCAGGGATTAATGGGCAGCCCTATTAGGTACATGGAAGACAGCAATGTAGATTATGATGGCCCAGCTCAAGAGGTTTCAGAGGAGAAGAATATTCATAAGTGGCTTAGAGGCCATAGTTGTGATGTGATTTCTGGGTTCGAAGCCAGCCTGGTCTACAGGGTGAGTTCCAAGACAGCCAGGGCTACACAGAGAAACCATGTTTCTGGGAAAGGAAGAAAGAAAGAAAGAAAGAAAGAAAGAAAGAAAGAAAGAAAGAAAGAAAGAGCCGGGTGGTGGCGGCGCACGCCTGTAATCCCAGCACTTGGGAGGCAGAGGCAGGCAGATTTCTGAGTTCGAGGCCAGCCTGGTCTACAGAGTGAGTTCCAGGACAGCCGGGGCTACACAGAGAAACCCTGTCTTGAAAAACAAAAACAAAAAACAAAAAAAAAAACAAAAAAAAAAAAAAGGAAGGAAGGAAGGAAGGAAGGAAGAAAGGAAGGAAGGAAGAAAGGAAGAAAGAAAGGAAGAATGTGGCTGTTTTCTGCCTTTGTCAAAAAAAAAAATCTGCCTGAGGCTAAATTGAAAAGTTTTAGATTAATGATGGTATTGGCAGAGGAGATTTCCAAACAGCCTCCTATTAACTATGTCATGTGGTTATTAGTGGCCAGTCTTATGCAGATCTATAATGAACAGGAACAAGTTATGCAGCTTGAGGAAAACAGGAGCACCAGGAAGTGTAATGAAGCTAAGTCCAGTGCTCCAGGAAACAAAAGGTTTAAAGAAAAGCCTGGGGGGCTGGAGAGATGGCACAGTGGTTAAGAGCACTGACTGCTCTTCCAGAGGACCTGAGTTCAATTCCCAGCAACCACATGGTGGCTCAGAACCATCTGTAATGGGATCTGATGCCCTCTTCTGGTGGTGTCTGAAGACGGTGACAGTGTACTCACATACATAAAATAATAAAAAAGAAAAGAAAAGCCTGATGATAAATGGAATAAGGGGAGTGGTGCCCTCAGGGAAAGACCACACCCAAATAAGCTTCCATCTTGTGAAAAGAAATTAAAGCATAGGGATTGGTGTGGTCACACACACCTTCAATCCCGGCACCCAGGCAGGCAGTAAAGGCTGGTAGATCTCTTGAATCCAGGCCAGCTTGGTCTACAGAGCAAGTTCCAGGACAGCCAAGCTGAGGCAGTGAAGGGAAATGTATTTGACCGAGGGGGGCGTGTTCCAGCCCCAGCAAGCAGAAGGACTTGGCAGCTTTGGCCAGATGGCTCTGGCTTTAGAGCAAGAAACTCTGGAAGGATACAGGAAGCTCTGGAGACGGCTGTACAAAACCAGCTGGGAGCTGGAACATCCACTGTTCTGCGGTGTTCCCCATGAGACCGGCTATAGCCAAATCTGCATGTGAGGCCATTTTTATGGTTCAAGAAAAAGGAAATGAGAAATTTAGAGGCACCAGGCAGTGGTGGCGCATGCCTTTAATCCCAGAACTTGGGAGGCAAAGGCAGGTGGATTTCTGAGTTTGAGGCCAGCCTGGTCTACAGGGTGAGTTCCAGGACAGCCAGGGCTACACAGAGAAACCCTGTCTCTGGGAAAGGAAGAAAGGAAGGAAGGAAGGAAGGAAGGAAGGAAGGAAGGAAGGAAGGAAACAGGGATGAAGGCTTAACAAAGACTTTAGATTCTAAATTGTATGGCTTCTCCTACCTGCCCCCCACCAGCCATACATTAAACAAATATGTACTCTCTGTACCACAGAGAGGACTTCTGGTTTTACAGAGTGCAATCTCCTTACCACCCCCCACAAAGGACTTAAAGTAATTCCCCAGTTCTGCTTAATACAGCTTTGAATGGATTGCTGTTACTTACTGATCACCAGAAAAATATCCTTTTCAGATTTTTTTTAAATTTTGCTTAACATTTAGTTGTTTATATGGGTGGAGGGCAGTGCATGCCCTGACACGGGTTTGGAGATGAGAAGACAATTTCTGGGAGTTGGTTTTCTTCTTCTACCATGTAAGTCCCAGGGATTGAACTCAGGTCATCGGGTTTGGCGGCAAGCACCTTTACCTACTAAGCCATCTTGCTGGCCCAAGAAAATGTTCTTAAGCAGTCTATTTTTTATTTTTATGATCCAAGCAAAGTGGTCTATGCTTGTCCTAGCAGCACTCTCGAGAGACTAAGGCAAGAGTATGATGAATTCAAGGCCAGCCTGATCTACAGAGGATTGGTTTCATTTTATTTTATTTTTTAAAGATGTACATTCCATAGAACAAGTACACAGACTAGATCATCAGAGCACAGCGGTGTTGAGTTCCGAGAGACCTACCTGATCCTGATCAATTAGGGGTGGCCTACTGTGAAGGAGTAAAGAAATGCCTGGAACCCGCTGAAGACAAAAGCTATGGACTTCCGAGCCTGGCCCCAGTGGTCCTCCCCGCGGTTACCCGGCAACAGCCAGGTAGGCCGGCCCACTATAAAAGGCGCTGCTTGCCCCTCCTCTCTCTCTAGGTTCCTCTTGCTCTCCTCTCACTCTTTTCCCTCTCTCTAGTTCCCTTGTTTCCCCCCTCTCTCCATGTGGCCATGGCTGGCCTCGACTTCTCTACCTTTTCTCTCTCTCTACTTCTCTACAATAAACTCTCTAAAGCCATGGACTGCATCCTCTCATCTGGACCTGCTGTGCTGGAGCAACTGGACAGATCTTCTGCCCAAGAGCCGCCTCTGATCTCCCGCTTAGGCCTCCCAGTGTTCCTAGCCACGCCACCAACCCAAGCCGTCCACCGACCAAGCCACGGACACTCGCGTCCCCACAGGACCCAGTCAGTGCCCTCCTCCCTGCTCCTTTTCCTTTGGCCTCGAGGCAGAGCCCAGCCCCACAGGCCCACATCGGTTCCGAGACATCCAGTGGCATCTGAAGTGTCCAAGACTGCACACCTGTCACCCTGGAGCTCCGCCCTGCTGGCTCCCCGGGTGACCCCAGGGACGCCCTTTCTCACCCCCAGAGCGGGGCTCTGCAGCTTCTCGAAGCCCGAAGCCGGTCTGGGGATGTGCGCAGTCCAACTACCCACGTCCACCTTGCCTAGTGGCCCTAGCTCTGGGCAAAACGTGGGACCTCACCCCTCTAACCCGCAATTAACCCTATGAAAAGAGTTCTTTCTAAATAAGTGAATTCTTGGGACTGCATGGAGTGGATACTGTCCAGTTTGCTACCAGCAACCCCAACTCAAGACTCAGGTGAGCCACAGGATTCTGGATTCTGAGCTGAAGGAAAGGTGTGGAGAATAGTTCAATATTGGGAAGCTTAGTATTTTATAAGGAGTGAATAAGTAATATACGCATAATTATCTATCTTTTGGGACCCTATAATTTTCAGTGTATTCTAATTACTAGGCTCCAGTTAAGAGCTAGCCAGAAGCATGATTTAATACTGCCGCGTTTTTTTTAGAAACGCGGCCAACAGACCATTTTGAAAGACTTTTTATTTTACTCTAAAAATCCCTAATTCTGAATAGCCGAACACTAAGGAAAAATTCAGGCTGCATGCGTGCAGAATCCTAATTTTTCCTGAAATGCAGGCACTACTATTCTGAAGAATGAGAGAGGCGTCACGGTATGAACTGTCTGAATGCATTACTATCCTTCTTTCCATAGTCAGAAATCATTTAAGAGAGGGGAAAGAGAAAACAAAAAACAAAAAAACAAAAAACCTAACTCCCATCCCTCAAGATACAGAACCATTTCTCTTTTCTCTTGCAAACTAGGACGCCAGTACACAGCCCAGCTTCCAAAACACATATGAATGATGAAGAAAGCAGCCGAGATTTAACAAGAGCTGTGTGGGAGAAAGGCGAGAGCAAAGACACCCTCATCGGCAAGAAGACCCAGCTGGATCGCACAAGGAAAAGGGTAAACTCCTAGCCTGGGAGTTTGGCTTGATAGAGAGATGCCTGCTGAGAAATGCAAGGCTCGGGCTCTATCCCTACACTACACTACAATAAAATAAAATAATAAAATAAAATAAAAATAAAATAAAAATATGAAATAAAGTAAGATAATAAATAAAATAAAATAAAATAAAATAAAATAAAATAAAATAAAATAAAATAGAACAGAAGTAAAAAGCTCCGAGAGTAAGAGACATCTTGAGGTACAGGGCTCAATTCTATTATTACCTGGGGCAGTAGGAACTCCCCACTAACGCTGGAAACTCCTGCAAATAGCGGGTGTAGGAAAACGCGGTTGGCTTAATGACGAAAAAATGGAAAGTAGCGCCGCCATATAAAGATACTTGGATAAAAATGTGGAGGAAAGGAGCAGGTTCTGGCTTGATGGTGAAATTTCCCTCACGCGCTCCCTTGGTCTCCAGGTGGCGGCGCTGTTGCGATGACGCGTGGAACCTTTAGGGGGTGGGGTCCCCAGGAGGAAACGGGTCTCATTACTGCTCTCTGCTTCCTGATTTGTCAAGATGTGAGCCAGCATTGCCAAAGACGGAGCCTCCGAGCCCCAGCCGTGGCCGCATCACTGCAAAACAAACCTCTCTTTTCTTTAGGTTGCCTCTATACTGCGTTCAGTCACAGCCTCAAAACAAGAAGCCAAAACCCAGACCAAAGCAAGAGACGAGGGATGCTTTAATTAGTCATATTTTATGCAGCAGGATGACATTTTTGAAAAAACTTTCCTTGGACTGGCAGGGGTGGGGGCATGGTGGGGGAGGGGTGTACGGAGATGAAGCAATCACTTCTATTAAAAGATCATAAAGCAGAAATGTGGTAAACATGAATCAAGGTAAACACGATCAGATAATAGGAGATGGAGAAATGTAAATGAACAGATTCAAAAGAGTTGCAGTAGAAAAATATCAAACAAAAACCACACGAAAACAAAACTAGAAGGGAAAGGGGCGGGGAGGGGAGAGAAATTTAAGAGTTAAAAGGCCAATCTCGCCGGGCAGTGGTGGCAGCACTTGGGAAGTAGAGGCAGGTGGATTTCTGAGTTCGAGGCCAGCCTGGTCCACAGAGTGAGTTCCAAGACAGCCAGGGCCACACAGAGAAACCCTGTCTTGAAAAAAAACAAAATAAGTAAATAGCCAATCTTTTTGTTTATTCTCCTGAATTGCTTACTGGACAAGAATTTTTATAAGCTTCACTAACGTTAGCAGGAACAATGAGCAGGTGGGATCTGTCCACTTGTCCAGGCTGCCCGCTGAGAGCCACCGGTAAGAGCACGTGCCCACAGATTTCTGCCCCAGACATCTCTCTGTGCTCCTGCACTGGCTTTGGGATCCCCTGAGCATCAGGGTTCCTTCTGATAGTTTTATGGAGTGGGTTGATGAGGAGAACCTCAGAATTTAGGCATGGACGTTTCTCCAATGGTAGAAGAGTTGAAGACTCAGCCGGGTAGTAATGGCGCACGCCTTTAATCCCACCACACTTCCGGAAGCAGAGGCAGGTGGATCTCTGTGAGTCTGAGGCCAGCCTGGTCTTACAGAGCTAGTTCTAGGACAGCCGGGGAAACAATTCAAGGCTCTCGGAGTCCCACCGTGACACCCAGCTCTCTCCTCAGCAACAAACTGAAAGCCTCACCGGACTTTTTCTGGTTAACAGAACCATGAAGAGGATTGCCATAAATCGGAACTTGTAGCCACCACAGAGAAGAGGCATGCTTAGTATGAGCTTGCTAAGCTTTGAACTCCAGCCTGTACACAGTGTCCATCCAGAAGGGGCAAGACGCCCAGGGCAGCATAGAAAGCCACAGTACAGCCAGCATCGGACCCTGGGAAGAGAGCACCACATTGGGGGGTGGGGGTGGGGCTGCCTCTTCCTCCATAGCTCTTGGATGCGTTCGAACGAACTCATCACACCAAGCAGGAAGAAGCCTTTTTAAAAGAGCCTCTGTATGCAACTTCTAATGATGCCCCAAAGAAAAATGTCCAAAAATCGTGAAACAAACAAAAATATAATAGAACAAAAACATCGATTTAAAAAAAAAAAGTTACATATCTTCACTGAAAGGACTTGCTACAGGGAAGACATCTTTTATCTATTGCAGCTCATGACTAGGAAGAAAATCCCCTGGAGAGCTTCTAAGCAGTCAAATCACTTATCAAGGGGAACTGTCAGGCTGGCTGGAGATTTCTGCAAAGGAATTCTCATTCCAAGAAGGCACCGGAGCAGTCTGAGATGCAAGAAGGAAGTGGGCACACTAGACGGAAAGTCTCGCCACACTGTCGTCCAAGTGGAAAGACCGCAGGCAGAGTTTTACCCGCACAGCCCTCCGGGCACTGTTGCTTCTGTTAACCCTTTAAAGCCAAGGAGACAGAAACTGCTAAAGCATTCACTTTAGGCCACAAAAGATTATTTCCAGACTATCACAAAAGAACTGCTTGCAAGTATTCTCTGCACCCTACCTTTGTGCCCTCTGAAATTTGCCCAGCCACCTTGAAGCCACCATAAGTCCTGACTAGTGTGTTACACACACACACACACACACACACACACCTTTTATATGTGGGTCTCTATGCCAGGCCTCATTAATCTTCAGACTTTTCTCATTCCTCTCCCACAGAGTCCCCATCTTTAATGCTCGGACTAAGTCACTCAAAAACGTTTGATTTTTCTATCATGTAGGGGCCCCTCAGGCAGATTTTAATATTTCTCAATCATAATCACCTATCATCTGATAATCTTCTGGTTTAGTCTTCTCAAAACTTCAGTAAATATGGAAAGTAGTCTCTCTGTGTGCATGCATGTTTGTGTGTGTGTATGTGTACATGTGCGCGTGCATGTGTGTGTATGTGTGTGTGCATATGTGTGTGTGTGCGCGCGCGCATGTGTGTGTGTGCACATGTGTTTTGTCAAGGTCTCTTCATGCAACCCTGTTGACCTCCAACTCATGATCCTCTTACCACAGATTTCTGCGCCCTGGTGTGATGGGCTGTGTCCTGAAGATCCTTCACACAGTCTCTGGCTTTTCAGCCTCTCCCCTCACGGTTTGCTTGCGGTCTTCAGATGTGCTCTGGCTTGTGCTTCCGACTTCCCTCGACACCTCTGTGCGAGGCAAGCGGAACCGTGTCACCAGACAAAAACTGGGAAGGTTGAGCGGATTCAGACCACGACGCCCCCACATGAGGATTGTGACAACTAGTCACACACAGCCCAGAGTATAGGGTTCTCCGTGCCAATGAGGTACCTAGAGCCAAGACGCCTAAGTCTCCTGCAGAAGGACCCTCTGCCCTCTGGACATGGGACACTCACTCCTGAGCCAAGCAGGATTCCCCTTCCCCATGGCCCCCAGGCTTGTTGCTGGCCAGAGGGCCCTGTTTCAGACCCTCGAGGTTCCCTGTGTCATCTGGGTGTCCAGGAGTTTGGGAAACACTCCTCCCTGCCCCCCCCCATCACCTAGCTAGGAACCTGGTGTCAACTAAGAGACATGCCCCAGGGCAGAAAGAGTGAACTGAGGAAAGATGGCCTGTGCTCAGAGTGGACAGCAGAGAGACGGAGAAAAAGACAGTGCTGCCTATGCTCAGCCTTTCTCTGCTGCTGCTGCACCACCTCTACCACCTTCCGCCCCATCAGACTCCAGACTCTTCTGCTTTCTAGCATGAACTGAAGATCGCCCACTCTCCAGGAGTCTCCTCAGCCTTTCACATCAAACTGGAAAAACTGAGACTTCCAGTTTCACAGACTGAGAAGCTACAAGGTTGTAGGGCTCCCCGGGTCGAAATGGCTGCTGCTGGACCTACCCCATCCCTGTCTAACACATGCACACACACACACACACACACACATACATACATACACACATACACACATACCCATATACAAACACACATACACACATACATATACACACACATACAGACACATACACACATACCCATTTACAAACACACATACACATACACACACATATATAAACACACATACACACACAAACACACATACACACATACACATACCCATATACAAACACACATACACACATATACATATGCATACACACAAACACACATATACACACATACGCATGCACACACATACAAACACAAATACATACAGACACATACACACACAAACACACATACACATACACACATACCCATATGTAAACACACATACCATATACAAACACATATACACACACATATACACACATACCTATATACAAACACACACACACACACACACACACACACACATACACACATACTCATATACAAACACACAGCTGGGCGGTGGTGGCGCATGCCTGTAATCCCAGCACTTGGGAGGCAGAGGCAGGCGGATTTCTGAGTTCGAGGCCAGCCTGGTCTACAGAGTGACAGCCAGGACTACACAGAGAAACCCTGTCTCGAAAAAACAAAAACAAAAACAAAATAAAAAATATTCAATATTATAAATTATGTTATGTAATCCTCATTTTTGCCTGGCGGTGGTGGCACACGCCTTTAATCCCAGGACTTGGGAGGCAGAGGCAGGCGGATTTCTGAGTTCGAGGCCAGCCTGATCTACAGAGTGAGTTCCAGGACAGCCAGGGCTAAACAGAGAAACCCTGTCTCAAAAAACAAAACACACACACACACACACACACACACACACACACACGGTGGAGGCAGAGCAGGACAGCCTTTAGAACACCCTGCCAAATACAGACAGTGGTTTCCAAAGCGTTGGTTCTATTTTTATTTATTTATTTATTTATTTATTTATTTACATATGTGTGTGGTACATGCAGATGTGTGCACATGTGTGTGGGTGACCTGCTCATGTATGTATGCTTGAAGACCTGTCAGGTGTCTCCTGTCTACCTCAATTTTGAAACATGTCTTATTAAACCTAAAGCTCACAGTATCGGCTAGACCAGGTGGCTAGCGACCTACCTGCTTCTGCTCCATCCTTAGCACAGGCACACCTGGCTTTAAATGCATGCTGGGAATTTGAGTCCTCATGCTTGCACAGCAAAAACCTGACCCACTAAACCATCTCCTCAGTCCTAGCATGTAAAAGACACAAATAACTCCAGAGTCTGGGAACATCAAATTTCTAAGCCTTTTAAAGGTTTAAACCTTTAATCCCAGCACTCATGAGGCAGAGGCAGGTGGATTTCCATGAGTTCGAAGCCAACGTGGTCTATTGTGTGAGTTCCAGGACAGCCAGGGTGTGATGGTTTTTATATATGCTCTGCCCACTTTTAGAAGGTGTGGCCCTGTTGGAGTGGGTGTGTCCCTGTGGGTTTGGGCTATAAGACCCTAGTCCTAGCTACCTGGAAGCCAGTATTCTGCTAGCAGCCTTCAGATGAGGATGTAGAACTCTCAGCTCCTCCTGCACCATGCCTGCCTGGATGCTGCCATGTTTCTGCCTTGATGATAATGGACTGAACCTCTGAACCTGTAAGCCAGCCCCAATTAAATGTCCTTTATAAGAGTTGCCTTGGTCATGGTGTCTGTTCAGCAGCTAAGACACAGGGCTATAAAGAAAAACCCTGTATCAAAAACAAACTAATAATAAAATCTTAGGCAGCCACTGAGTCCAGGGGGTACAGTTTATAATCAGTGAAAAATAGGACTAGAGGTGTAAATCAATGGTATAAAGTTTGCTCAGTCTATTATCTGTGAAATTGTTCTGCCATTCAAAAGCCACAAAATATATCCCCCAATATTAGAATGCTGTCATTAAAATATAAACATTAAAATTAGACATTTTGTTGTTGTTGTTGTTGTTGTTTCGAGACAGGGTTTCTCTGTGTAGCCCTGGCTGTCCTGGAACTCACTCTGTAGACCAGGCTGGCCTTGAACTCAGAAATCCACCTGCCTCTGCCTCCCAAGTGCTGGGATTACAGGCGTGCGCCACTATTGCCCGGCTAGAATTAGAATTTATTTTAAGATTTTGAAAACTTTCTCTGTCTCATTGCACTCAGAGTCAAGCGCCTGTCAGGACTAGGTTATAATGTCATTTGGCTTCTTTATTTATACCAAACAATATAGTTTTGAAACAATTCTGTGTAGAATTTCCTTTTCCTTCTCCAACAGATCTACATGACTTAGTTAGGGCTTCGGATGCTGTTTGAGACACCATGACCACAGCCAACTCCTTTAAAGGGCAACATTTGACTGCGGCTGGCTGACAGTTCAGAGGTTTAGACCATTGTCATCATGGTGGAAAGCAAGACGGCATGCAGGCAGACACGGTGCTGGAGGAGAAACCAAGGGGTCTACACTCCAATTCGAAAGCATCAGGAAGAAAGAGTTTATCATGGGCTGGCTTGAGATGCTGGAAACTCAAAACCCATCCTGAGTGACACACTTCCTCCAACAAGGCCACACTCACTCCAACAAGGCCACACCCACTCCAACAAGGCCACGCCTCCTAATAGTGCCCCTCCCCATGGGCTTATGGGAGCCATTTTTATTCAAACCACACTATGTTATCAAACTTTTCCAGGAAAAAGAGTGAAAAGGGCATTACAATAAAGACTATTTCTTATTTATTACAATTTCTATCTGACATCGGTTGAGTTTTAAACTGAGGGGAGTTATTAACATCAGGGGAAAAGTGCAATTTCCAAAATGTCATTTTAGCGGAAGAAGAGAAAGGGTAGGCGGTGAACTCCGGGGGTTGCAGGTTTTGGAGCCGTCTAGAAAACAGGAAAATCAAGTAAGACTCCTGTTCCTCCCCATTAGGGGTCAAGAATTCGAAACTGTCAAAATGTCATGGCTTTAACAAGATACAAACACAAGATTAGAAAAAGAAAAACATTCTTGCTGAAACCTCAATGGATTTGCTTTTCTAATGTTCTTCCTTTCAGGTGAGCATTGTCTGGGAAAGCTCCCTGTCACCTGCCTCCCCCGTCCCGGTTCCCACCACTCTCTGGCTCTCTGCCTTGGGGAGAAAGCTCCCAAAACTCAAGGCCAGACGTCAGAATTCATAGTTCATTTCTTTACTTATGTAAGACCATCACTCACTGACAAAATAACTCAAATGGAAAAGCTTTGGGCATAGGCAAAAAACGGGAGAAAAATATAATCTCTCCGAGTAGGAAGCCTCCTGGGAGCGTAGCAAGGCTGATCAAAGTTCTGAGCTCCATTCTGAGAGCTCAAACTGCCAGCCCTCGGGCGAGGTGCAGGCGCGTGCACGATTAACTGAGTCCCAGGCTCAGGTCCCGGAAGTGCCCCACGGGTGTGTGCCTGGTTTCCAATAAGGCCTTTTTCTTCGGAACTGCTCTTAGGACTTTGAATTTGTTCTCCTGGAAGCCTTGCACAATCGGGGACATACGGAAGAACAATCTGAATGCCCGTGGCAAGAAATTATGGTATATCTAGTCTCTGGAATGCCAGGCATCTGGTAAAAAGCGCAAGCTTAATCACAAAGAATGATATGGAAAGGTAGCTATAGTTTTCTTTTTGCTTTGTTTTGTTTTGTTGTTGTTGTTTTTGCTCTTTCATCAGGAAAGCAAAACAGAACAAGGTTCATCATATTCCATTTTTGCAAAACTTCCATTTTTCAAATTAAGTCTTTGTCCAGAAGGTCACACGGATGTCCTTATTATATATGCCCCTCCGGCAATAGGTGACTCTTCTGAGCTTTCTGAGCAGACTGCGATTGGAGTTTGAACCCTGGACCTACAGGTCCACAGCCGCGATCAGCACTGATATGTCCCTTTCATTTCCAGACTTGGATGAAATGCCACACAGTGGAGCATGATGACTGTCCAAGGGCTGGAAATACGAGGAGCTATCTCGTGCCTCCAACCCCCAACCCCTGCACCAGCCCTCTGGTTGGGGGGGGGGAGAGGCGTGGCCCCATAAGATATCAGAAACAGGAGAAACCTAAGAAAGCGCCCCATCTCTCTGCTTGAGGAGACCTACTCCGAAGCGCAATTTCTTCCTGCAAGCTTTTCCAGAAAAATCCTGCCAGAGAAGTAGACACACCTGCTGAAACCCGCCAACACTGCCCATGCATCCAATCAGTTCGTGATTTTCTTCTTGCATCACTTCCGGTCCCCCCTCCCCCACCACCAAACTCTCCTTCACCAGCCTCGGTTGTTTTCCCAAATAAAGTGGAGCCCAATCATCCGTGAGGTTCACTCATTCTTCAACCCCGATGAGCCAGGCTAAGACCGCAAGCAAAGTACAGAGGCTGCTTATAAGGATGAGTGCGCGCCTGTGGGAACACTTGAGCCTTTGTACGCATACAGAGCTGTGCGGGGCGCCCAGCACGCCTAACAGGGCCTGCCTTGCTTTTTTTTTTTTTTTTTTTTTAATGAACATGCTTTGGTTTGTGTATTTTATTAAATAGCAGTAGTTAAACGCCTTCGTACTAAGCCTAGCACAGGGAATTTCTCGTATGTGTGCTTGAGCCTATCCTTAAACAATTGCACGGCTCAGGAGAAATTGCTCTCTGGGAATCCTAAACTCATCCATCTGGGTATGGAGGTCGATCCTGCTCACCCGGACACACGTACACGTGGATGCACACTCATACATGTGCGCGCGCATGCGCATGCAAGCAGGTGCACACAGACACACACACACATACACACACACACACACACACTTCTTCCTTGCTAGAAACCTCAGTTTTGTTTCGTTTGTTTCCACTCTTTTCCTTGGCCCTCTTGTGAAGAAAAATTCAAAAGAACCAGAACCACGATGTATTTAGGCAACTGTGGGGGATTCCCACGCCCAAAGGTTTGGGCTTCTAAGCCTATAAATACATTCACACTTTTTTTTTTTCGAGATAGGGTTTCTCTGTGTAGCCCTGGCTGTCCTGGAACTCACTCTGTAGACCAGGATGGCCTCGAACTCAAAAATCTGCCTGCCTCTGCCTCCCAATTGCTGTGATTAAAGGCGTGCCCCACCAACGCCCGGCTACATTCACACTTTAAATTAGCTGTTATATTAGTTGCCTTCGAAGAATCCTGACAACGCACGCACACATGAATCTAGTCACCGGAGTGTGTGTATGTGAATAATTTCTTGTGTCATGTGTGTCACCAGAGATTGAGAGGCAGCAGTCACCTCACCTTCGTAGTCCCCAACTCCGAACATTCATACATAGGATCCCAGTGAACACCTCCTGAAGTGATTGCTTCATTCATCTCAGCCTGCATTTTACATATTATACATATTACACACCTAGTAGGGATTTCTAAGTAAAGGAAGGTCAAGAAGGACCAGAAGATATGGCTGGAATCACTTCAGGCCCAACAAGCTGAGGGCTGTAAAGATAGGTAGCAAAGCAAATGGACCAGCAAACCAATCAAACCCGATCAAACCCTATCGTGTTACAGTACTGCAAGACACAGGCAATCGCTGTCAGAGCCGATAGATTCTTCTGCGCTGTGTTGTGTCGAGATACAACCACACACAAGAGGAAGTTTAGTCTGTTATTGGTAGACTGTGGCTTGGAAGGAAGAGTGTCAGCTAGATGTCAAAACTGGGCAACAGACTTGGACAAGTCCCCGGTGGAGACGGGCAGGAGTGGGGGGTGGGATGGAGAGGAGCAGTGGAGCATTGCGGCCGTTGTAGGCCCCGCTATCTCCGAGCGGTAAGCCCGTGGTCTAACTCCACCTAGGAAGGTTCAAAACTTAGCATGAAGGCTTGAAGGCTTGGGGGTGTTAAGCAATTTACCCAAACTCAGTTTGGAGCCAGGACTTAGCCCAGCCCTACTTTACTCTAATTCCACTTATTTTACAGGTGAGGGACAATTTCCCTCGAGTCGGGGAACACTTCCGGCAGCGTGTGTAGTTTCCCAGTCAGTAGCTCTAATCACGTCAGCAATTATCCTCCTCAGCAGCCGTGAAGGGAGGGTCTAGAAACCTTAGTGTATACAGACATCCAAACAGGAGCATGCAAAGCCAGGTAAAGACCGCTAGTGCCGGATGTTAGCATTGTGTCTAAGCTCCACCCCACAGTTACCTGGCAACAGCCAGGTATGCCCCGCCCCGCAGTTACCTAGCAACAGCCAGGAAGGCCTGGCCGACTATAAAAGGAGCTGCTTTTGTTTTTTATCTAGACAGTTTCTCTGTATAGCCCTGGCTGTCTTGGAACTCTGTAGACCAGGATGGCCTCGAACTCAGAAATCTGCCTGCTTCTGCCTCCCAAGTGCTGGGATTAAAGGCGTGCGCCACCACCGCCCGGCAGAACATATTCTCATATCTCTTTCCCTTTTTATAAACACATCCCTGGATGAGAGCTTCAGACAGGTCACTATGAGCTGCTGCTACTACAGATGGCCCCTCAGAGGATACTGGGCCGCAGCCGACCTTAAGGGTGAGTTCCAACAGGTCTGTCTGCAACAGGCACAGCAAACAGGCCTGGCATCCTACGGATTCTTTAGGAAAGCGTTGAGCTGACTTAAGTATTGGCTGCTGCAGAGAGTGGGACACGGAGAAGCTGGGACCGGAAGGTACAGACATCTCTAGAAATTCTGGATTATAATTTTAGCTTTCAAACAAATAATTAGTGTCAAAAGAGAAAAAAAAATCCTCACATAACCGCATTGGAATTTTTCTGCAGGTCTTCCTTGTCAATAGAGGTGTGGTTTTAACTACTTACATATTCATTCTTCCTTTATTAAAGAATAGCTCGTGGTCTGCAGAACATTTGAGTGTTTAAATAAAAAAAAAAATCCAGCCACCCTCATCTACGTCCACACCACTCGGAACTCCAAATCTATTGTTCTGAACTCTCGCGGCTGGCTCTGACTCTCAGCCAGCCGGTTTCCATCTGCCCCTCCCTGTCACCAGACATCCGCGCTCCGGGTGTGTCAGCGTGCCCAGAACTTGCTCACCGCGGTCCAAGTTTATGTGCGATTGTATTTTAATGACTTCATAGTACTGAGCGTGAGATGCTTGCAGGGCTTTTTGTCTTTACAGAGCACTTCCCCATATGGTGACCGTTTTATTCTCGCTTCAAGCCCGTGAGATGGGTGCGCTCAAGAAAAGGGGAATTTTAGTCCAGGGCCCAACAAGGATGAGCAACAGGCAGGACCTCTCCCTCTCCCCCTCCTCCTCCCTCTCCCCTCCCCTCTTTCTCTTCCTCCCCCTCTCCCCCTCCCTCTCTCCCTCTCTCCCTCCCCCTCTTCCTCTCCCTTCCCCCTCCCCTTCCTCTCCCCATTCCCGTCCCTCTCCCCTTCCCTCCCTCTCTCCCCTCTCCCTCCTCCTCTCCCCCTCCCTTCCTCTCCCCCTTCCCGTCCCCCTCCTCCTCCCCCTCCTCCTCCCTGTCCCTCTCCCTCTATCTCTCCCTCTCCTCCTCCCCCTCCCTGTCCCTCTCCCTCTATCTCTCCCTCTCCTCCTCCCCCTCCCCATCCCTCTCCCTCTCCCTGTCCCTCTCCCCCTCCCCATCCTTCTCCCTCTCCCTGTCCCTCTCCCCCTCTCTCTCCCTCTCCTCCCCCCTGTCTCCCCCTCCCCCTCGCCCTTCGTCTCCTCCTCCCCTTCCGTTTCTCCCTCCCGCCTCCCTCTCTCCCCCTCCCTTTCCCCTCCCCTCCCCCTCTCCTCCCTCTCCCCATTCCCTCCCTCTCTCCCCTCCCTTCCTCCCTCCCCTTTCCCCCTCCCTCCCTCCCTCCTTCTTTCCTTGGGAATGCTCTTTCCTTGTACATTTGAGCTGTTGTCTCCAGGTAACTTTTCAATTATTTTGAAAACGTTTAGTTTAATGGTGACCGTGGAACGTGGAAAGGCCAGGCTCCTCCAAGGATCGGTGGAAAAGATCTCCCAGGGCTGGTGGGTCTTGGGTATCAAGTCAACCAGACAGACTTTCTTTTCCACCTTCAGGCAGAGTCAACGCTGTCAGAATCAGTCTCAGGTAACTGATAGAACACTGATTAACCCAACGCTGAGCCCGTGCGTATTGGCACCCAGGCTGCTTTCTGTCCCTGCCAGGGCATTGCTCCTTCGCTCTGCTCTGTACGCGGGCTGCTAAGAGCCATCTGGCCCTCACCCCTACTGGCCACACCTCCACTCACCAGGCTGCATCCAGAGAGGACTCTGCTTCATACTGTTGGAGCTGCCATGGTTTTTATAGTCAAAACCAGACTGATTCCAAGACAAAAGAGAGGAACACCAGAACACGGTGAGGAACGCCGGAAGTCGGTATGAGTCAGCAAAGGAGTCCTGAGCGAGCTCAGAACTGGTTATTACTCCAAAATAAGAGATTTACAAATTATTTAATTAAATTTTAGCATGCTTTTCTTTCTTGATAGGTTCTCGGTAAAAAAGTGTCGGTGTGTATAAATGTATGGTACTCCATACCGAAGAAGTCCTGAGAAGTCATGTAATGAAATTTCACTTGCATGGTAGAACTAGCTCAGGAAACCCCTTTCGGAGGGGCGGCAACCAGCTCAGGAGCTAAGAGCATTTGCCACCGAGTCTGATGATCTGAGTCTGATTCTGGGACCAAAATGACGGGAGGAGAAAACCAGAATGGAGCACACACACACACACACACACACACACACACACACACCTCTTACACACCTCACACAAGTTGTCCTCTGACTTCCACCTTCCACATGCATGCTATGGAGCTTATCCTCCTGTGAGTGTGTACACACAACACACACTCACACACACAAATGTACACACACACATACACACCCATAAACACACACATACACACACACACCCATAAACACACACACACACACTCACACACATACACACCCATAAACACACACATACACACACATACACACCCATAAACACACACACACACACTCACACACATATACACACAGGGCACACAAATAAATTAATAAAAAAGTAATTAGTAAGAAAGAAATTTAATCATTTCATAAAACACTATCTCATCCTTTACATAAGGCTTTAGTATTTAAATTTTGTAACATTTTCTTAACATCTGGAAATATGTTGGCCATCGGTATAAACAATGTAAGTTTAGCTTCACCTAAGCAAGCCGTGCAAAGGAGCGGTAGTGTGGCAAACGCTCAGATGGAAGCTGTCTTATCAGAGCATCTTAAGACCGGGAGATGCTACCAACAGAGTCCTTATTCCTTGTAAAATAGCATGTGCTCGTGTGGAAACTTTTTAAATATAAAGGAACAGTGAAACAATTGACCCACAATCAACAGCTCACCTTGTCCAATTGGTTCTTTTGTGGTTTTTTGTTTGTTTTTGTTTTGTTTGTTTGTTTTTTGCTCCTTTTTTTTTTTGCTAGGTTTGCTAGAACCTCAAACAAGCTCCCAGTATTTTTGTGTATTTTTTCCCAAAACAGTTTTATTCAAATGATCTTTTTTTTTTTTTTTTTTGTACTTAGTTGGGGCAGGGTATTTGTTTCATTTTTATATTGTTGAGACAAGGTCTTACTGTGTAACCCTGGCTGGCCTGGAACTTGCTGTATGAGGCTAAAACTCAAACTCACAGAACTCTGCCTGCCTCTGCCTCCATGCCCTGGGATTGATTAAAAGTGTGCACCACAATGGCCTCACACTTATGACCATGTTCTATATGAAGTGTATTCCATGTCCTACTGGTATTGAAACACGCATGTCCCCATTCCATGATAAATTATTCATAGGAAGAATTTTAAATGTCTGTGCAATAATTATTACTTGGGAGGTATCTTCTTCCATGGTTCCCAGTTTAGGGCATCTAGCATTTTCTAGCTTCAAAGAATTCACAATGAGCAATGAGCTACCCATACTGAACAATTTCACACTAAAATTTCTTTTGAAGATCCTTTTTATGTCCTTCTAGATTTCCCAAAACTGAAATTCTCTTAATATAAGAATTGAAGTGTTTGTTACATTTTAAAAGTTGGCCTTCTAGCAGGTTCAGCTTATATATAATTCCGCTCCTTTCCGGACTGGATGCTTTCAGATAAGAAGCAGAGTATTATCTGTACTCGTATTTCTTGATTTCTAAAGAAATTAGCTATTTACCATATACTGGCTAAATATACTCCACAAATTGCTTTTTCATATAGTTTGTAAACAGGAATTGCTACACAAAGTATAAATTGTATTTGTGAAAAAAAATTTGGAAGGAGAGAAGGAAGTGTGAGAGCAAAAGAAGAACAGGAACAGACCTTGCAAGTTCCCGGGACAAAACAGGAGCCAGGCCAGAAGCCAGAGGGCTCCTGGGGATGTAGGGATGTAGGACAGAGGTACTAGGAGGGAGGAGTCAGGAGACACAATTGCCCCAGGTTGGACCTCTTGGGAAATATGGCATCCCTGTGGTTCTGCCCCCTTTTTTTTTTTAATTTATTTATTTATTATATGTGAGTACACCAGAAGAGGGCGTCAGATCTCTTTACGGATGGTTGTGAGCCACCATGTGGGTGCTGGGATTTGAACTCATGACCTTTGGAAGAGCAGTCGGTGCTCTTACCCCCTGAGCCATCTCTCCAGCCCCGGTTCTGCCCTTTTTAATTAAGCCACTGCAAAAAGTGACTTGGGGTCATTTCCTGGAGACCTGGGAATGGACACGGTCAGAATCCATCATCCTGGCCACTGTTAATTAAAGCTTGCTTCAAACTTGGCTCAAAAGTGAAGAACTTATTTTTCTCTCGTGAACCTCAGGACTCAAAGAAGAAGGGATGGGAGAGACGACTCGATGTTTAAGAGCAGTTGTTCTGATAGAGGATGCAAGTTCAATTCCCAGCACCCACGGGCTACTTACAACCGTCTGGAACTCCAGTTCCAGAGAATCTGCTGTGGCCCTGTGGGTACAGCACACATGTGGTGCATAGACATGCATGCATTAAAAAAAATAACATTCATACATATAAAATAGAAATAAACAGATCTTCCCATATCCAGCATGGCTCTAAAGGCTTAACACCTGACTGAAGCAGGGAAGAAATGAAGAAAAGACAGGCAGACATAGGGACGTCGGGACAGAAAGCTGGGTTTGGGTGGGCTTAGCCCTAACTGCAGTGTGGATTTTATATAGAGTGGAACAGAAAGGCAGGGCTATTGCATACAGCTGTACAAAAGGTGGGGTCATGGCATACAGACGGAAAAGGAGGTGGGATCTTTAGGCGTAGATAAAGAGGCCAGGTTTACTGGATCAAGGGGGCAGGGCTAACTAATCGCAGTAGGATCAGTGTCTGTAGGGGAGCAGTTTTTATGCTGTCTATCTAGGGGAGAAAGTTATAGTGACATTTTCTGAACACACCGTCACCCTGTACACATGGACCAGAGGAAGGCTTTGCCGATTCCTTTTGAGCCTCAGCCCCTCCCATATCCCCCCCACCCCCCCACCCCCACACATTCAAGGGGCTTGGGTAAGGCTTTGCTATTCCTTCGTGGGTCTGAAGCTCTGAGGCCCCTGGAATGGCCACGACCGTGCCAACAGCACACATCCTCTCAGGATTTCCCTTACACAGGCCTCCTCTGTTCTCTACAAAATCTTAAAAAAAAAAAAAAAAAAAAAAAAAAATAAATAAATAAATAAAGAAGGAAGGAAAGGAAGAAATAGGGAAATGGTTCAATGACTAAACACCCACCATGAAGCTACAGGGACTGGAAGGCAGGGGAGACTGGAGAGTCTCCAGAAGCTGAGGGTCAGCTGGCCTGGCTTACACCGCAGTGAAGAGACCTGACGTCAGACCAGAGAAAAGCAAGCATCAACGCATGGAAGTTGTCTTCCTCCACAATATGGTCTCAGTGTGGCCTCAATGGCCTCTGCAAATGTGCTGTGGCATGTGAACACCCACACAGAAACATACGTTTGTTGCTACTATGTTTCCAGCCCTGGTTCCCCGGTAAAAGAAAGCTCAACTCAGCGGTTAACAAAACAAGCTACAAGCCTAGACTGGGCAGGCCTCCCACTCTACTACTCTGTTTCAATCTATTTTATCCCATACAACTTGCAGTTTCTCTAGGCCCCGAGCTTCTCTCCCTGCCGCCTCTCCTCTCCCCGTTTCTTCTCTTCGTTTCTTCTTCGTTCCTTCTCCTGCCGTTGCTCCTCCTCCTCCTGTTTTATACCCCGTAGCTCCTCCCCTAGACTCTCTGCTCCTCCCACTTTCCTTCTGCCCAATCATTGGCCCAAGCCTTTATTTGAAAAGTTAAGGTGGGGAGACGGTTCACAAGGCAACTCCTCATCTGCAGCCCCTCTGAGGAGTGGAATTAACATCAAAATATGAACCCAGGGCTATCCACAACATACATTGATTAAAAAAGAAAGAAAAATTCAGGCACATGCTTTTATTCTTCAAAACTTTTAATATCCCCGCACATTTGATCAGCTAGTTACTTTGTGGTACTGGGATAGAACTGGGGGCCTGACACACGCACTGAACCACACACCCAGACAAATTATAAATATCTCTAATAGTCGGGTTCAGGCCCCACCATAAACAGAGAATGACACATACATGCCTATAGTTGCCCCCCAGGACCTGGGGAAGCAGAGACAGGAGGATGCCAAGTTCAACACTGTCCTTAATTACTCCCTTAGTTGACACGCCCTGTTGCTACAGTGAGGCATCAGACAGAAACAACTCAAGGAAGGGAAGGTTTATTTTGGCTCATGGTTTCGGGGGTCTTTCGTGGTGGCAGAGGCTTGAGGGGACTGCTAACATTGGACTCACAGTCCAGAAGCAGAGAGCAATGCTTCCTGGTGCTCTACTCTCTTCCCGCTTCTTATTCAGTCCAGGACGCCAGCCCGTGGACCGATGCTTCTCACACCCCAGCCTTCCCACCACAGTCTAATCTACACAGATTGGCTCAGAGATCTGTTTGCATGGTTATTCCAAATCCATCCAGTTGACAAGATTAGGCATCATAGCCACATACCGAGTCCTGAGCTAGCCTGGGATGCACGAGGCTATTTCAAGAACAAAAGCAAATTCTTAAGGCATTCTTTATATTTCAGATTTATTTATTTACTTATTTATTTATAATTTGTTTATTTGAGGGGGGCTGGTTTTTTCAAGACAGGGTTTCTCTGTGTGGCCCTGACTGTGCTGGAACTCACTCTGTAGACCAGGTTGACCTTGAACTCAGAAATCCGCCTGCCTCTGCCTCCCAAGTGTTGGGATTAAAGGCGTGCGCCACCACTGCCTGGCTTGATTTTTTTTTTTTTTAAATCTACTAAAAAGTATCATGTAGGTTATAGAATGAGAATAAGGCCCAAATATCTAAAGAAAGAACGTATAAACGACTTAACGGTGGCGTGCTGGAAACTCCCGGTAAGACTTTCCATCATCCTCCCTGAGAGCTGTCAAAACCCAATACCTAGGAGACAGCTGATGGAGCTCTCCTCCTGCTCAGTGTGGGTCACCTTCCGAGACCACAGTCTGAGCCCCCTAATTTCCATGTTTGTGTTATAACTTACAAACATCTCAAGCCTTCTTTGACAGATGCAGAGGCAGTTCTTACTACCAGCTAAACAGGCAGGGAACACAGGCTCGCAGAAACCTGAGAGTTAGTTACTCAAGGTCTCACAGGTAGTAAGGAACTGAACCCTTTCCTTTTCAAACACCTCAGCTTTCTGTATCTGGTGCCTTTAGAAAGTGAAAGGAAGAAATTGATTCGAACGACATCCACTGAGGTAAGGGACAACTTCCACAGAGGTAAGGGACACTTCCGAGGACTGCACGGACCTCCAGCAGCATGAACACATTTGTTTCCTATGCCGGGTTTTTTACTTTTAGGTTTTTAAAAGAATTTCTACTCACCCACAACCTGGTCCTTCCAGGCTCTCTCACCCCGAGATGCTCCAGTAGGGTGAGCGAGCACGCAGGCTCCCGGATCCGTCGGCCTGAATTTTAATAGCCAGCACCCAAAGCACACAGTGCCATTGTCTGTGTCTGTCCAACTCGTGACAACCTACTTTCATTCTCCCCTTATTAACAAGAAAACTAAGGATACACGGATTAGAAAGACATAAGACACCTTTCAACCCTTTAAAAATGCCATCCCCAGCTACAGACGTAAACCAAACTTAAAAACCATGCTTCTTCGGTGAAATATAAAAATGTCAAGGGAGCAGGGTGGGAGTGGCAGGCACCGTTCATGCCAGCACGCAGGAGGCAGAGGCGGGTGGGTCTCCGGGAATTTAAAGCCAGCCTGGTCTACAGAGAGAGTTCCAGGATAGCCAGGACTACACATAGAAACCCTATCTACACACACACACACACCTGCAAAGCAAAAAAAAAAAAAAAAAAAAAAAAAAAAAAAAAGTTAAAGGAGATAAGTCATATTTCACAATAAAAAAACAAAATTAACTTTTGACACAGTTTTTAACAACATCAAGTGAAATATATATATATATGCTTTTAAAATGGGTTCCTTTGTATCCAGAAGCAGTCCTAGAAAAACTGAACACCTATCGCAGAAGACTCAGGGATGCTGGCGGATGACCGACCCAGCTGCTCTTTGTGCGGTTGAAGAACCACTGAGTCTGTTCTTGACAGCTCGAGTCCTTGTCTTTGGGTGCCTTGTGACTTATTGAGAATTAATATGTGTATTAAATGATATTTTATATTATCAACCTACTTTCATCTTTAAAAGGGCACATACTTTGCATATTTTTCTCTTTAAAAACAATCAATCTTTCCTGGGGAAGATTGCACCAGAATCCTAGGGGAAATCAATATGACTGGAATGCCTTTGTGAGCATTGCCCTTAAGAAATAAGACACTCGTATCTTCCTCTTCCCAAGCACAAGAGGAAAACTTAACTAAATGGTGGTCTTGTGTGTGTGTGTTGGGGGGTGTGTGTGTCCCAGGAACCTGGGTCAGCAGTGCAGGAAGGCGGAAGTCAAAGACAATGACAAATATGGAGAAATGAGGAGATCTAGAAAAATGTTCCCAGTCAGTCGACAGCATCGCAGAGGCGAGAAGGTCAGATAATTAGGAGACAGACAGGGAGGAAAGAGTGAGATGAAGAGCTGTTGGAAGATGAAAGGGACAAAGGAGGAGGTGGAAGACAGACGGGCAGATCCACCTACTTCAAAAGGGGGTCAAGCTACTGAGGGGACCCTTGGACTGTAGCCCAGATGAAAGAAATGACTGATCTAAAAACACTGAACTCTTGGGTTAGGCTGAGCCAAACACTATAGAATAACACACACACACACACACACACACACACACACACACTTCTGAATACTAGCCAATCTGCTTATTTACATGTGGAAGCATGACCTGTTGCTGGAGTGATTCATCACTGAGGTGATTTTGTTTCCAAACCTGCACAGATGAGGATCACCAAACAGCCTAAGTATGTGGCTTGAGGTATATTATATGGCTCCATGTATTATATGACTCCATGTATTATATGGCCCCATGTATTATATGGCTCCATGTATTATAGGCTCCATGTATTATATGACTCCATGTATTATATGGCCCCATGTATTATATGACTCCATGTATTATATGGCTCCATGTATTATATGGCCCCATGTATTATATGGTTCCATGTATTATATGGCTCCATGTATTATATGGCCCCATGTATTATATGACTCCATGTATTATATGGCTCCATGTATTATATGGCCCCATGTATTATATGGTTCCATGTATTATATGGCCCCATGTATTATATGGCCCCATGTATTATATGGCTCCATGTATTATATGACTCCATGTATCATATGGCTCCATGTATTATATGGCCCCATGTATTATATGGCTCCATGCATTATATGGCTTGATGTATTCTGAGGGCTTTTTCTTTTGATGGGGTATATTTGGTTGGTTGGTTGGTTTTTGGTGCACATTAGCTTCCTAGATTCCCATAAACTATCACAGAAAACTGGAGTTTCAAGTTAGTCTGAGGACTTCCTAGAAAATGAACAGCGTGGAAAGGAGAGAAGATTGAAAGAAGTGGGGGATGGATGGCTGTGACGGGCCAGTGTACTAAGTCATCTCAGGGACCGTGTCGCCATGCACCTCACCCGAGGTGCCCACCTCACCCGCAGCCCCGCCTCACCCGAAGCCCCGCCTCACCCGCAGCCCCGCCTCACCCGAAGCCCCGCCTCACCCGCAGCAGCCCTGAATCCTTCCTGTTTCCTGTTTCTCTGTTGTTAATACCCATTCCAGCAGCCTATGATCTCTGCCTGCCCGACAATGATTTCTTTGTGTACCTATCTCCTCTAGACAGCAAGTTTCTCAGGATGGGGGTGGGGTGGGGGGAGGGGGGAGGACTTTCTTCTGTGTAATCTTGAGCTCCTAATGCCTGACTTGCACCTGCTATTCAGAATCTGTCGAATTAGTGAGGTGAGGTGTTGAATTAGTAGGTGAGGTGGAGTCAGGTACTTAACTCCCCCCCCTTCTTTTTAACCTTATGAAAAATCTTACCTAATAAGTCATATAGACTTATAAAACTTTCCTAAAGGCTACAGGGCAATGTTTCGTGCCCCCAACATCTTTTCAGCTTCTGGATAGTGATAATGAAAGTCTATATAATCTGATTATTTAATATTTATCATTAAATCCTTAGAATTGGTCATAAACTGGAGGATGGCACACTACCTGTATGATCAGAGAGACATACCAGTGGTGCTTTGCACAAGTAAGCAACTAATACTAGTTAGCTCAATGGTGATTAAAAGTTTACATGCCTTGGAATTCACCCTGAAGTAGAGGCTCTTAATTTAGGGTTCATGGATCCTTAGCAGGCAAGGATGGACTCTGGGGGGTGGGGGTGGGGAACATTAATGAACCACAATAAGGTTTGTGACTACGTACACGAAAGAGAGGTGCTTATAACCATCATTCGATCCTCAAGGACTATCAGAATGACCCAAAAGAGCAAAACACATGACTTCAGATACTTGCAGAACCTTAAAAGAAATATGCACAAGACGCTTACCAAAGCATTGCTCAAGAGAGAGGGAACTGGGACCCAATCTGAGCGGACACTAATGGGGCAGTTGGGGACCCATGTAAGACACAGGGCTGTGCAGCACACGGGTCACAGTGTACTGTTGAATGACACAGCAGGTTGCTGCCACCTTCTTCATTTTTTTTTTCCTGCACAAAAAGGGTTTTTTCCTTTATTAGACAATTTGTCAAAATTGCTTCTAAGATCTTAAAAGAGTCCTGTTCTTTTTTCCCATTGGTCCCCGCATTTCTCCCTAGTGCTTAGACCATCTTTGTATTTATGTTAAGATAAAAACCCAACTGGCCATTGTCCCCCTCCCTTGTAGACTTGAGATTCTGCATCTAGGACTAAGTCTTGGACCTTGATGGCACGCATCATCCCACCTGAACAACTGATGCTTAAAAGTTTTTTAGCCCGGGCAGTGGTGGTGCACGTCTTTAATCCCAGTACTTGGGAGGCAGAGGCAGGCGGATTTCTGAGTTTGAGGCCAGCCTGGTTGGCAGAGTGAGTTCCAGGACAGCCAGGGCTACACAGAGAAACCCTGTCTTAAAAAACCAAAAAAAAAAAAAAGCCGGGCGTTGGTGGCGCACGCCTTTAATCCTAGCACTTGGGAGGCAGAGGCAGGCAGATTTCAGAGTTCAAGGCCAGCCTGGTCTACAGAGTGAGTTCCAGGACAGCCAGGACCACACAGAGAAACCCTGTCTCGAAAAACAAAAAACAAAAGAAAAAAGAAAAAAGAAAAAAAAGAAAAAAGAAAAAAGAAAAGTTTTTTAGCCAGGCTCTTTGTAGAGGAGAGAGTTTAAACACAATGGAACTTTGTACTTAAAAATCTCATGTCCTGATTATTTTAGATTCTGAAATGTATTTTCTCACCATCTCTTAATGCTACGGGAGCTGGTGATAGCAAAAGAGAGAAGATAATTGCAGCTGAATACAGGCTCTGCACTCAGATATCATCTTTGAGAAGTAAGCAAGAAGCCTTTTAGACCCTTAGGCAGCCAGATCTAATCTCTCTGTCTAGACTAAATAAAAATCCATAAGTATAGAATTCATGTAAGGTAACCGTGATAAGAGGTACAGTGTGTTCCTATGTGTTACCTTCCAAAAGCTGGAAAACAGAAATAAAAACAGAAGTAATTTGTGTGAAGGAAGAGGAGGAGGAAAAGGAGGAGGAAGAGCAGGAGTCCCCATGGTGTGTAAGGAGATCTCCTGGTGGAGATCATATGTATGTATACCTAGGTATGGACTGTGTCCAGCCTCAGACACACACACACACACACACACACACACACACACCACACCACAGACACCAAACCACACACACACATAAACCACACCACACACACACAGAGAGAGAGAGAGAGAGAGAGAGAGAGAGAGAGAGAGAGAGAGAAAGTCACCCAAAGTCAATAATTATCATTGAGTGGTAAAATATGGGGTTTCTTGTTGACTTTTACCAAATACACCATTTTATCAAAACGGTAGCAGCATCTTTCAAGAATTGGAGAAAGTATTTGGAAAACCATAAAGAAGGCAGGGACACCACTGGGAATCAAATGTAACTTGGAAGCTATGAACCTTCGCATTGGCATCATGGAGAGGACTCAGCTGTCCAGGGCCACGGCAGCGTGGGAGAAATCGTTAAGGCTCCGTGAGTGCAGCACAAGCTCTGGTCCTAGTTTTGACTTGTTCTCAGGGAATTTGCGCCTGACCTTGGAAGCGCCTGACTCCACCTGGTGTTTTTTGAACTAGCTCATGTGTGAAGACACGGACCACATACAAGAACGAAGACACACATCTAAGAGTGCAAGATAATTATATATTATCGCTAGCAGTGTGCCTGGGTTCTCTAGAGTCACAGAACGTATGGGTAGTCTCTATAGAGTAAGGGAATTTGTGGATGACTTAATACAGTCAGTAGTCCAACTCCCCAACAATGGTCAGCAGCAGCTGTGAATGGAAGTCCAAGGATCCAGCAGTCGCTCAGTCCCACAAGGCAAGCAGGCAAAGAAGAGAGAGTGAATCTTCCTTCTTCTAATGTCCTTAAGTAGATCTCCAGCAGAAGGTGTGGCCCAGATTAAAGGTGTGTGCCACCACACCTGGATCTGGGACTTCTCTGTCCCAGATGATCTTGAACTCAAAGATCTCCCTGTCTATATCTTCTGGGATTCATAGCCACTATGCCTCAAGATCTCCATGCCATGATCCAGGCCAGAACCTTGTATCTCCCAGCCTCCAGATTAGGATCACAGGCAAGCCTTCCAATTCTGGATTGTAGTTCATTCCAGATTTAGTCAAATTGACGACCAGGAAGAGCCGCTGCACCCAGTATGCTGTATAACCAGTTCCCGGAAGCGCTCCATTGCTCATCTGGGGCAGACTAGGATCACCTTTCCTCCTGGGTGGATGGTGACCCACTCTCAAGTCCAAATGTGAAGCAATTCACTATGAAACTCACACCCTTTTCAGAACAACTGTGTACGGTGCGCATCCCCCATAAATGACCATGGCTCTTCTCAATAATTCTTAGGGTTCCCCCCACACCCTTCTGTGCTGTCACAGGAATCCAAAAGGCTATGCGTTTTCCAAATCGATTGGTGCCCCCAAAATTTCATACCCCAGATTATAGAAAATGAATGAGAAACAAGCTTTCCTTTTGTCACGTGGGAGGAGGGCAGTTCTGAAAGGAGAGAAAGCGCCTTGGTTCTAAAAGAGTCCACCACAGGTGAAGAAGCTGTGTCTGAAAGTCTACTTCAAGCAAGCCCGTCCTCACATACCCTTAGATGCTGCATCAATATGTATGCACCGTGGGTCATAGCATCAATCTAGGAGCGTCAGACGAATGGGTAAAGTGTGCTATATCTGCACACAGTGGAGTTTAACCCAGCCACGGGGAGGAAAGAAATCACATTGGCTACAGGACAATAAGCAGAATTGGAGATAGCCATGTTAGTGGAATGTTCCAGACCAAGAGAGAGAAATGTTATACCTGTTCTCTCCTACGTGGAACCTGCGTGCTGTGTGCAACTCTGGGGTTGTGTGCATGTGTACATGTAGTGTGCATGTGCAGATGTGTGCAGACTAAATATGAAATAAATAGGGGGACTACCTGAGAGGAGGAGGGGGATCAATGGAGAATGAATATGATCAAAGTCCACCACATGCTTACACTAAACCATCAATGAAACTGCTTTCTACAATACACACTAACAAAGACCTTTCGTTGTTTCAAAGTAACTCAGATCTACCCAGAAGTAAGTGAGCACCAGTTTGAAGGTCACTGCTATAGCCCCATCCCCCACCCCATCCCCCACCCCCCCACTTCCCCCACCCCACATAGTTAACTACTATGGACATTAAGGCCCTGTTAGTGGCCTGGTGGAGACAAGGACCTAGCTCTTCCCACAAGCAAACCAGTGAGTATCAACTCTACCAAACTGCTCTTTTTGTTGTGATCTTGGATGAATTTCACATCTCAGATGCTCATTTCTATTTATAAAGCGAGAAGGGTCAGGTGGATGGGGCTTTCCTTGATTCCTTCACATACACTCTCCTGCCTGCTCTGCACAGGTAGGCCCTGAGGTAGACATGTTTAAACTGATATCTCGCTTCTGATTGGTCAGTGGAAGGCCCTAGCAAGCACTTGGAAGGTCTAAGGCAGTGGTTTTCAGTCCTTTCACAGGGGCCACGTAAGACCTCCAGGAAGCACAGATGTTTATATTACAATTCAGAAGGTGCAAATTTACAGCTATTGAGTAGCAATGACAATAATTGTATGGGTGGGGTCACAGCAATATGAGGATCTGTATTAAAGGGTTGGAGCATTAGGTCTGGTAAAGCAAAGTAAAATTGGTGAATTTATTTAACTGGCTCCCCGTCTGGCTGGTATGGGTAGATGTATCCTGCCCCAGTTATCCTCAGACCCTGCCTAACATTCATTTGCCTTCCCCAGGTTCTGGTAATTTCCTCTTCAGCTGGGAAGTTATTTCCAGATAACCCAACCCCACTTCACGGCCGCAATTGCAAGCTGAAATAAACCCTTTCCTCTTCAACTTGCCGTTTGGTCATGACTAAGAAAATGGTCAAATTTGCGAGGGGCAGTGGGGGGGATAAATTATAGAAAAATAAGGTTGAGGCACTGTTAGAAAAACACCTTTTAAGTAGGGGGAGGGGCGTGGGATAGGGTGTTTTGGGAGGGGAAACCAGGAAAGGGGATAACATTTGAAATGTAAATAAAGAAAATATCTTTATTTATGAACACACACACACACAAATCAACAACAACAAAAGAAAAACACCTTTTTTATGCTTTGGACTTTGTATTGGAACATTTTAAGGTAGAACGGTTATAAAAAACAAAAACAAAAACAAAAACAAAAACAAAAACAAAACAACCCAGCACATAGTTCACAAAGATTCTTCACCTGATTTCACATACTGTTAATATCTTACCAGCTGGTACTATGACCAAAAGCAGGAAGCTAGTTTTGACTGTGTATGTATGCTGTTTGTCTGTCTTTTGACAGTCCTGGGGATGGAGCCCGGGTTCTCACACAAGCTAGGCATATGTTCTGCCAGCAAGCTTTGCTCCTGTGCTGGCTGGTTTTGTGTGTCAACTTGACACAGGCTGGAGTTATCACAGAGAGAGGAGCCTCCCTTGAGGAAATGCCTCTGTGAGATCCAGCTGTAGGGCATTTTCTCAATTAGTGATCAAGACGGGGAGGGCCCATTGTGGGTGGTGCCATCCCTGGGCTGGTTAGTCCTGGGTTCTATGAGAAAGCAAGCTGAGCAAGCCAGTAAGCAGCACCCTCCATGGCCTCTGCATCAGCTCCTGCCTCCAAGTTCCTGCCCGGTGTGAGTTCCTGTTCTGACTTCCTTTGGTGATGAACGGCTATGTGGAAGTGTAAGCTGAATAAACCCTTTCCTCCTCAATTTGCTTCTAGGTCATGATGTTTGTGCAGGAATAGACACCCTGAGACAATTCCCAACCCTGATCAACCCTGTTACTTGACCTGCAAACGTTATTAATTCTATCGCTTGTCTCCTAAGTGCCCCAGCTAGTGCCCCAGCTAGACCGAGATCCAGTTGTCACAGTCTTTCTCTCCTCCTGTCTTCAACATCCCATGCACTTTCTTTGCTTTACTCTAGAATGTGGTGTTTTGACAATATAAGCTAATGTTCAAGGTATTTAAAAAAAAACTGCACAAAACTATACTCTAGCTGGTTAGTTCCTCCCAGAGGTTATCAACTCTGTCTCTACTTTATGCAAGTAAATCCTTTGGAGGAATGGTGATTCCAAGAAAAATGGAAACTTAGCCTGAACGTTGTTGTTGTTGTTAGAAAATAAGGTGTCTAAGAGTCTGTCGCCATAGCAGAAGGTCAGACTGGGTACTTGATAAGGAAAGAGGTCTGTTAGGAGGGCATGACATTCAAGGGTATGGGGCTGGCACTTGGCAAGGGCCTTTGTGCCGGGGCACTGCGAGGAGGCAGGACAAGCCAGCACATGCAAGGGAGATAGCCTAAGGGGCCAGGCTTGGTTTTCTTTTCTTTCCTTTTCTTTTCTTTTCTTTTCTTTTCTTTTCTTTTCTTTTCTTTTGTTTTCTTTTCTTTTCTTTTCTTTTCTTTTCTTTCTTTCTTTCTTTCTTTCTTTCTTTCTTTTTTTTTTTTGGATTTGGTATTTTTTCAAGACAGGGTTTCTCTGTGTAGCCCTGACTGGCATGGAACTCACTCTGTAGACCAGGCCGGCCTTGAACTCAGAAACCTGCCTGCCTCTGCCTCCCAAGTGCTGGGATTACAGGTGTGCGCCACCACTGCCGGCTCAGGCTTGGTTTTCTAATGGCTCTCTTCCACAGCTACACTGAGCCGCTCAGAAGGGCTCTGCCACACAACGCTCTGACAGACAGGACTATGTTGGCACCTTGTAATGATGGGGGGCACAACCACCCATACAGTAAGGAAGCGGGGAGCAAAAGCATCTGCTTATATATTTAACCTTCTGTCATTAGACTCAGTTTACCCCTATGTCCAGTTAGCAGAATTACAGTGATAGGTGTTCTCCTCTAGGACCTATGACCTGTCTCACCATAGGTTCTTTGCCTGATAATGGTATTGGGTCTGGATTTTATCTTGTGAAGTGAGACTTAAATCCAATCAGAAGGTGGTTGGTTCACACTGCTGTTGCTTCCGTGGGTGTGTCTTGTCAGCCCTGTCACTTTCCTAGGTCACAATGTTCACGTTATAACTAGTGGTTACTTTTCTTGTCTGGTAGTATACAGAATATCTTCTAGGACTATAAAAGCCGGCCAATAGGGACCAGGCATCCATCCAGGTAAGCACCAGTCTGATTTCTTGCCCTCAAGTTCTTGACTGTAACTAAAAGCAAGGTCAATAGCCCATAAGGCCTTAGGGTCTGTGGAACCTCACTGTTCATCGGGCCACAGGGTGATCTTTAGCTTTCTAAGGGACCACCAATACGTTCTCTACAATGATTATACCAACATTTCCAGTTCTTGCTAGCGAGATATAAGGATTTCAATTTCTACTTATCCTGACCTGTACCCGTCTGGCCGGTAAGTCAAGCAGTCCTCTGAGGGAGGAGTGAGGCTGATGTTAGGAAAGATAGAAAATAAAATACAAGAGATGGGTATGGGAGGACTGCGGGTCAGTACCACACCAGCAGCGAGTGTATTTCTCATAACCTTTTTATAATGCAGTACCGTTGGAAGCAGAGCCGCAAGCTAACAGAAACAATTTTGCTGACATATACACATAAGACATTTGCTCTCACCCAAAAAGCCTCCCTGTTCCTTCCACCGAGGTCAATAGACTCTTCAGTCCCTCACCATGAGTCTCAGGTGCTTCTTCTCTTATTTCATGCCTCAGCGGGCCAGGAGAGCTGCCGACAGACCCTGGCCTGCCTTGACTCTGCTCCCATTGATTTTTTTTCCTGGAGTGAACTAAAGTTTGGGAATTGTCCATTGGTTATGGTCAAGATTTCAAAAGATGTTCTCCTTCTGTACACAAATATGCTAGCCTTGAGATTTGTAGGCTAGTGGGTAGTCTACTTAACTGAGGAGCTGCTGATCTACTTGTTGGCTGGCATAAACCTTCTGACCTTGCAGTAAGGCTGAAGGGCTCTACTAGGTGCCTGGGCTGCTAAGAAAGCACTCAGGCAGAGGCAAAAGAAACACAGACCAGCTCCAACGGGCGACAGGCGCAGCTCACCCTGTGTTTTATATTTTTCAATGTATCGAACATTTTTCAATGATTGCCATAAAGAGAAGAGTAGAATGTGGCCCAAAGTTTAAGGGGAAAGACACAATGTGTACAAAAAAGGGGGGAGGGGTACAGAAATACCACACTGTTCATCTCATTTCTGTGCCCAATAGATATAAGTAGGTATCCATGAGGAGTGAGAGTGTGTGTATGTGTGTGTGTGCATGTGTGTGTATGTGTGCATGTGAGTGTGTGTATGCATGTGAATGTGTGTTGTGTGTTTGTGCTTGTGAGTGTGTATGTGCGTGTGTGTGTGTGTGTGTGTGTGTGTGTGTGTGTTTGTAAAATTCTTTTGCTTTATGTGCATGAGGAGTTTGCCTGTATGTGCACGCAGTACCCATAGAGGCCAGAAGAGGGCATCAAATCCAGTGCTGGGAACCAACCTCAGGTTCTCTGCAAAAGCAATGCCTTCTCTCTCTAAATCCCAAAGTAAGAGGGTTTTTGTTATTGCTGCTGGTGGTGGTGGTGGTGATTTGGTGTGGGTGGTTTTTTTTTTTTTTTTTTTTTTTTTTAGCAAAAACAGCTTTGGGGCTGGAAAGGTGGCTGAGCCAATTGAAGGCAAGGCTCACAAAAGGCTTTCAAATTTCTGCAAAGTAACCTAGGCAACTGTCAGCGATGTCTCACATTTGATGAATTATCTGCAGCAGAGCCGGGATGCAAACAACATAAGGTACAACTGCGTGGTCGCAAAACCCAGTGATGTTTAAAACACATCTGAGAGCAACAGACAAGGTTTTTCTTTGACAGGCCATCTACCCTCTGGGTTGACTGGGGGGTGGGGTGGGGCTTCTCTGGGGTGTTTCTGAGGCTTTTCCTTAGCAACCATCTCCCCTAGCCTGTGTGTCATATATGTGGCCACCTCATACCCCACTAGTTCTAGTCTGATCCAGCCATAACAGGTTCTTAAACCTTCTGCCCTTGTGGTTAGTCTGATGTTTTGTGGCAAGGCTGCTAAGACCACACATTTAACTAGGAACAGATTGAAGACCCAAAGCCAGTTTGCCTTTTGGCTCCTGGGAGGTGGGGGGAGGGGTCCTTACCCATTTCATTCATAGGTATGCTTTAGAGGAGCTCCTGGAAATAGAATTGCCAAGGGGGAAATATAAATGTACATGTAATTTCATTACATATTGATTAAGTTAGCAAGGACCATTCCTGATTCTCCTAAGCGATCTAACGGGCTTTCCCCCTCAGTGCTCAGGAGGTAGAGGCGGGTGCGTGGAGAGAAGAGGCGGCGTTCTGGATAAGTTTTGACGATCAACAAGAGTTGATGAAAGACTGGGCTGTGGTGTAAAGGGAACATCTAAGAAAGCCCTTCCTAGCCGGGCGGTGGTGGTGCACGCCTGTAATCCCAGCACTTGGGAGGCAGAGGCAGGCACATTTCTGAGTTCGAGGCTAGTCTGGTCTACAGAGTGAGTTTCAGGACAGCCAGGGCTACGCAGAGAAACCCTGTCTCGGGAAAAAAAAAAAAAAAAAAAAAAAAAAAGCATTTATTGGGGGCCTATAGTTTCATAGGAATAGAGTCTATGGTTATCATGGCCCTGGGATAGTAGCTAAGCGCTTACATCCTGATTGAAAGCACCAGGCAGAGAGAGGAGGAGAGGGGAGGGGGGGAAAAGAAAGGAAAGGGGAGGAGGGGAGGAGGGGAACGGGGTGGGGAGGGGAGAGGGAGAAGGAGAGAGTCTGGGAATGGCAAGAATCTCTTGAAAACTGAAAGCCTGCCCACAGTGAGACATTTCCTCCAGCAAGGCCACACTGACCTTTTAAAAACAGTTCCAACTGAGACCAAGTATCCAAACACATGAGCCTCAGGGAGCGATTCTCAGGCAACCCACCAGAGTTGAGCTGAGCAGACAGTGTCAACCTGGAAGCCGTGATGGTTAATTGTTTCAGCTTCATGGGATGTAAAGATCACCGAAAAAACAAATCTCTGGCCGAGGCAGTTTCTAGATCTAAATAAGTAACCGAGGCTGAGGACCTACTCCAAGTGTGGTTCCGTGGGCCGAGGTCCCAGACAGCATGAAGAGAAGTCCGTGAACTGAGTACCAGGATTCCTGGTTCACCGCTTCCTGACCGTGGGTGAAACTGGCCCGCTGCTTCCTGCCCCGGCTGGCGGAGCTTTCCTGCTGTGTATCTGAGGAACTGTGAGCCAAAATAAACGCTTCCTTCCTTAGCGGTCTTGTCATAGCACTGAGCACAGGAAGTGGACTCACTTCCCGCCCCTGGAGGAGAAGCCATTTCCCACTGATACCTGCTAGGGTGGGGAGTGACATTTACCTAGCGTGCTGCAAGTCAGACTCCAAGCTAGGAAGAAGGGGCTGACACAAAACGCACTCCATGTTTCTATGTGTGCTTTTGTTTCCTTTTGACTTCTAGGGTTTTTGTTTTGGTTTTTGTGGATTTTTTTTTTTTTTTCGAGACAGGGTTTCTCTGTGTAGCCCTGGCTGTCCTGGAACTCACTCTGTAGACCAGGCTGGCCTTGAACTCAGAAATCCACCTGCCTCTGCCTCCCAAGTGCTGGGATTACAGGCGTGCGCCACCACGCCCGGCTGTTTTTGTGGATTTTTAAATTTGTTTTTGCTTTAACTTTTTTCTGAAATAGAAAAAGGACACGAAGTTGGATTCAGGGAGACTCTAGGAGAAGTTGCAGGGAGGAGAAAGATTTTAAACAAAATATATTGTATGAAAAAAAAAGGCTGTACTGGCTGGTTTTGTGTGTCAACTTGACACAGGCTGGAGTTATCACAGAGAAAGGAGCTTCACTTGAAGAAATGCCTCCATGAGATCCAGCTGTGGGGCATTTTCTCAATTAGTGATCAAGAGGAGGAGGGCCCCTTGTGGGTGGTGCCATCCCTGGGCTGGTAGTCCTGGGTTCTACAAGAGAGCAGGCTGAGCAAGCCAGGGGAAGCAAGCCTGTAAGGAACATCCCTCCATGGCCTCTGCATCAGCTCCTGCGTCCTGACCTGCTTGAGTTCCAGTCCTGACTTCCTTTGGTGATGAACAGCAATGTGGAAGTGTAAGCTGAATAGCCCTTTCCTCCCCTACTTGCTTCTTGGTCATGATATTTTATACAGGAATATAAACCTTTATCAAGACAAAGACAATAAAATATTTTTTAAAATCTAGATAAAATAAGAATGTTACCTTAATGCTGGGCAGTAGTAGTACACATCTTTTTTTTTTTTTTTTTTTTTCCCAGACAGGGTTTCTCTGTGTAGTCCTGGCTGTCCTGGAACTCGCTCTGTAGACCAGGCTGGCCTCAAACTCAGAAACCTGCCTGCCTCTGCCTCCCAAGTGCTGGGATTACAGGCATGCACCACCACGCCCGGCTAGTAGTACATATCTTTAATCCCAGGTCACATGTATCCCAGACTGGCCTTGAATTCACTCCATTACTGAGACAATGGTCTTTGAACCCCCAATCCTCAGGCTTCCAAATGCTGAAACTGCATGGGTGTGCCACTACACCTGGCTTATTTAAGGGTAATATTTCCCTAAATCTTCCCTTTACCCACACAATAATATGATTTACAAACACAGGTTGTCAAGTAACAGAATTTCACAGCTGCTTGGAATAAGCAACATATTTGAATTTACTTGATTTTGGTGAAATTGAACAGATTTCAATTCTTTTTTTCCCTCTAGCGGTCTGGACTGTGAGCAGAGCAGTGTCATCTACTTAGGAAACACCATTGATTATTGAGTGCAGAGTACGGACGCTCTCATAATGTCTTCATAATTCTCTGGACTCAGAGCTTTCATTTCTAAAATAGAACGCAGTTTCCACAGCGGCCATTTCAAAAGAGATCACCTTCAGAACGTGAGCTAATGCACTTCTGTGTTGTTGAGTTGGCAGTTTGTCTCAGCAGAGAAAGGTCTGATGACTCCTCAAATTTCCAGTCTCCTCTGGGCTTGAAGCTGACCCTTTTTAAAACGAACCGTGTTTCTAGTTCTTGGGGTTCACTACTGCTCCCCGAAATCAAAGCATTCCATAGCCTTTGGCTCGGTATGGGGCGGAGTTCCCTGTCCAGTGGCATCAACCCTTGCGCACCTGAAATCCATGTGGCTCACCTAACCAGTTGCCTGGTTTAGAGTCACAGATGCTAGCATTCTAAACCCCGCCCCACAGTTGCCTGGCAACGGCCAGGCATGCTCCGCCCCACAATTACCTGGCAACAGCCAGGTAGGTCTGACCCACTATAAAAGGGGATTCTTGCCCCTCCTCTCTCTCTTGTATCTCTTACTCCCTTGTCTCTCTTGCCTCTTGCCCTCTTGGGCTCTTCTCTCTCCCTCCTCCTTTTCCCCCCTCTCTCCACATGGTCATGGCCAGCCTCTACTTCTCTTCTCTCTCTCTCTCTCTCTCTCTCTCTCTCTCTCTCTCTCTCTCTCTCTCTCTGTCTCTCTCTCCCTCTCTGTCTCTCTCTCTCCCCCTCTCCGCCTCTACCCTCTTAACTCCCTTCCCCATGCCCTAAATAAACTCTATTCCATACTATACTGTCTGTCATGTGGCTGGTCCCTCAGGGGGAAGGGATGTATAGGTCCACTGAGGCACCCCCTCCCCCCACACCTCACCACACCCCCACACTTCACCACACCCCCATAGAACATATATTAATAACTTTTATTTTTTTTATAATCACAACAATAGATGCCATCCTAGAAGCCCAAGCTGGCTTATTCCACCAGAGATGGAATAAGGTCTGTGTTCTCACGACACTTACGGTCTAAGGCCATCAGAACTGTACTCACAAGATAAGGATCACTGTGAGTGTCAGTCACAAGTCAACTGAGATATTCTGCTGAGAAAATGATGAGTCATTGGAGCCTGGGGAAACGCTCAGTCAGTAGAACTCTTGCCTCAGAAACTGAGTCCACCCCCAGGCCTCCATGTGAGAAGCATTCAGTGTGGTGTCTGAGAGGTGGAGACAGGTGGATTCCGGGGGCTCACTGGTGGGCTAGCCTTGCCTACTGGAAGAGTTTTGGGCCACTGAATGGTTTTGTCTCAAAACAGTGGATACTTTATAAAGTAACCCATTTGAGTTCTTATGCTTTGTTAATGCTGTTTTACTTAAGTTTTGACCTTAGTCGTGTCTCCTTCTGTATCTATCGGCTTGTTCGTGTAAGGATTGTCTAACACATCTTAATATTTTGTAGCAGAAAAAGAACACTGTGGGATACCTGATGGCCTTCACCTAGGCTTAAAAGTGAGACCAATCCACAATGCTTATACAGCCCCGCAAAGCCTGCTGGTCTCCTGGTTCTCGGTTAAGACCACTGCAAAATCTGCTGCTTGAGGGTTACCACACATCCAGTCGGAAGGGGGAGGTGGAGCCTGCACTGTTTCTCTTCTGTCACACAAGGGTTTTTGTACTCAACCCATCCTGAAAACCTTTACAATACTGCATTTTACAAAGTGGTCTATCCCGCTACTTTCACCGCAGCTCAGATGTGAGAGGTGGCGTGCAGTGTTTACATTCACAGATCCCCATGGTGCTCACAGCTGTGGAAGAGGGAAGATGTGTGATAACCAAACAGTAACAAGATCCAGGATCCGTTAATGGAGCCCCTGGGGTGCGATCAGCTAGCGTGCATAATTACTAAATGAATATTCATTACTAAATATCTACAGGGCTCCGACCTACAGTTAGGAACAAGAAGAATGGGGGCAAAAAAGTCAGCGACACCTTAAACTCTGTCAGGACTCTAAAGCGCTTGCAGTCTGACCAATTCGGTCACGTGCACATAAGATTGAATAATTCTTTAGAAAATTTAATTTTATGTATTCCTTTTTATTTTATATATTCTTAAGGGCTTTTAGTGGGGGGAAGTATCCATTTGCTTACTTTTTTTAAGGCTATCCTGAAACTTGCCGAATTGCCCAGGCTACCCTTGAACTCATGGCAAGTCTCCTGCTTCAACTTTCCAAGCAATAGGATTATAGTCATAGCCTAGTCTTGATTTTTATATTTCATTCTATGTTTTTCTCTGCAAAAAAAAATTTTGTTTGTTATTCTCTTTAAGCTTATGGTGCAATGACAGGTGCATAAATTACTTCAGAGACTTAAAAGGGTCTCAGGAAATGACTCTCGGATGAACTATTCTATCACCTACAGAACTCAGATAAACAGTCTCTTTTAAGAAAGAAAATATATATTATTATAAATCTGAAAAAAAAATCTCGAATAGCTTAAGTTTTCCTGGTTAACTGTGGGAGAAACATAATCAGTCAGGCCGTTATGGTTTTCCACTATACCACATTATTACACAGCATAATTTTCTGTGCACATCTAAAACACACACCACACACACATATACCACATGCACACAAATATACTCACATCCTAGACACACATGCGTGCACACACAGATGTGCATGCACACACATATGCACCACACACATGCACACACCCCCACACCCCATATACATACTACACACATGTACATATACTCACATCCTAGACACACATGCATACACATACACACATACGCCTGCAGTTTTAATGGAAAAACAGCCTCAGTTCCTCTCAGGAGAGCAGAATTGTTGTTTCTATTCTTGTCTGCCCCAGTGTATGACTTTATAAGAATTTATTCTTCGTTTCATGCACAAAAAGACTGCCCTAATCCCCTCTTTGGCTACTGGAGTATGCCCAGATCTTTTCGATAGAAAAAGGCCTTTCTTCCTTGATCCCAGGCCAGAGTCGGAATGAATCTTAACTGGACTTAAACGGCCCAACATCCTCACGTCACCACCGACTTCTTGTTCAAAGGGGTACTTCGGGCGGCAGGTGGAGTTATAATTATAGATTAGAAAAAAGCACCATCAGCAGCTGTCACTTCTGTTTGTCCCCAGCTATAACTGTCATCAGTGGGCAAACTGGCACAGACAGGCCTCTGCAAGTGGAAAACATTTAACCCTGGGCTCACTACACGCTGGATCCTCACAGCAGCCGGGAGAACAGGAGGAAACCGGCCTGGCCACCAGTGAGGGTGGAAACCAGAGGACCTCTTCAGGGACAGCCGGACATTTGAAGAATTTTCTTCCCTTGAGAGACTCCAAAGATATAGGTTAGTGCACAAGTCGGCTTCTGCACTTGAACATGACCTTGGTGCCGGTGGGCGGAGGGTTTCTGTCAGAACCTAAAGAGAGGGTGAAGGAGTAAATGGGAGAAAGGGGAGTTGGTTAGAGACGGTCACTTGACACAGCCTGCCTGGAGATCCAGCTTACAGCATTGCTGGGATCCTCTCCCAGGTCCCCCGAGTTCTCCTCGGGCAGAGAGACAAGTCTGCGATGTAAAAGTGTTAGGGCAGGCACCCCACCCTGCTCAGGCAAAAGATTCTGGTTTGTTTAATTAAAATTAATAACCTTGGAGGATAAATCAGCGATTTGTTGTTGCTGCTGCGAATACAACTGCCAGCTCTTACCTCCTTAGGGAAAATGGACAAATTACAGTTGGATGTTTGCCGGTCTAAATGAAACAGTTTCTTACTTGGGATAGAATGTGTGATATGGATTGCTCTACAGCAGAAAAAATATGTTCTTGGGTTTGTTTGTTTGTTTGTTTGTTTGTTTTGGTGGGTTTGTGTATTCTAATTTTGACCTTAAAACTAAATGTTTTCAGTCTGTGTCGCTCTGTAAGAAGCTCTGTGTAGTTCCTTTGGAGAAAAGTTAACATTTTGAAGAGATCTCATTTTTGTTTGCATGTGACCTGTACTACCTGGTTAGCAGCTCACGTGGGAGAGTGCTTGCCCCGTGTACACAAGACTCAGCGCCATGCAAAGACGCTAAGTAAAACTGCATACAGTGGCAGGTGGCATAGTCCCACAATTCCAGCACTCACTGAAGATGGAGCAAAAGTTCAAGGTCATCTCAGTCAGAGCAGATTCAAGGTCAATGTGGGACGACCCTGTCTTACCAAAAAAAAAAAAAAAAAAAAAAAAAAGAAGACTTAGTTTGTTCATCTCTGATTATTTCACCAAGACTTTGCAAGGGAAGAGCGTAGCCTTTTTAATATCATGTTTGTGGCTCCTTTTGAAAGGTAGAGTTCCGACCGTACACCCTGAGAGCTACGGAGAGAGACTCACATCCCAGTAAACCCCCCCCCCACTCGAGTAATCCATCTGTTAAACTGGTCTGGGGGCCTGGCTTCTTCCTGACAATAGCTCCTGGCTCCTAAGAAGGGATCGATAACTTTTTCCCCTTAGGAAGTTTAAAGGCGAAATCAATACCTCTTTAAGGGTTTTAGCAGACACTGGCCCAAACACTGAGTATGGCCACTGCTTTTTAAAAAACATCATCAGTTTAGCAAACCAACTTCCTAAATCCTCCTGCGATTAAGAAGTGTCTAGTGTGAAAAGTGCTTATCAGCTGCAGAAGATTCCTTGTAGAGTTATGAGTTCCTCAATATATATCATCTGCAAATAAAAGATCATTTGACGCCTTTGTTTTCTGTTTGTACGCCCTTGATCTCTTTCAGTTGTCTTATTGTCCTAGCTGAGGGATCAAGTGCTTTGTTGAGCACAGATGGAGAGAGTGGCGTCTTTCTTTTATTCTGGATTAAATGGAATTTCTTTGAGTTTCTTCCTCTTAGTGCTGATGTTAGCTGTAGTAATGCTGTAAATTTCCTCTGTAAGTTGAGATATATCCCTCAGTCTCTCCAACAAGTTTTATCACGAGGGAGTGTTGGATTATGATAAAGACCTTTTCTGTATCTAATGAGATTATCATGAGCTTTTTGCCCTTTAGTCCGTTTATTATGTAGATTAAATGTATTGAATTATATATGTTTTCATATCTCTGCAACTCCGGGACAAAACCTATTTGTTCTATTGGGAAAAAAAAAGTGTCTAGTGTGTCTCATGTGTTAATGTTGATTATGTATTGAGCAAGAGCTACAGACTCTAAAATAATGCTCATCAAATGCAGAAATTCCAGGGCTTCTAAAAGCAGTCTGTCCAGAGAGCGTCTTCTTCCCCTCCTGTGTTAGGTTTAGTGCCGAGATGCTAAATGGTGATACGGTGTCACCTACAAGTTCTAAAGTGTAAGAGGAGGAGGCAGTGTGCGGAGGGTGGATCACCTGATTAGATTTCGGCTTTAGTTTTTTCCTTCGGTTGGGGGGGAAAGTCTATGCATATGCTGACGCACAACTCTATTTTTCACCTGTGTTTTGTCTTCTTGTTCTTCTAGAACAAAACTACCCGAGATGACCGTCACTTATTCCAGTAAAGTAGCAAATGCCACTTTTTTTGGATTTCATAGGTTGCTCCTCAAGTGGAGAGGCAGCATCTACAAGCTGCTGTACAGGGAATTTATTGTTTTTGCTGTCCTTTACACGGCCATCAGTCTGGTGTACAGGTACTTTGTTTTGCACGTCTCCTTAAATGGCCCTCCGGTGTTACGTAAGAATAGAGTCTCAAAAACTGGATCCCCTTGGTTGCCGCTGGCCTCCGCATTACGTAACCTCTCCCTCTGCATGAACCTCTCTGGCGTCCTCTCCTCGGGATAGGGTGTCTTAATCCATGCCTAACCGTATATTTGGAGCAATCGACAGCCACTGTTCAGACAATGGGCCCCAATCCCAGCCCCACAGAGATGGATCCTGATGAGGTGTCAGCCTCGCTGCTTTAGGTGTAAAGTGGAGGATGTATACTGACATCCTTATTGGCAGGCCGATTAATGGCAAAGCCCATAGACAAATGCTTCTGTGCTTCTTTCAGTGATGTCATTCGGAGTTTGAACATGTGATCTGACAGCTTGCTGCAACTCCACGTGGAGTTAACGCATGGGTGAATAGAGTTTACCTGACAGCTTTCCTTCCTTTAGCCTGGATGGTAAGCTCTGACCTGGGATGGTGTCCTCTGACTTTACCAGTGCCTCAAAGAATTAAGGCCTGAGGAATAATTTGTTCTCTTTATGTCTTCTGATTTCAGGATGTCACATTTGCAAAAATGAGGTATCTATTTATGACATGGGGACCGATCAGGTTCATACTTTGAGGGCTAGCATATCTACCTCTCAACAACTTAAGATTACAGTCTTAGTAACATTTCGTCAGTATGATTAAAAAAGAAGCATTGTGAATCAATAAACTAAAACTGAATCACAGGGAAGGGAGCTAAAAGGAAAGCCTGAGGTTTTTGAGGCTGTGTTCCCACCTTAGCTGGGTATAAAATTTTTTCCTCCGCTGCAGATGAACTGTGAGTCACCGTTTCACCTACAGTCTTCCTTGAAATTACGAGACTCCACTTGGAGAGGAGAGATATTTATTTAGTTGGCTGATCATTACCAAAAGCAGACTGTGAACAACCATCTTGTTACCCCTCAGAGCTTCCAGCCCAAGGCTGAGGATGTAGCTCTGTTGTAGAGTGCCTGCCTAGCAAGCACAGAACCCTGATCTCAATCCCCAGCACCACAAAAAACAGGCACCGATGGCACACACCTGCAATCCCAGTGTTGAGGCAATGGAGACAGGAGGATCCTGTTCGAGATAACTTGCTACTTGAGTTACAAGAAACCCTGTCTCAAACCAAACCAAACCCTACCATTCCATACCAGTGTACATGTTAGGATAGATTTTGTGGGACTGAGCTCAGTGGTAGAATGCTTTGCCTAGCAAATGGTAGGCCCTGGGTTCAGTCCCCAGTTCAAAATAATCAGAACAAAAACCACCAAGGCAAAAATGGCAAGAAGAGATTTTTGTCAGATACTCTTAGAGACTTCTAGTGTCTTTCAGATATCTCCTATATTACCTTACCAGCTTACTTATATGCCCCCTGAGCCTTCAGAGTATGAAATGGTGGCAGATCAGTGGTGTTCCAGGATAGCTATCTCATTAGTTCATTTTTACTAATGTGAGTTTACTGCTGCTACTGCCACATAGAATAGAAAAGCCCTAGCTGGGCGGTGGTGGCACACGCCTGTAATCACAGCACTCTGGGAGGCAGAGGCAGGTGGATTTCTGAGTTCGAGGCCAGCCTGGTCTACAGAGTGAGTTCCAGGACAGCCAGGGCTATATAGAGAAACCCTGTCTCGAAACAAACAAACAAACAAACAAACAAACAAACAAACAAACAGAAAAGCCCTGAGAACAACTGCTGTATCCCCGGAAATATTCCAGTATCAAACTTAACACCCCAAAACTCTACACGGATTTTATCTTTCCAAAGATCAAAGAGTGCATATATTCATAGCAATCACTTTAACTTGCTTTTTCCTTCTTTTTTAAAGTCCCATTGCAAATTCTTATAAAAGTAGATCCTTTTTATCTTAAATATTTACCAAGAACTGTTGGATTAATAGGTCACCAAAATCAAGCAGATGCAGAAATATAACCATAGCCCCTGCTTTGCCTGGTGTTGACTTCACGTCTGTCTCTTCCAGTTTGGAGGAATTTGACATGATACTCTCTGTGGTACTTTCTAGCTAAGAAGATTCATACTTATTTGGCCGGTTAACATCAATACCACCCATTTTGGGGCGACATTTGAAGATACACAGTTGCTTTACAGTTATTTATATAGTTGACATTTTTGGTCTTTACAACACCACAGACTCAAAAAGCCTAAGACTCTTAGAGATTTGACAATAGACCCAAGTCTAAAGCTATGGCAGACCTGTTCTATACCTTGGCCTGGCCCCGCTGGTCCTAAGAGCTGTGCTTTCTACATTAAAGACTTTGTGTATAATTAAATACTGTATGGTATCAGAAAGCCGCTCTGTGACTTATCAACAGGACCCTCCCTGACTCCATGAACTTGGCTGCCTCATCCAAAGCTGACACAAGAGCCCCCACAACCCCTGTACCCCAAATTCTGTATTCACCGGGACTAGCTCCTGACAGTGCTCTGCCTGCAGCCCCCGTGGCTGGACACTGCTTCTCTATCAGCCCCCCACTCACCCAGGGAAACTTTTGATACCTGTTCTGAGAAATCTTTTCTTAGGTTTCTCATTCTTTAGATAAACTGCACTTTTGATCTATGCAAATTCGCATGTAGCTTCTCTTTCCACATTTTGGTAATTATTATTAATGTGCCTTTAGATTTCTCCTGGCTCTGGATTAATTCCCTCCCTAAAACATAATAACGGTCTCATTATGGGCAGGTGTGTTTAGCAATCTCAGAAAGTAAGTCTGGGGACGTAAAGTCAGATCTACAGGAGAAGTTTTGAGCCCGTGACCAAATAAATGCACCAGTGAAAGTTTCTGCCTTTCAGAGTAAATCAGCTTTACTTATATTCTGAGCATTGCAAGTATTAAAGTAAACAATTGCAATATTGCTCGACATGTAATGTATGTACAATCTAGAATGCATTAATTGGCTTGGCTAAATCAGTACGTTCTGGAGTAAGGTCAAGATATTGAATGTTACTCAATAACAACTTAATAACTCTTACCCACCAAATCAATACTCTCTTTCTTTTAAGTATTCCTAATGAATAATTGAGAAAATGGAAACCAAGCCTGGTGGTGACGGCCTGTAACCTCAGCTAATTGAGTGGCTGAGGCAGGAGAATTACAAGTTCAAGGCCTGCTTGGTCAACAGCAGCGGTTCTCAACCTTCATAATGCTTTAGTACAGTCCCCCATGTTGTGGTGACCCCCATCATCACATCATTCTGGTTACTACTTCATAACTGCAATCTTGCTACAGTTATGAGTGGTGATGTGAATGTTTCTGGAGACAGAGGTTTTCCAAAGGGATCACAGCCCACAAGTTGAGACCCACTGGTCTATAAAGCGAGCTCAAGTCAACCTGGGCAACTTAAGTGAGTGAGACCCTGTCTCAAAAATAAAAAGGAGAGAGTGAACTGTGGGTGGAATTCAGTGATTGTCTGTCTGGCACACGTGCTGCCCTGGCTTTAAATCTCAGGAAGAAAAACAAAAGACTCTTTTGTGATGTATCCTTTTCCCAAATCCAATGAACCAGTTATATAAAACTTTAAAACTACAAACCTTTTAGAAACAAAGTGGTTAACAGATCCTTTATTTAATGGCCATCAGATTTATGTGCTAAAAACTTTAATACCTGAAGCACACATCAATTTTTTAAAACTTTAGTGGCACATCAGTTCAAGGAAAAACAAGTAAAAAAAAAATTAGTGCTCCTTAAAACAAAACAAAAAAACCCAACTGAGATTAAGATTTGTGCTTAATTGTTTGCACTTGATGTCTCTGCGGAGCAGGTGCAGAAGTAACCATATCATAAAGGGCTGTGCGTTTTATTTTTGCTCCAGATTGTTACTTACAGGAGCCCAAAAACGTTACTTTGAAAAATTATCAATTTACTGTGACAGATATGCTGAACAAATTCCAGTAACCTTTGTGCTTGGTAAGTATAGGTCCCACGCAGAATGCAGCCACACAGCTGTCTCGGTTAGATGACCCCCGATGACTGCATGCGAGTGCTTCCGGGCTGCGAGGCATGGCGGGAAAGCCGCTGCTTGCAATCCGCGCACAGCCCACCCTAAAGCTCGCCTTCAGGGCTGCTGCTGCTGTTAACACGGAACAGTTTGAGGTCATAATCTGCTGTTGGACGATTAAGCTTTCCCTTCACTAACCCCCCACCCCCCATTTTTGCAGTCAGTATTTGAGTTCTAATACCCACTTACTGGGTGCCCTGACCTCACCAGGCAAATATGGCATTTCCTCCCCTCCTGGAGGGGGAAAAATCATAAGGTATGGAGGATAACATACTTTCATATCTCGAACCCCTAAGAAAGCTAAAATTCTGCTCAAAGTGTGTCCGTTGAGATGTGTGCTGGAGGAAACTGCATGATGACCTCTGGTTGTCCCCACAGGGTTTTACGTTACTCTGGTAGTGAACCGATGGTGGAACCAGTTTGTGAATCTGCCTTGGCCGGACAGGCTCATGTTCCTCATCTCCAGCAGTGTCCACGGGAGCGACCAGCACGGGCGCCTGCTCAGAAGGACGCTGATGCGCTACGTCAACCTCACGTCCCTGCTCATCTTCCGCTCGGTGAGCACGGCGGTGTACAAGCGGTTTCCCACCATGGACCACGTGGTCGAAGCAGGTACTGTGTGTGTGTGTGTGTGTGTGTGTGTGTGTGTGTGTGCGCGCGCGCGCACACGTGCTTTTCTTCTCATGGGCTCTTGTCAAGATAGGGTATCTGATGTAGGAGCCACCAAAAAGTTTTTTAAAGTACCTAAGTGTATTTATTCAAGAAATGTGGCAGAAGCTCTCTTTCTTTCTTTTTTTTTTTTTTTTGTTTGTTTGTTTTGTTTTTTTTTTCGAGACAGGGTTTCTCTGTGTAGCCCTGGCTGTCCTGGAACTCACTCTGTAGACCAGGCGGGCCTCGAACTCAGAAATCCGCCTGCCTCTGCCTCCCAAGTGCTGGGATTACAGGCGTGTGTGCCACCACGCCCGGCTGGCAGAAGCTTTCTTAAAGGGCAAAGATAAGTACGTAAGATAAGTTTACTTGGGAGGCAGAGGACAGAAGTAGACGAAAGCCAAGATCCCTTAAGAAAAATACAATGATGGTGATCGGTCATTAAAGCAATTGTTTTTTTTTTTGTTTGTTTTTGTGGTTTTTTTTCCTCTGTTGCTGGTGTTTGTTTCACTTGGCTTTGGTATTTGAGACAGGTTATCACTGTGTAGCCTAGGCTGGCCTTGAACTCCCTGCAATCCTCCTGCCTTAGCCCCCCCTGGTGGTGGGATTACAGATGTGAGCCACTGAGCCTAGTTTATAGCTATTTCAGTTAGGTCTCTGGACGTCCTGAAAACAGGAGAAGGTGGATTTTAAGAGATTGCAAGTTGTCCTGACTCACTTAGCTGCAGAGCAGAAGGAACGGAATTAAAATTCAGGCTGAGAAACACTGTAATAAAGTGTGTCTTGAAGCACAGTTGATTCTGGAAGGATTGCTTGCTGTCAGTTTCCATCCAGGTAAATTGGATGAAAGCCTCCTCCCTGGGTGTGGTATGACAGGCTCTCTCAGGGTGGGCCTGCTGTCTCTCCTGTGCCTCCTGAGACTGTAGACACAGATATTCTGTGTAGGTTCCCAGGTCTGGCATGCTGAAAATAAGTCACGTGTGAGGCATGGTGCTCTCTGGTATGTAAGTCTTTATCAAAGAAGCTATTCAGCCAGCCTTCAGTGGAGGAGGGCTGGGCGGGGTCATTCCCAGCCCACACCGACATCCATCCTGGAGCTCGATTCTGCCTGCGTGGAGGCTGCAAAGGAACCAAGCAAGTTGTGATCTCCAGTTTCCTTTTCCTTCCAAGAAGAATACTGGAAGGTTTTGTTTGTTTTTGGTTTTAATTTGTTGTCTTTCTTCTTGTTTTGAGGGTTTTTTGTTTGTTTGTTTGGTTTTGGATGGGTGACACAGATATTTAACCAAGAGCAACAAGGGTTGGAATTCTCTCCACCACTCACTAGTCACATGACAGTGCTTAGACACTTAGCCTTCCTGCGCCTCTGTCTCCACATCTATAAAATGGGCTTATGCTAGCGCCTAGAGGTTGTACACCTTGTAGGTTCAGTGTGAGAACTAAGTTAAGTGGATATTCACAGAGCGCTCAGAGAAATTCACCTGGCAAGGGCATGTAATTTCTTGCTACTTTAAAGGAATCACCCAGATTGGCACAGGATTGTGGCCACTTCTGAAGACACCTTGTTGTCATGACTCCCAGATCTTCCAGATCTGTTTTCATCACGTGATTGAGAAAGTGGGGGTGGGGAAAGGAAGCAAGGGTGTATGTATGTGATAGGTCATGACTCCGCTGGTGAAGGGACCCGAGTCAAGCCAGATTAGAGTGCACCGGAGGCAGGTGTGCTGGGAAGCCGGTCTAGAGTGAGTTCCCTGGCCCCGAGGTCTGAGATCAGGGAAGTCACCATGGTGAGGGGGCAGGGTAGAGAAAGAGAGAAAGGGTATGTGTGCAGAGAGAGAGAGATGGAGAAGGGAGGGAGGGAGAGAGAGGGGGAGGTGGGAGAAAATGTCTGAATTATATAGGGAAGAGCCTTTAGTGGAGGGGCAGCCCAGCCCCTAGGCTGGAAAGGTCAGAATTGGGGGCAGGGTTTGTCAGGTAGTGCCTGAGGGATGCTGGGAGAATCCGGAGGCCAGATCTGCCTTGGTATGGAAAATGCACCACAGTCCCTTGTCCCTGGGTCCGAAATCAAACTGTAAGAAAGTTGTGGGGTCCAAGGAGTTAGTGGAGTATCCAGGCAGAAGGTTGGGTAGCCTGGCAGGCACACAGGGGTATCGTGTGTGATCCCAAACCGAATTAACTGCCAGCTGTCCTCCAATGTGTACGTATGATAGCTTCAGAATAACTAACCTGAATCGCTCCTGGCAACTTCAGTTCCTGACTCTACTCCTGACTGACCTCAGTTCTTCATCTGAAGTGCACTGGCCAGGACTCCACTTTGAACCTACGGACCGACCGTAACAAACCTGAACCTTCAGATGTAGTGCGTAGACCCCTCAGTTAGACATGCTCCCGTGTCGCTCCCTCCGTCTTTGTATTTTAAGACAATCTTGTCCCCTAGCCCAGACTTGTCTCACATGGGACCAAAAACGTACATTCCCAGGCTCTGTTGCTTGTAATATTAAAACACCAATCCAAGCTAATGCTGGCTATGCTCCGGCCCCAGCGGCCTCGATGCCTCCTTGGCTAACCACACGCGGCAGATTGCAGACGGCTTGCTGTGGAACGGCTCACATCCCCAGCCATCCGCCCCTGGGGTTAGCTGTCACAAGTCCCTGCCGTAACCCAGTGTAACCAAAACTCTAGAGGCTTATAATTTATCAGTCAGATTTATATCAGTAAATTCTCAACCCATAAAACGCCCACACAATGAACTCAGGGCCAACTGATGTCGATACCAGCTGCCCACCTGGATTGGACAAATTGTCCTGTAGTTATCCATCCCTTATAAGACATTCACGGCTACCGGGGGCTATTTCAAGCCACGTGGATCGGATTCGTCCCCTTCTTCATCCATCTTCTCTTTCTCTTCTCTCTGTCCTGGATCTGCCACCCGAACTAACACCCTCCAGCCTACCTCATGTCCTCCTTCCTCCAGAAGTCCAAAATGCAAGTTCCCCTTTCCGGTGTTCCCTCTTCCTCCTTGGACCCAGAAGTCCCGCCTCCTCCTTCCCCAGTGACTGGCTTCTTGTCTTTATTATCTAATCAACTATGGGGCAATTCTGCTGCTTGGCTCCTGTCATTTTTTCACACATTGATGTTGACGAGTACTTAGTTTTTAAATGGATGCTTTAAAAGCAAACAACAACAGAACCTTTTTTCTGATTCCTGGGCAAAAACCAAGAGGGGAGAGGGCACAGGAGTCATTACCGCTAACAAAGTAGCAACAAAGAAGACAGTAGATTCAGACTGTAGCCTTCCTGGGTACTGCAGAGGTCTAGGGCAGTGAGTCAGAGTGACTTGTTTGTGCACAGCTAGCATAGTCCTTGGTTTAAAATTCTAGTTTCTTAGGACTGACTGAAAGAGACAAAAACCGAGAGATCAGATGGTACCAAATCTTTCTTAGAGCTCATGAACCCATGACTCATACCAGCCATAAGAAGGCCCCATTGATCCTGGGGCAGTGGCAGATAGGGGAGGCTGCAGCGAAAGGGTTGTCCCAAGTTCAAGGCCACCCTGAGCTACAGAGTGAGTGAGTACCTGGCCAGGCAGGACCACATAGCAAGAGCGTGTCTCAAAAGGCAAAACGGAAATGAAGGGGGTGTGGGAGGTATAAAAGGGGCAGAGGACACAGCTGTCTCTGAGGAACGTAATGTGTGTGCACAGCTTGTGTGTGTACAGTGTAGAGCCCGTGTGCTGGTTGGGAGAGCAAAGGTTCCGAGTTCCCGAGCTGCGGAACAGCCCCAGAGGCCAGCACTTCCTGCTGGCCCAGCCAGCACCCTCCATCCGTCTGTGGTAGCGCTGATTCATGCAGTGTCTGGCTCCTTCCCCCAGAGAGAGGGCTGACTCAGAGTCTCACCCAGGCTCCGTTCCCAAGGTGTCCCAACTGGACACATGCCTCTGCCACTCCCCGACTGCCCTTGCCTGCCTGCGCCAAGGATTCTGGGAAGAATAGGAAGTTGGAGGTAGTGGAAAATATTTGGCAGATGTCCTGAGTCCAGAGCCAGGGCACCTACTCCCGCCTAAGGGGACAGAGCAGTGGTAACTATGGCACTACCCTGCACTGTGGGGCAAAATACGTGGGTAATGCCAATGACAGAACCACAGCCACACAAACATACACACATATACACACATATACACATATACACAAACACATAATACATAAATACACACATGCACACACACATACATACATAAATAGACACATATAAACACACATGCACACATACATACACAAATACACACATATAAACACATATACACAAACATACATAAATACACACTTATAAACACACATACATATATACATAAATACAGACATATAAAAACACACACATACATAAATATACACATATAAACACACACATACATACATAGATACACAAATATAAGCACACATACATATGTAAATACACACATATAAACACATACACACATACATACATAAATACACACATATACACATATAAACACACACGTACACACTTACACATATCTAAACACACATATACACATAAACATTCACACATATAAACACACATACACACATAAATGTAAACACATAATACATATATACATAAACACATATACACAAACATGCATACCCATATGCACACATACAAACAGATACATGTAAACACACATAAATGCACATGCATACACACATGTACACATACACCTAAACACACACATATAAACATACACACACACACACACACATACACACACACACACACACACACACACACACGCCCCACCATATCTACCTACTTACCCAAGAAAAAGTATGTATTTCAAACTTTAGTGCACCTCAGCTAATGTTCAATGATGAAAAATGTCTGTCTCTCACAAGATCCCAGGGGCAGTGGTACGTGGTCCCTGAGTCACAGGCCAAGAGACTCTGGGGGTTAAGATTGCTTCCTCAGAAGCTCTTCTTCCACTGCTCTGTGGAGGGCTCAGGCTCGCATAGCCTCCCTGGGCAGCAAGAGGGAGCAGGAGAAGAGGGGGAGAATGGGGGCCGGCTGCCTCCTCTGAAGGTTCAGCTGAGACAGACAGGCCAGGCCCTTCCCTTCCACTCTCTGAACTTCCTTTGTTTTTAAATGAAACCATCAAGTTCTTAGTATTCTGAGGAGTAGAAAGACCACACTGCATGCTGCCAGGAAGATATATCTGACTTGTTATCACAGGTTAAATTTCTCAAAAATAAAAAGTTTGTATTTCTGCTTGTGCTAAAATTGAACTAAAACTCAAGTCAGTTGTGCTACAAAGTCCCTGAAGTACAGGGAGGCAGTTATTTATCAGAGGGACTACAAGAGAGGCTCTGCTACTTTGCCTGTTGACTCTGAACTTGTTCTGGAAAATTCTAGTCATTCCAATCACCTGCCCTGGAAAATGTCGCTCGTCCTAAGCCAAGTGCATAATCCTGCATCTTTGCTAACTCTGGTCATGACCTTAATCAAGTGTTTATATTTTAGAACCGAGCTGAATCCAAATCTTCACCTAATACTTCATGAGTCTCAGGGACCAAAATGGTTCTCTGCAAAACAACCTACCAGAATCGGAAAGATGGAAATAGAAAATTACCAACATACTGTAGAGAGAATAAACAATGAAGCCGGGAATAGCTTCCATGCATTCGCTCATTTGATAAAACTTCACTGGGGAGGGAATGCAGTTGGTTGGTAGAGAGCCTGCCCAGCATGCACTAAGCTCTGGATCTAACCACTCCCCTACACATACACACACCCCTCCCCCTTGCACTGAGGAGAGCCAGACATGGAGGCTTGTGCCTCTGATCTCAACACGGGCAAGGAGAGTCTATTGGAACAGGAGTTCAAGGTTATCTTCAGCTACATAGTGAGTTTGAGGCCCACTTTGGGCATATGAGAGACTGTCTCAGAGTTAATTTACAAATAAGAGGATGGAAAGACAGCTCAGTGATTCAAAGTGCTTGCTAACCTTTTGAATTTGATTTGGCCTGGGTTTGACTCTCTGTACCACATGGCAGCTCAGAACTGCCAGAATTTCAGTTCTAGGGGATCCAATCCCATCTTCTGGTTTCCCTGAGCACCAAACATACATGCAGTACCCTAACTCTAATCCCGAACATTCATGCAGACAAGAATTTATACACAGAAAAATAAACAGATAAACAAACACATAAATAAATTTTTTTAAAAAAGTAAAAATCAAGCACACTGTACACTTTATGCCAGGCAGTGGGAATACAGCTTAGCAAGAACATAAAGGTCCCTGTGGACCAGTAACAATTACCATAACTTTTGCTCTGCACTAATCATTGTCTGAGGCGAGCACAGACACACTGACAGCTGAACTTCATGTCTCTACCTTGTGTTTCTCTCTCTTCCCCTAAAGAGAGTGCTTTCCTCCTGTGCTCGGCTAATAAGAACATTTAAACATGATAACCTTTCGAGATAAGTTCCCTTTTGCTTTTCTTAAAGTCCTGGGACCTTAAACAAAGTTCTCAGAACTTCTCCTGGGACCAGTGGAGCCCTGGAGAGACTCCTCCAGAGTTTTCAGAGTCTGACTCACATGATATAAAATGCGAGGGAGCACTGGGACTCCCGGTGAGTGGCAGTGGAGTAGAAGCCCCGACCTAAGATGCACCTGCTGCAAGACCAGCCCTGTTTGTGTTCCTGGCCTAGACAGGTCATAGAATCCAGGATCTCCGCCTGAGGAAGGGCTTGGATTTTGTATATTTATTCTTGCCCTTCAGCTGGCTGTCATTCTCTTGGGTGTGTTCCTGGCTCTCAGGCTCCTTGGGCTTCTTTAAGTACCTAAGTGCCCTTAGAGGAGAGACGGCCAACGGGACCGTGGTATTCACACCTCGCCAGCTTCCTCTGCTGGCTGAACTTTTAGAGGCTGAGTCAGTTATTCCTATATTCTCACATGACGAGCCTGGACAGACAGAATGTCATCCTGTGAGGGAAACCTGGCTCACTGTGTGCACGCCTTGCTCCACACAGGAGGGCAAAGCACAAAGCAGAACTGGCCCTTCTGAAACTCAGGCCTCCATGTGCCAGGAGACAGCCTCCCTGGCCAGTGACTAGAGTGGACGTCTGTCCACCCAGTAGTTCTGAAAGTATAGTCACAGTAATTGAATTGTCAAGGGATTCTTCTTTCTTTTTCTTTTTCCTATCCTTATCTTTATCTTTATCTTTATCTTTATCTTTATCTTTATCTTTTCTTTATCTATCTTTATCTTTACCTTTACCTTTACCTTTACCTTTACCTTTACCTTTACCTTTACCTTTACCTTTACCTTTACCTTTACCTTTACCTTTACCTTTACCTTTACCTTTACCTTTACCTTTACCTTTACCTTTACCTTTACCTTTACCTTTACCTTTACCTTTACCTTTACCTTTACCTTTACCTTTACCTTTACCTTTTTCTTTTTTTTCTTTTTCAGACAGGTTTTTGCTGTGTGTCCCAGCTGTGTGCCGTCATGTCAAGCCAGGCTCTTTTTGTAGTTGTTGTCTACTCATTTGCTTGCTTTGTTTGTTTGGAAACAGAATCCTACAGTATAATCAGGGTTAGCCTGGAACTCACTTTGTAACCTGGGCTGACCTGAAACTCAAGACAATCCTCCTGCTTCAGCCTCCCAGGTACTAGGATTACAGTCACGTGCCACAGCATCTAGCAGGAGAACTCCTATCTGTTGCGGGCTCCCAGGCAGCCTAGGGAGTGTGACTCTGGGGCATAGGCACAGTGTTCCAGAGATCCTACTCAAGAGAGCAACCCAGGACACTGCAGGAATTCTAGCCTTCAGGCCATTTCCCGAGAACTCTGCTGTTCGTTTTGATCACTGAAGAACTACTGAGTTCTGAGGTCAGAGAGATGGCTCGGCAGGTAAAGACGCTTGCTGCCAAAGGCGGTGGCCCGGGTTGGATCCCTTGGACTCTCATGGTTAGAAGAAATAGCTCTCACAATTCTCCTCTGACCCCCACACATATGCCGTGTCATGTGCAAACTTACAGAGAACCTTAGGCATTGCTACACAGTAATTCTTCCCATTGCAAATTGGCTCAGATCTGTTCTGTGAAGGCATATGAAATTAAGGGGCATCCACTTAGACAAGGAGCTGAAAGCACTAGTTGTGTTATGTCATTTCTTACGCGTGTGTCGTTGCATAGTTGCATAGAGTGCAGTGACCTGCCTAATGGAATACCTACTTCAGGGTGGAGAGATGGATGGCTACAGATACTTTTGGTTATGCAAGGATAGAAGGGATAACTCTCTTCAGTCAGTATCACCACCTCCCATGCTGACTTAACTCTCTTGTATCCTATTCAAGGCTTCTGATCTATACACTGTAACTCATTGTTAGGTTCTTAAATCATTTAAAAGGCTACTGAGCATCATTTTTAGTGGATTAAGTGGAAACACAGGATATAACTAGAAACAATGTTATCCTGCATGACAGTCAGAGAACACATAATATAGAAGAAATGACAACTATTTTTTGAAGCATGTAAGTCTCCCTGTGGCTCATGACCTGCTGTGCTGCCCTGTGACACTCTCAGGATATGCCCCTGTCCCCTCTCAGTCTCACTTTGCAGCTTATGAATGCCCTCTGCTGACAGGGGTCCAAGCCTCTCCCATTATATTTAAAGAGCATCCCCGGTTAAAGTGGTGGCTCTGTTGTTTGTACAGATTTGGCCATGAATCAGGGGTGTCGAGCGCTCCTTGAAAACGCCATCCCTGAGAAGGCTCGGGCACTGACAGCAGAGTTTTCTCTTAGAGGAAGAAATGGTGTCAAACGCACTCTGCCTTTGAGCTTGGAGCTGCGGAGCAGTGGTCCTGTGGCTAACAGTCTCTCGGGAAGGCCAAAGACACCCGCCTCTGCTTCAGGTGGAGGGAATCCAGGCCAACTATAGAGCAGACAGATGTGTGGTGACAGAAATTGTGCCTTGCAATCAATTTAATTATTCCACTGGCTGAGGGGCATGACAAATTTGCCTTCCAGTGGCAAATCCCATTCCATAGAACAACTCAAGTTGTCAGCCAGTATAGGCATCCATCTCTAAGGATAGGCATGTGGGCATCTTTTCCTGATTAGACATAGTAAAGAAAGCTGTTTTCCCGACAACTGACATAAAAAGTCACTGGGCAGAGCTGAGCCAGAAGAGGAAGAGACACTGAGAGACAGTCTAGGCATATGTAGTAGCCTGACAGAGGGAGGCATGCGTCCGCAGGGGGGTGGCAGACCAGCCAAGCTCCAGCTCGTCAATAACTATAATTAATTTGCCTTAGAGATGAGGACAATGAAACACTTTTCAATTTTAAAGCGTCGGTGTCTGAGTATAGTGACGTGAGATGCTGATGAAGATAATTTCTCTCCATAGCTAATGCCCTCTCAATGGGTTTGACCTCCCACTCTAGAGAATTTCTTTCCATTGACCATCGACTTGATTTCCAAAGTAGGGTCACTTTAGATGTTTAAGCAAGCGGGAAGGCTGGCGTCCTTCTGACTGTATACTCCTGGGCGATGCTTTACATTCTGCTGCTTCTCCTCTCCCTCAGCACCTATTAAATTATCAATAACTGAAAACTTGAAAATCACCAGCTTTCTTCCTTCCATGTGACCCCTCTAATCAACAAATATCCTTCCCAAAGTGCGGGACCCAGCTCTAAACAAACCCTGGCACTATGTTTTTGCTTTCTGCTTCAACGCCAAGGGAGGACTTGCTAACACAACTTGGTCCACTCTTATGAATAAGATAATAATAATAATAATAATAACAACAACAACAACAACAACAACAACAACAACAACCAGACACCAGGTTGTTCTTTGGCCAAATTACAGAAAGCACAGCCAGTATATAAGTGGGTTTTTGTTTGTTTGTTTGTTTGTTTGTTTGTTTAGAATTGCACTCTAAACCCCAAGATTCTAAGAGTTAGGCAATCTACATGGAACAGCAGAGCTAGGCTTCCAGCTAAAGGAGGGACAGCTGTGCCAAGTCTTTCTGCCAAAAGTAAAGAAAAGCCAAGTTCATCTATTGACAGTTTTTTGTTTTTGTTTTTGTTTTTTTATTTGTTTGTTTGTTTTTGGTTTTTCGAGACAGGGTTTCTCTGTGTAGCCCTGGCTGTCCTGGAACTCACTCTGTAGACCAGGTTGGCCTCGAACTCAGAAATCCACCTGCCTCTGCCTCCCAAGTGCTGGGATTAAAGGCATGTGCCACCACTGCCCGGCTTGTTTTTGTTTTTTAAACATGAGGGCCAGTTTGTTCTTGAGCGGAACCTGAGTGACAGTGGCCTTGGAATATGGATTCCCAGGTTGCCCCAACACACACGTTCCACTTAGGAGTGAAGATGTCATTGGTTACAGAACAAAGAAAGTCATAACTTAAGGCTAACTCCTTATAATAACATTTCATCATTACCATGGCTTTAAGACTCTGCAAGTCTGTTTTAAAAAAGAAAAGGTGAATCATCTGGATCATGCAGAGTATTAGGGTCCTCACAGAACTTATAGAATGAATATATATATGTATATATATACATATATATATATATTCACTCAGATATATATTCATTCAGAAATGTATGAAATTATATTCATATGACTAATTTTATTATTTTGGCTTATTTTTGTCTCTGAAATGTAATATATGTAAAAGGAGTCTATTGGAATGATTTATAGGTTACAGGCCAACTAATCCAACAATGACTAGCTGTGAACAGAAAGTCCCAAGATCTAGGAGCTGCTCAGCCCCACAGGGCTGGATGTCTCAGCTGGTCTTCTGTATTTGCAGGAATCCTGAAGAAGTAGCCCAACGCCAGTGAAGGAGGGAGGTGTAATCCTCCTGCCTCAGAGGTTTGAGCTAGAAGTGGATTCACCTACTTCAAACCAAGCAGAAAACCTCTCACCGGCATGCCCTCTGTTTCTGGATTATAGTTCGTTCCAGAAACAGTCAAGTTGGCGATCGAGACTAGCCATCGGGTGCAGCAACTTTGGGTTTTATTGAGACAAGAACATAGTTACTGGCCTCTTTAAACTTCCAGAAGTCCCATTCCCTAGGGTTGAGCAGAACCTTCTAAGCTAGTATAAATAACGTGATATAACTCTAACCCAGTGCCCTGAAGGAAAATATTGGTTCTGTAGCTACCACTATGACTATTTCACATACTGAATCAACAGAACCTTCTTCTATTTGGGCAGTGGTTTTCAAGCCCTGTTTTATGTTAGAATTTCCTGCAGGTCTTTGTAATCACACAGCTGTTTCAGTAGGCCACCCAGGGAGATTTAGAGGGTTCCTGCCTGTCCCCACTCATTCCACCTGAAGCAGAATGTCTGGGAACAGGATGGTGGCCCTTCTAAAAGTATCCAAGTGACAGGAGCAGCAGGCCCAACTTGGGAACTCCTGCCTGCAGGGAGGCCAGCACTGCCCAAGTTTGCTAAGTGCAGGAGCGAATTCTGAGAGCAAGGTCGTCTGTCTGGGACCTCACTCTTGAGAGCATTGGCCTTGGTCATACTAGACCTGGAGACCTAGGGAGCTGCACTGTCTGAGGAATCAGTGACAGTTTTCCATTATAATATCACCTCTTAAGTCTTACATGATAAGGAGGGATAAATAACAGCTTGAAATAGGAAAACCATCCTGGAGAGATGGCTCAGCAGTTAAGAGCACTGACTGCTCTTCCAGAGATCCTGAGTTCAATTCTCAGCGACCACATGGTGCCCCACAACAATCTGTAACGGGATCCGATGCCCTCTTCTGGTGTGTCTGAAGGCAGCTACAGTGTACTCATCAGATATATAGACTAATTAAAATAATTTAAAAAGTAGAAATAGGAAAACCAAATGTATAAGCAGACTGCAGACCAAGATGTCAGTGTGTTACATTAAGGCAAAGCTGGTTTTTACCGCAATGTCATCAGCGGCTCACCAGCATTTCAGTACAATTCAGAGACCAAAAAAATAAACCACGGTTAATATCTAACAAAGTCAGTTGTATGGAAAATATTTCACTCAGAACACATTTATACTAAGTAAAAACATTTAGAAGCCACTCAAAGAGTTAAAGGGGTGGAAATAAGGAGTCATGGTGGCCATACCTGTGTCGTTAATGGACTCACTTCTGAACACACGTCCCTGGCACTCTGCACTGAGCACAGCTTGTCACCACACAGCACCTCGGATTCATGGTGTGCTTGATTTTGAATTGATCACTGGCCACTGTACGTTCAGAAATCCGTTACCAAAGAGTTGCAACCCACATTCGGCTATGTGACCCCATAGGGGGCTGTGCCTCACATTTTAAGACCCTGTGTCCCGGGATCACGTGATAGACCTTTGCTACCAGATAGCCAAGATGATGCATTGCTTTACATATCACGCACCTTGTGTGTGCACACGCACACACACACACTCGTGTGCAAAACTCCTCTCTAACCCAAATATAAACCACTGGAGGCAAGAATCTTTACTTCTTTAGGAGTATACTTGCTCAGAATATGTAAAAATATGGTAGTGCACCAGTGCTTAGCTACGTGTATTATTATTTTGTGTGAAGGTTTTATGACAACAGATGAGAGGAAATTATTCGACCACCTCAAATCGCCTCACCTGAAGTACTGGGTTCCATTCATTTGGTTTGGAAATCTCGCAACCAAAGCCCGGAATGAAGGCAGGATCCGAGACAGCGTCGATCTCCAGTCTCTGATGACTGTAAGTGTCCATGAGCCACGAGCAAAGGGTGCGAGTCACAGCTCAAGAGGGCCCTGGATCTAACAGGTCAGACCAAAACGTCTGCTCTGTTCTCTTCAGATCCCAAGGAGCCAGGAAGCCGTCCATCGTGCAGCACACAGTGTGCAGGGCATGAAGGAGCGGGACTCCCTCGGGCTCCTTGGAAGTGCTTGCTGCCTACCCAGCATGCTCTGCTCTGTGAGAGGCTTATGGGAAAGTGTTAAGTCAGCATTGCCAACGACTCTGAAGAGACACGAGGCCCACAGGCATTTGCTAGCCCTTACTTATGAATTCTAGAATAAGATCCTCTCTTTCTTTCTTTCTTTCTTTCTTTCTTTCTTTCTTTCTTTCTTTCTTTTTCAGTGATGGGATGAAACCCAAAGAGCCTTTACATACAAGGCAAGCAGTCTTCCTCTTAGCGGAACCCCTACCACCTAGAGTAAAAAAAAAAAAAATCCCAAGGAAGAATAAGCCTCAACTCCACCCCATCCCCTACCCAAATCTGAATAGTCCAAACTTAAATCAGACTTTTAATTGCTCCAGTGAACAAAACAGTGTCTTGGTAAATAACGGAGCTCAGGACTCATCAGAGAAATTTACACAGGGGCTGGATAATCTCCCGTGACTGCCCCGATGGTGGATGAGGCTAAAGCGACTATACAGTTTACATGCTGAGGTAATATTCGATTTCAGTCTCACATGGATAGAGAAAGGAATTGATGACCTCCAGCCTTCCTGTTACAGATAGGTTTTCTGTCAATATGGACATTTGAAAGTCCCTTTCTGCCGGGCAGAAGGTTTAACATGTCTTTTCCAATATCTATAGCAAGAATGTGTTTAAGGAGAGAAAAAAAATGCTTGCCAATTTTTTTCTACTAAAATAACTAGTAATTACTTTTTTAAAAAAATATTAAGGATCTTAGCTTCCCATAAGCACCCAGGGCCAGCCTATATGTTGAAGATTCCAGAAAATTGGCTTACCCTATAACATTCCACATTCTCTTAATATTTATAAAAGTACATCCAAATGTCCTCATTTTTTTTCTTTCTTTTTACAAACTGCTCCGTGGTATCCTTCAATTCTCATTCTCAGAACTGTCTATCCACAGCAGCCTCGGGGGCCGGCTTACCAGTCTCCCAAAGCTAGCCTCAGCGGTGTGGGGGAGGGGAAGGGTTGTTCTGAATCCCAGCTAATGTTTATTACTGTGGTTGTCATTTTAGTAAAGCACTTTTCGTTTTGTTTTTTTAATCTGTTTTGGGCTTAGGAAATGAATCGGTACCGCTCTTGGTGCAGCCTCTTATTTGGTTACGACTGGGTTGGCATTCCACTGGTCTACACACAGGTATCAAATACTGTGCATGCGACTGCAGTGGGCATGGGGACGGGAGATTAGGAACCCAAGGTCAGTCTTGGGTGTCACGCCTCAGGAGCCATCCAAATCATGTTTTGAGATAAGATCTCTGAGACCTAGAACTGGCCATCTTTCATTTAAACTGGCTGGCCAGTGAGGACCAGGTTCTCTATGTCCACCCCTGGCCCGGCACCGGAGCCGCCATTCCTGGCATTTTCCGCGGTGTGCTTGGACTTGAACTCCGGTCCTCACACTTGAGCTGCAAGCACTTTATTGACTGAACCGTAGCCCCAGCCCCATGCATGCGTGTTTTGGAGTTGTTTTGTTGTTGTTGTTTTGGTTTTTTTGCACTCTCACCCCGCCGCCTTCTCTCTGCCCTAGGTCGTTACTCTCGCCGTCTACACGTTCTTCTTCGCGTGCCTGATCGGTCGGCAGTTCCTGGATCCCACCAAAGGCTACGCGGGGCACGACTTGGATCTATACATTCCCATCTTCACCCTCCTCCAGTTCTTCTTCTACGCAGGATGGCTCAAGGTAGTCAACCATCTCGGTGTCCCAGACCTTCTGCACCCCCCTGGTTCCGGGCTCCCCACACGGATCCTCTACCGAGTCTTTGGCAAATAGTGAATAACTCAAGGGTAGACTTAATATATACCAACCAGCTCAAAGACATGAGGGCTTTTCCATCAAGATTAAAATGGCGAGCACAGAGGCTGGCCTGCAGCGGTCTGAGGCAGTTCATTATGCAAAGAGACGAGAAGAACCGCTATGGATTTTTCTCCAAGTCTCTGTGTGCTCCCACTAGGATTGCGGTAATGTAATTAAAGTAATAACTGCCCCCGCGTTGGCCTCTCGGCACGACTGGGCAGAGGAAATGAGAGCGCAAAGCCTTTGAGAGCCGACCTGAGCTTTAACGCTGTGATGGATGCCAGGTTCTACTCCACTCTGGTAAATCATTATTTGCAGTCCCGGGAGTCCCACTAGCTCTCACACCCGTGAAACGCATTCCATTTTCAAAAAAGAAAAAAAAAAAAAACTCATCTGGATTAAGAGCAGAAACCTCAGGATTAACGATGACATTTTCTTTTTCCTAAACTCTAAAAGCATGTCAGAGCAGTAAGAAAAGCTTGTCCAGTCAGGGTGAGGAACTGTGTCTGTCCCCAGCCCCTCCCTCACCCCTGCCCCTCCCCTGCTCCCAGTAATGGAGCAGAAGCCTGATGCTCCATTACTCTTAGTATGTAGCAGGAAAAAAAAACAAAAGCCAAAGGCAACAGTTTCCTTAAATACAAAGACACCCAGTAATGCTTTTAGGGAGACTAAGGAAACAAAATTTCCAAATACTTGGCCTTGCAACAGTGGGGTCTTTGGGTTGGGACAGACTCCTCTGAAAACAGTACTTCTTTCATTGGCTTGGATTCATAAGTACCCTGGCATTTCAAATCGTACTGCAGCGACAAGCAGCGGGGCCCTCAAATGGCAACAATGTTTTTAACCAGATGGCAGTGATTTCTAATAATCTTAACTCACTTGCTCTGTGTGAGAAAGAGTAAGAGAGATGAACCCTTCTGTCATACGGGAAAAGCAGGCTTTGCCCTTTCCAACATAGTCACCACAGCCAGTGCTCAACCACGGTATCAGCCTGTCCCATTGTTTGGTTTTGTCCTTTGTCATTGTGCTGAGATTCTTAGTTGTTGTCTGCTTGTGTCCTCGGTAACTGCTCAGCTGGACCACAGAGAGATTAGTGGCTCCTGTTTCTGGTGAGATATCCAAATCCCTTTCTCTAAAGCCCATTTTTAAAAGACCAAATATAAAAACACACAAGCGTGGCTGTGTTCAAGATAAGCCAGTGAAATAAAAGAACAGTTCCCACACCAGCAGATTGTGTCTCCATTTCCAAAGAACTGCTCTAGCCAAAATGTAGAAAACACACCTTGGCCGGGCAGTGGTGGCACACGCTGTAATCCCAGCACTTGGGAGGCAGAGGCAGGTGGATCTCTGAGTTCGAGGCCAGCCTGGTCTACAAAGTGAGTTCCAGGACAGCCAGGACTAAACAGAGAAACCCTGTCTCGAAAAACCAAAAAACAAAACAAAACAAAACAAAACAAACAAACAAAAACAAAACAAAACAATGTAGAAAACACACCTTGGCTGGGCAGTGGTGGCACACGCTGTAATCCCAGCACTTGGGAGGCAGAGGCAGGTGGATCTCTGAGTTCGAGGCCAGCCTGGTCTACAAAGTAAGTTCCAGGACAGCCAGGACTACACAGAGAAAACCTGTCTCGAAAAATAATTAAAAAAAAGAAAAAAGAAAGAAAGAAAGAAAGAAAGAAAAGAAAGAAAGAAAGAAAGAAAGAAAGAAAGAAAGAAAGAAAGAAAGAAAGAAAGAAAGAAAAACACACCTTGATCTTTCTTGCTGCAAATGGGGCCCCCCAGGAAACTAATCCTCATGACATACCCAGTGCATAGATACGCCATTTTGATTATGGAATATAGTCCGCAATAACATATACAAGACTGATGCTATGAAAGTGAGAATAGGAATATAACAGAAGTATTTTTAGGCCTGAGATAATGGCCCATTTAGTTTAAGAAAACCTTGAGCAAGAAGAGGAAGGCGGTCCTCACGACACGGTGAAGGGCCGGCACAGCTGCTCGGGGAGGCTTCCTCTGGCCCAGCGGTCTCCCTCCGCTGTAGCTCTCTGCTACTCCGCCCTGGCCATGCTGTGACAGCTTCTGGGACCTTTATTCAGTGCTGTTCCCTGGGTCCACCCACACTCTGAGTAAATTAGTGTTCGGGGAAGGGACCAGGCATCTGGTTTGCTGGTTTGCTGGGAGCATGCTTTGTTTTGCTTGTTTATTTTTGTTCCATTGAACTTTGGGCAGAGTGATTCCCAAGCACAGAGGAGGTTGGGAATAGCAGCTGTGTGTTTTAGCTTAGATCCTGAAAGCCAAGAGGATAAAGTTTCTTAGTTTTTAAACTGTGTGTGTGTGTGTGTGTGTGTGTGTGTGTGTGTGTGTGTGTTTAGTTTGGTACGTGCATGTGAGTGTGCAAGGGTGTGCACCCATCTTAATGTATGTGGCAGCCAGAGCACAGGACGGAGTGTCTGCCTCTTCCTCTGTCTCTCTGTGCCTTGAAACTGGAATACTCACTCTGCAGCCCGCTTACCATTCCATTAGACTGACTGGCCAGAGAACTCTCGGAATATTCCCATCTTCATCCCTACATTGCTGGTGCTATAAGTATGCCCAGCCAAGCCTGGCTTTTTACAGGGTGCTGGGGTTTTGAACTCAGGTTCCTAGGTTTGTAGCTTAAGCATGCTTACCTACCAAGGCCCCTACCTAACCCCAAGTGGGTAGAGTTTCTAACGTAGTGTCAGAATCTAGAAAGTAATCACACACACACACACACACACATACACACGCATGCACAGAAATACACACACGCGTGCGCGCGCACGCATACACATGTCAAAAAAAATCAAAGAAAATTGTTCAAAAAGGTTATATTTGACATCTAAGGCTCATGTTTAAAAGGTCATTCCATTCAGGAACGTGGTAAGAATAGTTAATATTGACCAAATATTAGATGATATATCTAGCCAGAAAATCAGCTAGATGTCTCCCAGAAGAACTAACTTCTTAGATAAGGTTAAACCTTTAGTGTGACACTAGAGAAGCCTCCAGTTCCTGCTTGCCTCCAGCTCACAGATGCAGTCACTTAGCAGTTATGTCTTACAACAGATATTGTTGTTTTATTGCTTTTAATTTGTCTTTCGTTGCTGTTTAACCACACGTTATAGACTAGGCCATTATAGATTAGGCCTTTACAGGCACTTGAAAGCCCCGCCTACATCGCTAATGGCCCTGAGGCACTCACTGGTCGTCTTCGGCTCCACACAGCTCCTGGCTTCCCTGGGGTAGGGGCAGCACCATCTAGATGACAGACAGGTCCTTTTGCAGAGCAGGGCCTATGAAGGGGCTCACTTGCTGATAAACATCTGTAGAATAGCCCACTACCCTGTAGGCTGCATATTTTCAAACAGACTGTGACCCTCAAGCTCCTTCTCCATCTTCACGAGTGAGCGCGGCTTCCACTCACTCTGTGTTCCCAACTGCAGGTTGCCGAGCAGCTGATCAACCCTTTCGGGGAAGATGACGACGACTTTGAAACAAACTGGTGCATTGACAGAAACCTGCAGGTTAGAGGGACTTTTCTGTCCTTTGTAAACAATAACCGTAAATCACATGCAAACAGACTCCGGATGCAGGTTCCCGGGCCCGAGAGCCCTAGCCAAACACTGTGTGCACCACACTGTTCCTTTGGGAGCCTGGAAATGTCCCCGATCTCATCTCTATTGCAGTCAAGTCACCGTCCCCTGTGAGGAGCAGTCTGTATAATCTGCCCTCTTCCATCCAGTACAGAGAACGGTTTTAAGTCATTATCTTGCCTTCTTTGACTTGTCATCCCGAGAGATTAGCAGTGACATAGACCGGTATCCAGACATAATCTGTGTGAATTCCTGAACACAACCCACCAGCTCCCCAGTAATCAGACGTGCGGGGAGAGAGCCTAAGCTCTTCTGGCTTCTTTCTCCCATCTGCAGGCAGGAATGGAGCTCCTCACCCCACCCTGGCCTCACGCGAAGGCACGGCAAGGGGGGATTCTCTTTCCGGGGAGGGCTCCCCTCAGAACCTGTGTCTGAAGGCTTCACCCATCCGTCTGTTTGAAGCCCTGCCAGTCTGTCAGGGAGAAAGCATAAAGTTTCCCTCTCCATCAAAACTGGATTCCCAGAGGCTTAATAGTGTATCTGTCACTTTGTCTAAGCCAAGCCAGGGAGGCCAGCACCGGCCGCACGGGTCTGCTGATACACTGCTTTTCCAAACACACAAACGTAGCCCAGCCTGGTGACACATGCCTGGGACCTCGGGGCTGGGTAGGCTGAGAAAGGAGAATTACAAGTTCAAAAGTAGCCGGAGATACAAACTGAGACCCTGTTTCAAAGAAAGGGGGGAGGGGCATACAGGAAGTGGAAGAAGGGAGAGGTGGTTTGTGGGATCGCAGGAGGAAGGGCCGAGAATGTGCTTCTCTGTGGACAGAGGGCAAACGGTTGCACAGCTCCACGGCTCCACTTACACAGGAGGGAACCTGTATACCTTCCCCCAGAGACCCGGATGCAGCAAGCCTATCTTTGGGCTCTCCTGGTCTCCCTCAGCCCCTGTCCTGTTCTCAGACTCCCATCCAGTTTGAAACTCCTCCTGCCCAAGCTGTTCTAACTATCCAACGCCGCCGCCGATTCCAGGTCTCTCTCTTGGCTGTGGATGAAATGCACATGAGCTTACCCAAGATGAAGAAGGACATTTACTGGGACGATTCTGCTGCCCGGCCACCGTACACACTGGCTGCCGCCGACTACTGCATCCCGTCCTTTCTGGGCTCAACAATCCAAATGGGGTAAGCATGTTTTTTAAAAAGCTTTGACATTTTTGGAAAACTTTTTAAAAAATTGACTATGTGTATATATGTATGTATGTATGTATGTATGTATGTATGTATGGGCTATGTGGTGCATGTGGAGGTCAGAGGGCAAACTTTGTAGGGTCAGTTCTCTCCATCCATGTCTACATAGATTCCCAGAATCACTCGGATCGTTGGGCTTACGTACCCACATAGTACAGACATGATTGTCCCCGAGGCCATCTCTAAGCTGAGTTCCATACAATGAAATATGATCAGATCCACCCACAACTTCACCCTCCCAACTTCTCCAATATCTTCCTCAAAATGTCTGCCTTCCTACCTCATCGTTTCTTTTTCTTTCTTCCCTCCCCTCCTGCTCCTCCCCCTTCTCTTCTTCCTCCCTTCAAAGTCTAGTCAATGCTGCCGATATGTGTACTAGAATATGGGAAACACATCAGGGGCTACCTCAGCAAGGATGATTCTCCCTCCCCCTCCCCCGCCCAACAGGAAGGGGCGGAGCCTTAGAGACAACTCCCACCCCACCCCCATCAGTGCTGCAGTTCAGGCTGGCTTTGTCTTATGCAGGTCTAGTGATTTTTGAAACAAGTTTGCTAGTGTGCCCTCTCCTGCGCCAGCTCAGATATCTAGGCTCTACCTGCAAAGCTCTGCTTCTGCCCAGACATCTCCAGATCCTCATTCCTAATGGGCTGTGTGCACTCTTGTTCCAAAGAGGCCTCTGAAGCCAAAAGCCCTTTAAAACCCAAAGCAAAATCCCGGAAGTGGCATTTCGGGAGTTGTGGTAATGGATGAGAGAGTCGGGCACCAGGAGAGTGGGAGAGTGACGTCTGCGCCCTCCTGACAGAAGGTTGCCCACCATAGCCCAGACTTGTTTCCGAGGCTGGACAGTCCCATCCTTCCAGGCCGGCACGCCCCTCTTTCCCCCAGGCTATCGCTCAGTCTGGAGGAAGGGCAGCCGCCTCTTGCTGGCCTCCTCAGCGAATCCAGTTCCCTCTCAGTCACAGACCGTCACAGCCATCTAGCAAGCCTCCAGTTTCCAAAATCAGTGGCACGTTTCTCTGTGAGCTTCCTCCTAGATAATTAAATATGCTCTGCCCTTTCCCCAGCTGCCTTCCCGGAAGAACACGATGTATTTGAAGCTCTGCCTCGTGGAGGGAAGGGGCCGGGCCCCAGAGCCAGAGTCTGGGGATCTGCCTGACACTGTGCCCCGTTCTAGTGCCCGTTTAGTTGTTTCTGCACAGTGGTTGAGATTATTGAATAGGATGCAAGAATTTTCTGTGATCTCCATATTGGCCCCGGTCGTAATTTTGCCAGCTCCTGTGGGCCTCCAAAAGATTTAAATTGTTCTTCCTATTCCTAAATTTGAAAACATAGACAGTTGACAAGATCTTTGAGACAATGCCTTTGCCAACAGATGATGGGGAATAATAAATGGGATTGTAACCATAAAATACTGTAGACATGGTTACGGAACACTATTACTATTATCAGTTTAGTCAGGCCTTTGATTTGTGGGGTTCCCGACCGAGGCAGAGAAAGACTATATAAATCTAAGTTCTTTTTCAAATTAAGTCAACTGTAGGGACAGAAAATAAAACAAACGAGAGAAAAAGCAGAAGATAAAATATTTAAAAGTGTAGAAAAAAATATCAGTTGTCAAAGAGAAGGCCTCTCATCAAAATGGCTGACTTATCTGCCCGGTGTGGAGGGTAACAAGGGAAAACCAGCGGAAGAGAGCAGAGGGGGAGGAACAGACCCGCGACTCTGAGAGGTCCAGCTGAACTCTGCTGGAACAGACTAATCAAAGGACGCGTTAGGCCACAGCTCACCTGCTTAGCTTCTCTGCAGGAGTGAGGCCTGTTAAAGGGACACTTCACTCTGCTGTGATCGTCGGGCAGCTCCAGAAAGACCACACCGGGCCGAACAGTTCCACGTGAGGTTTATTGAGAGAGGGAAGGGCAAGGTGGCAGCAGAAGGGGGGAAGAGAGAGAGATCAGAGGGGCCTTTCTTTATATATGGATGGTGACGTCGCCGCAGGGAAAGGTGGGAGGTGAGCCAAATGGATTCTGGGAACATGGCGGCTGTTGCCTTGGCAACAGGTGTGCGGGTCGCACTGCCGCCTGCCTATGTGATGTCACGGGTTTCAGAGGTCCTGATACCTCCTTCCTTATTATTATAAAGAGACGGAGAAAGGGGAGGAGGGGGAGCCGAGGGTGAAAGGGGAATGGGGGTGTCAGGGAATGGGGGTGCCGGGTCTCTTAAGCTGCTTCTTGCTCTCTAGGGGCATCGGGCATCATCAGTTTTGGGGTGTAACTGACTTTCACCATCAGGATCCACTTGGTAAGCGTTCACATCAGGTCCTTCTGTGGACAGTGGTTCCGCTGTGGGCAGCGGCTGGTAATCCTGTAACAGGCACTGATTAATAGTTTGGTTAGAAATTTTTTGTATTTGTCCTTGAAAGAATATAGAAACAAGATTAATGGGGCAGGGATCGAATAATAACACCAGGAGGATGACTAGGAAAGGCTTACGGAAAGAAGGCGTCCACGTAGGGTTTTCAAAAATCCCAGAACTGGAGGTCTCACATTCCTTGAAATTCTGTCTTACTGGAGCTCCTGGATTTTATTTCTCACTATCCCGGATTGGTTGACGTAGAAACAGCATTCTTCTTGAAGGAACAATCAAAGACCACCTTTTTTAACTGTCAGGACATCTAGGCTCCGTCAGTTCTGAAGCACCACAGCTGCCAAAGAATCGATCTGTTTCTGGACAGTAAACATGGTTTCAGTCATTTCTTAAAGATTGCTTTCAAACTGGGAAGTGAATGTATCATATCGGGTCATGGAAGTCGTTACCCCTGCAACTCCAGAATCGACACCTTCAGCCGGGCGTGGTGGCGCACGCCTTTAATCCCAGCACTTGGGAGGCAGAGGCAGGCGGATTTCTGAGTTCGAGGCCAGCCTGGTCTACAGAGTGAGTTCCAGGACAGCCAGAACTATACAGAGAAACCCTGTCTCAAAAAAAAAAACCAACCAAACAAAAAAAAAAAAAAAAATCAGAATCGACACCTTCAGCTATTCCCGTAGCAGCCAAGAGTGGCCCAACCTGAACTGCCCTCTTGTGTTGGGCAGTTATCTTATCTACAGCTAGGACTGGCAGGGGCTCGTTCCCCTGGATTACTCCTAGCTTGGGGGAAAAGGAGGACCAACATGCAAACTCCTGACCAGGGGGTGGGTAGGCCATGATATACCTGAGTGCCACAAAGAATTGACGTGTTCTGGACTGCAGGGCACTGTGGCAGAGATGACATATCAAGGGTTGTGGTTCTATTGCAGTCTAGGGAGCTTAGTGTTCCTACAGAACGTGTCCCAGAGGTCTTAAAACAGTTTGTCACGCCAAAGAGAGGGATAGAGGTAAGGTTTGGAGTCAGGGCAGCTGACAAAAGGTGAGGTTATTGGTAGTATCACCAGAGAAGCTGTGAGTGACAGTTTTGAGTCAATTCCACGGGGTACACATAACCAGCAACCTTTAAAGCGACCAGGCCTGGTGACATTAAGGCGCTGGTATGCCGAGGTCAAGGTCTGAAGCATAAAGCTAAGTGACAAGCTAGTGCCATTGATGAGGGGTGCTGTCAAAGAGGGAAGGACCTCGGAGGAGTGTTTGATTACCTCCCCGACTTTTCCAATATCTAGAGGTTGGGCAATTGAGACATATTTTCTCTGGATGTGGGTATTACTTACTGGGAACCCCGGCTGATTTTTTTAGTAGAGCTTACCAACAGCTCCTGTCTCCCACCTGGAATCCCATGGGTCTTGTATGTAGAAAAGGAGTGTCTTGCAGTGTTGATAGAAAGGAATGATCGGTCCGTGATCCTAGCATATGTATCTGACAAGACCAATATGGGCAGCCCCTATATTCATCTGGCCATTTTCTACAATAATCTGTCTGGTCAAAGAGAAAGCAAGTATAGAGATCATAATATTTAGATGGGATAACAGATATAGGGATAATAGCGATTTGGATCAGTTCCTGGCATCCAGCTATGGAGCAGTTTCCTGACCATATTTGGAAACACTGTTATCTGTGGGGGTTCCTTGAACTTTGAATCTCCAGATGTAAGGGCTGCCCTGGATGGAAACAAACAGCAGGGGGAGAAGAAAATCCGTGTCTAATCCAGTGAGGTCGAGCTCGGCTGCCAGAGTGGAGCCTCATTTTCTAGGACTGGGGACAAGGTGGGTGGTCTTGATGTCCTCCGGAACCTAATAGAGAAGGGTCCTGTTAGGGTCAACCTGTATGAAGAAGAATCATTTTTAGGTGGAGGGATGAAAGGTTTGAGGTGAGACAGGTGGACCCAATGAGAGAGTCCCTCGAGTTTAGCAGCTGTAGGGGTCCTGAGAATTACCTTAAAAGGGCCCTGCCATTTGGGAGAGAGGGGTGACGGCCGATGATCTGGAGGGGATAGAAGGACGTGGTCTCCAATGTTGACAGGCTGTGGACAGGGGACAGCGTGTGGCCGCGGTAGATGGTGGTCAGCAAAGTTCCACAGGAGAGAACGCAGGTGGCAAAGTAGTGGAGTGAGTCGATGGTCTGGGAGAGGAGAGCACGAAGGTGAAAGACCAGGAGTTAGGAGCAGATGTCCATACATGAGTTCAAAGGGTGAGATGAGGAGAGGTCGCTTGAGGAGAGCTCGTAGCCTGAAAAGAGCCAGAGGTAGGAGTTTTACCCAGTCAAGGTGAAGTTCCTGTGACAGCTTTGCAAGAGTGGGTTTTAAGGAGCGGTTGGTTCTTTCTACCTTACCTGAAGATTGGGGGTGGTAGGTAATGTGAAAATGCCAGGGGATGTTTAGGGCCTTTGATAGAATCTGAGAAATCTGGGAAGTGAATTCAGGTCCATTGTCTGACTGGAGGGAGGTTGGGTCACCAAAGCGGGGGATGATCTCCAGGAGGAGGCAATCAGACACTGTTTGAGACCTTCTGTTAGCTGTGGGAAATGCCTCTGCCCACCCTGAGAAGGTGTCCACCAAGACCAGGAGGTACTTGGCACGCTTGACAGTGGGCATATGGGTAAAGTCAAGTTGCCAGTCAGTTCCAGGAAGGGAACCTCTAGCCTGATGGGTAGGAAAAGGAGTACTATGATACCTCAAGCTGGAGTCTGGCATCTGACAGATTTTGCAAGAGGCGGTGATAGATTTTTAAGAAACTTAAGAAGCGGGCTGGGCGGTGGTGGCGCACGCCTGTAATCCCAGCACTTGGGAGGCAGAGGCAGGTGGATTTCTGAGTTCGAGGCTAGCCTGGTCTACAGAGTGAGTTCCAGGAAAAAAAGAAACTTAAGGAGCAATAGGCTGTAAGTGGGTCTTAACAAAAGAAGACAACATTCGGCTGTTAGGATGAAAGAGTTGGTGAAGATAGGATAGAGTTTGGTGAGTGTCAGGGGTGAAGGTAGGGATGTGGGGTGCAGTGTAAGGATGTCCTGGGGTGGGTGAGATGAGTCCAGGCCCCTGAGGGCCGCAGCTCTAGCTGCCTCATCAGCTCAGTTGTTTCCCTTGGAGACAATAGAGTCATCAGTCTGGTGGGATCTGCAGTGGATAATCCCAATACCTGTGGTGAGACGGGAGGCCTTTAGCATGGCCATAATTTGATTTGCATTAGTTAACGATCTTCCTTTTGTGGTAAATAACCCACTTTCCTTCCAGATAGTAGTGTGGGGCAGGAGGATATGGAAAGCAGATTTGGAATCTGTGTAGATGTTGAGGGATTGTCCCTGTGCCTGTTGAAAGGCACGGGTAAGAGCTATTAGTTCAGCCTGTTGATTAGTGGGTGTGAACAGGAAGGGCCTGTGCCTCCACCACCTTGGTGTCTGACACTGTGGCATTGCCAGAGCTTCTACCCCTTCATATAGGAAGGAGCTTCCATCTGTATGCCAGGTATAGATGGCCTGAGGCAGTGTGCCATCCTGTATGTGTGAAGGATGAGCTAATAGTTCCTCTAAAGTCTCAGTGCAGGAGTGAGATAGGGAGTGTGGTTAGTTTTAGGTCAAGGAAGAAGATTGGAAATATTAAGAGGAGGACATGATTGGAAGGTAAGTGTGGAATCTTCTATTAGCGCTACCCGAAGAGAGAGAACCCTGGAGGGAGGTAGAGTCGAGTCTGTAAGTCTTTGTAACTGAGGAGCTGTGACAGGTTATGAGAAGAGAAGACAGTTATTGGTAACCCCAAGGTTAGGGTTTTTTGTTTGTTTGTTTGTTTGTTTGGGTTTTTTTTTTTTTGACTCTTGAATAAGGAGTTCAGCGGCTCCTAGGGTACGAATACAAGGGGTGCCCATCCCTGGATGGTTAAATCTAGTCTTTCTGACAAGTAAGCTACAGGTGCAAAAGAAGGTTCCAGTTGGTGACCTAAGACTCCAAGGGCAAACCCTCCATTTTCAGTTACATAGAGGGAAAAAGGGCAAGTCAGGTCAGGGAGATGTAAGGCTGGGGCCTTAAGGAGAGCCTGCTGGAGCCTCTGAAAGGGCTTGGTAACAGGTTTGAGGAGAGGTTCATGGGTGGGGCCTGACGCTGTCTCATATAAGGGATGGGAAAGGAGGGAAAAGGAAGGAGCCCAGGAATGTAAAAAGCTAGCCATTCCTAGGAATGATAAGATCTCTTCCTTTGTAGAAGGAACAGTTAGAGACTGAATCAGATTCTTTCTATCTAAAGTAACAGCCTTGTGGGTTGGGGTGATTGTTAGTCCCAAATAGGTAACCTGAGGAGTGGACTGTTGGACTTTAGAAGGGGAGACCCTGTAGCCTCGACTGGAAAGGAAATTTAGAAGAGCAGAGGCATCAGCTTGGCTAATCTCTAGAGATGAACATCATCTACAAAAAGTAAAATCTAGATTTAGGAAGAGATAGAATAAGTCAGAAGCCAGGGCCTGGCCAAATAGGTATGGGCTGTCTCGGAATCTCTGAGGTAAGACAGTCCAGGTAAGTTGGGTAGAACTTACCTGGACTGGGTGTCAGGATCTGTCCAGGTAAAGACAGATATGTTCTGTGTCTGGGCATCAAGAGGGATATAGAAAAATGCATCCTTGAGATCTAGGACTGAGAAATTGGAAGTCCCGGAGGGGATAGTGGAAAGAAGTGTGTAAGGGTTAACCACAACAGAATGGAGGGATACCACTGCAGAATTAATGTTTTCTTAACTGCTAGTATAGGGGTGTTAAAGGGGGAAGAGGTGGGACAAAGGAGTTTTTTCCTTAGGAGGTCAGAAATGATAGGCTTAAGTCCCCTGAGGCTCTGGAGAGAGGGGGGGGGTATTGCGCTTGGGTGATGTACCTGGTAGAGTCCAGTAACTGGATGACAACAGGAGAATGATGTTTAGCCACAGAGGGGTTCTGGACATCCCAAACTCTGGGGTCCACCGGAGAAGCTGGTAAAGGAAACGACATGTTAGTGTTAGTAGGTTGACCGGCTAGCAGGGGCAGAGGAACCGCTGGTGAGCTTGGGTTCAGGCGAGTGGGGGCAGCAAAGGAAACAGAGGCTCCCAACTTAGCTAGAAGATCCCTTCTCAATAAGAGGCCAGGGCATGTCAGCACTGCCAAAAAGGAATGGGTGAGGGGTACACCCCTGAAAATGCAACTAAGTGGTAGGGTCTGATGAGGAAGATAAGGTTGTCTTCCTACCCTGACGATAAGAAAACTCAAAGGTACTGGGCGTGGTGGCGCACGCCTGTAATCCCAGCACTTGGGAGGCAGAGGCAGGTGGATTTCTGAGTTCGAGGCCAGCCTGGTCTACAGAGTGAGTTCCAGGACAGCCAGGACTACATAGAGAAACCCTTGAAAAACCAAAAAAAAAAAAAAAAAAAAAAAAAAGAAAAGAAAGAAAGAAAGAAAGAAAGAAAGAAAGAAAGAAAGAAAAAAAAAACCTCAAAGGTGAAGTGGGTCCCCAAAACTCCATCAGGACCAAGTAAGTGGCCCCGGTGTCCAAGAGGAAGGAGATGGGCCACCCACATACAGCTACCCAGGGCTCCCTGCAAATGATTAGGGTGGTCAAGTTGAGGGAGCTCCGGCCCCTTCAGTCATCCATAGCCAAGCCTAGGAGGTTGGCTGGCGGTTACCTGGTAGTGATGGTCCTCTGTTCTGCATGATTCGAGGGCAATCGACAGCCCAATATCCCTCCTGATGGCACCTAGGACACGGTCCTCTTGGCTTGCCTGGGGGTAGGGCAAGCCCTTGTCCAGTTACCTTGCTGACCACATCTCTAGCAGGGGCCTGGTGGTCTTCGAGCCTTAGAAGGGCAGGGGTCCGGGTTAGTTCCGGAGCTGGTCAGACAGCCTTTGGTATTTTTGTTTTTGGGATTTCTCATCTCTCTCATGGTACACCTTGAAGGCCAACACCAAGACTCCCACTTGTAGAGTTAGGGACCCCATCTCCAAGCACCTAAGTTTAGCTTTTATGTCAGGGTAGCTCTGGGGGGGGGGGAAAGTAAGTCATCAGAAGTTGCTTACCTTCTGGGTTTTCAGGCTCCAGATAAGTGCATTGTAACAAAGCCTTTGTGAGGCGTTCCAAAAATTGAGATGGGTTCTCCTGTTTGTCCTGGACAACCTCTTAGAGATTTTCAAATGTCACTGGCTTTAAGGCTGCCTTTCTTAGGCCAGCCAGGAGGCATGTAATAAACCTGTCTCTGGCTAAGATACCACCTGTGGAATTGTAGTTCCGTCGGGGATCCTGGTCAGGCACTGCCGCGGACCCGATTGGATATGTTCCCTCTGTTTGGTGAATTTCATCTCCATGTGTTCTTGCCTCTTCCCAAACTCACCTGCATTCATCAGGAAGTAAATTATTATTATTATTATTATTATTATTATTATTATTATTATTATGGTTTTTTGGATTTGGTTTTTTCGAGACAGGGTTTCTCTGTATAGCCCTGGCTGTCCTGGAACTCACTCTGTAGAACAGGCTGGCCTCGAACTCAGAAATCCGCCTGCCTCTGCCTCCCAGAGTGCTGGGATTACAGGCGTGCGCCACCACCGCCCGGCAGGAAGTAAATTATTAGTAAGAATCATATGGACATCATGGAAAGACAAGCGGTGAGATCGAGTGATGGACTGGAACTCCTTAATAAGGCTGGAGGAGTTAGAAGTACAGGAACTTTCTATCTGAGAAAGTTCACTCAACGAGAAAGGAACATGTGCTCTGAGCAGACCATCAACTCCAGCCACTTCCCTTAGAGGAAGAACTGATGCTGGGTCAGGTGTTTCTAGAGGAGGAAGAGGACTTGGGGGTCTGGCTGTGGCCTTAGAACGCATGACGGGAGGGGATTGGCACCAATGCAGTGCAATTGGAAGGACCCGCACACACTCCAGAGAATGTCCCGGGGGTGGGGGTGGGAGGACACAGGCTACAGGAGGACAGGCCTTCACAGAACCACATCTGTGTAATGTGACTGCTGACACTTCCTGTGGCTGTGGTACTTAGCATTTCTAGTCACCCGAGACAGAAGAACAGCCTCAAGCCAGTGGACATAAAAAGTAGCCTCACTTTTGGAACAGCTCACCCCAGAGGTTCAGGGACTGGGAGCGGTTCACGGTTGTCTAATCTTTCTCTTCCCATTCTGGGCCTCTCTCCCAAAGCTCAGTTTTCAGGCAGCCTCTCCTCCTCAGAAGCCAGCCAGCCGCTCCAAGCCTATAACCTCCCTAATCCCATGGAAAGGACACACGATTCTTTCCAACTTTCCAAACTCATGTGTTGGCTTCACCACGGTTGGCTGGGCTTGGCTACCATATCCATTCTCAAACTAACAACAGACAGTGGGGAGGCACAGTGCTTTAGCTAGCCAAGGCTGGCTCATGTGTCCCCGTGGATGAGACTATGAAAGCCATTCTTCGATGAGGAAAACTTTAATCCTATTCCGTTAAAGGCAGCAGTTCTTGGCCTTCCTAACGCTGCGACCCTTTCATACAGTTCCTTGTGCTGTGCCAGCCCCAAGCATAAGAGGATTCTGCTGCTACTTTGTAATTTTGCTACTGTGAATTGTAATATCAATATCCGATATGCAGGACATGCTTTCACTGTTACAAACTGACCCAGAGGGACCGGGACCCACAGGTCGAGGTGTACGGTCCAGGTACATTTAATTCAGAGTTCAAATTTGGCTTATCTTTTTATATTGCCTTTTCAGATGTCTAGTCACAATTCCCGTGAGCCAGAAATTCTAAAATCAAGAAAACGTCCTTGAACGCTGAACCAAAGTACCAAGCAAGGGCAGGCTGGGGAACTGGGCTGCTCAGAGTCAAGTTAGAAAGGACTTTCACAGTCACACAATATGCACCTCCGCATGAAAAAGACCTTCCTCTGTTGTCAGTATTAAGGAACACATTCAAACCACACGCCCTCTCCTCCCATGCTAGCTATGCATAATGAACCATCACCCCCTTAAATCTGAAGTACAAATTTAAACCACACCTGTACTTGTGCGGTCACATATAGAATGCATTCAGTCATTTACCCGGGTTAAGTTTTTTTCCAGATTCCGGCTATGTAGTAAATAGTGCACCAGACGCTAGTCACGGGTGCAAGAAAGAGAAGGGAAGGAATGGGGAGGGGTAGGTTAGATATCATCCAAAGGCGTGGTGGCGTCCTAGGAGCCTGGAATGGGGTGGGGCTGGCCTAGAAGGGGGCGAGGTAGAGTACCATAGTGGAGGTCGGGTGGTGCCCGAGGTGCTCACAGCATCCAGCACCATCCTGCTCTGATCCAGACGGAGCGTCAGGAAGCCCCTCTGTCTCTATTCAATCAGACCTAAAAGAGTGCTATTTAAAAAAAAAATCCAGTTTCATAAATTCTAATATGAAATCAGTGCTGATGTTCTATCTTCCGATTTTGTATAGAATATGCTTTTTTTAAAAAAAAGCTTCAGAATCAAAACTTGGAAGGAAAATGCCGGCTTAAAACTCAGAAAAGAGGGCCGGGCGTGGTGGCGCACGCCTGTAATCCCAGCACTTGGGAGACAGAGGCAAGTGGATTTCTGAGTTCAAGGCTAGCCTGGTCTACAGAGTGAGTTCCAGGACAGCCAGGACTACACAGAAAAACCCTGTCTAAAAAAAAAAAAAAAAAAAAAAAAACTCAGAAAAGAGGACTGGAGAGATGGTGCCATGTGAGCAGAAGGGTCCCCCTTGGGATCCCCAGCACCCAAAGACACGTGGAGACAGACTCAGACTTAGCATACACACTTGTAATCCCAGGGTTCTCATGGCAAAATCGGAAACAGAGACAGAGGAATCTCCGGCAGCGCTAGGGCCAGCTGGACTCTGTGGTGTAGACAGCCGTGATAGACAGCCGCATGCAGTGGAAAGACCAACACTCTAGACTGTCCTCTGACCTCCACGCGAGCATCTAGACACACACACGTGCATGCACACATACACAGAATCTGAATGGAGTACCCAAAGCAGAAAGATGTAGTAATCGGTGATAATTGCCGGCTAACCAGCTGTCTCCATTTGGCGAGCCACCCCATGAACTAATTGAACAATGAAAAACCGTTCTTCCATGTTTGAAATCTTCCCCATTATCTCACCTGAGATCAGTTCAGCAGATTGCTTAGTTTGTCCTTTTGTCCTGAAGTGAGAGGAAGGCCTCTTCCTGTTAGTTTAACCACAGAGACACTATCAACCCAGATGAAGAAACCCTAAGTGAACATGGGTCTGGGTGGGACAATAATAAAGACTTACAAGCCACGTCTGTAATCCCAGCACTTGAGGAGTTAAGGCCAGCCTAGGGCTATAGAGTGAGGAGACACAGTCTCAAAGCATTGACCTGCTGGGCAGTGGTAGCACATGCCTTTGATCCCAGCACTTGGGAGGCAGAGGCAGGTGGATTTCTGAGTTCGAGGCCAGCCTGGTCTGCAGAGTGAGTTCCAGGACAGCCAGGACTACACAGAGAAACCCTGTCTCAAAAAAACAAACAAACAAACAAATAAGCAAAAAACAAACAAACAAACAAACAAAATAATTCCTTCTGGTTAGAAATGGAAAAATCTAAGACTTATTTTGGAAAATTCCATCATTTGTGTTGAAAATGGTGCCTCTCACTTGTTCGTCCAGCAGACCTTCTGCATGTTTACCATGCCGCAATCCCCATCTTAATAATTACACAAACGTGCACTCAATGTATACAAAGTATTCAAGCTGGTACAATAGATAACACTAGTTCAAATACACGAAAATGCATATCTTATCAAGCAAAGGTCTTACTAAAGGTCATTAAATGTATTTCTTTTTCTTTTCAATAATTGTACTTATATAGACTGGTATTTCCAGTGATCATTGCTTAGCCAATATGTTCAAAGAGTTTATTTCAGCTTTATAAGAAAATACATAGTCTGGTAGATAAAATTGCATGCTTATGTTATAAACCACTAAAAATAGCTCAGGTCCTAAATCACTAACTTCCTCAAAAGTGCACCCTTGGCACATTGATTTCCTTTCCCCTAATGTACCAGAAAGGGAGGAGCCGCAAGACTCCCGAAGAAATGAATGTGCACTGCCAAGTTTACCACTGCCACGGGGACTCCTTCGCATGCCACTCAGGGGCACCTTGGGTGCTCAGCTCTCACCTTTAAACAGTATCCGGGGTGAACATCTGCTGAATACAATAGTATTTGGGGGAGCCGTGGGGACTGTGACATCCTAGCCGAGGGGGTACCATGATGCTAGCTATGCCTCAGGGAAGGGATGGGAGACCAAACTTGTCCTAACTCTTGGTCCAAACTCTCAAATAGACTGTGGGAAGGTCGAGGCTCTAGGACGGTTTCCAGCCTGAGTGACTCCTGAGATGTTCCGCACATCAGAGCTGTCCTCCAGAAGGCTGGGTGGACACAACATTCTGTTATTAGCTCTTCCTCATAACCCTCAGCCCCTTGCCGCCCAGTCCAGCACGAGGGTCACTTGTCCATCTGTAAATCTGTAGTTACAGCTTTGAGCGTCATTCCACCATGCGGGAGGTGAAAAATAAGTGCGCCTCTAATGGGCCTGGTTGCTCTGATGCCTGTGTCCAACCACGCCTCTGCACACGCCTGTGCCCTGACAGGTTCTCGGGCTCCTCACCAGTTCCTGCCAGTGTAGCCTCCCGACTCTGAGAGCGCCACAGTTTTAAAACAATCAGGCGGACATGGGAAATAGAACCCCCACTGCACCCCACCCCCCACCCCCACCCCTGCATTGAGTACCATTCTCCTAAGTTCGTTTCATTTATGTTAAGAAGACTTTATTATTTGAAGTTAAATTGTCAAAACACTATTTCAGATGTGGAAATAGAAAGACCAGCGAGGTGGGGCGTGCTTTCCCGATGTCCCAAAGCTCTGTAATTACGCCATTACACACGTGAGGACAGAGCTGCTTTGAAAACAGAACACATTAAGTCTTCCAAGGCGCTCGCAGGGCCCTGCTCTGGTCTTTCTACATCAGACACATACTAAGAACCGGGCACCGTGTCGTGACCTTTAGAAGCCGGGTTCTCGCCTCTCCTTGTCATAACAACGCGGGGTGGAGCTTGCTCTGCACCCTGAACCGTCTTCTCTGTGGTCCACCCTGCTCACGCCCTGATCGCTCATGTCTGGCGGTTTTGTAGGTGTTCAGTGGATGTTTTTAAATGCGGGTCTTAATCTTTGTCAACACTGGATGTGAAACCGGCTTCCACTGAGACATCGCTCTGCCGTGCCGCCTGCTTTCCTCCCTTGTCTGGGACAACGGTGCCCATTCCCCTGTGTCCTGCGTCTGTGCATGGGTGACTTACAGAGGTGGCAATGTCTAGCACATGGCAGAAAAATAATCCTGAAAGGCCAGAGCAGGCCAGAGCTGTCTCCTAGCTCCCGTCTGTAGTCAGCCCTGGCGTCCTGCCCCGGACTTCCCAGCTTCCACCAGGCCTTGTACCTCCTCCCCACACTCAGCCCGGCCCCTCTGCTAACTAGCTGCTAAGTCATCCTATCTAAGGTTTTCCTCTGTCTGGGGAAGCTCCCGACTGCAGTGACAGTTTTTAAAGAACTCTTTCAAAGAGGATAAAGGCCTTTACTGGCGAGCTCTCTTGCCACCCCCCCTGGCCCCGGGGACTGCTTCTAAGAGTCGCCAGTGACTGACAGTATCCCTTTCACCGCCTTTGTTCTCCGAAGTCCTCTGACATGCACCACCCTTTCAACTCCCAAGCAACATAAAAGGCAAGTAAAAATGTCATCGCCACCAGTCTGCCGTGTGCAGTGTTAAGTCACAGAGAGTCACGTGATCTCCCAACACTACAGGGCTGGTAACGTGACCTGGGTGGCCGCATCCTGCCCCTCCAGTTCCCTGAGTCATTTGTCCTACCTGAAACGACTCTCTCTCCACCTCTCCGAACTGGTGGTTAGGTGGCACCTTCTGGGACTGTCCTCCAGTGCCTGAGTGCCTGCCTGTCTCAGTTCAAATGAGTTCTGAGATACAAACTGGCCATTTGAGCTGACCATCCCTAACACAAAGTGACGTAGTGGGTGTGTCTCCAGCGTGCAATGCTTCAGCTGTGATTGTTGAAGTGCTATCATATGGGGGCCTCTGGCGTGCACTAAAAATACACTTTAAAAGTTAAACGAGGGGGCTGGAGAGATGGCTCAGTGGTTAAGAGCACTGACTGCTCTTCTGAAGTTCCTGAGTTCAAATCCCAGCAACCACATGGTGGCTCACAACTATCTGTAATGAGATCTGATGCCCTCTTCTGGTGTGTCTGAAGACAGCTACAGTGTACTTACATATAATAATAATTAAATATTTAAAAAAAGTTAAATGAAGCCAGGTGGTGGTGGCGCATGCCTGTAATCCCAGCACTCTGGGAGGCAGAGGCAGGCAGATTTCTGAGTTTAAGTCCAGCGTGGTCTATAGAGTGAGTTCCAGGACACCCAGGGGTATACAGAGTTCCAGGACACCCAGGGCTATACAGAGAAACCCTGTCTCAAAAAAAACCAAATCAAAAAAAAAAAAAGTTAAATGAAAGTGCAGGTATGTTCAGTCCCCAACAGCTCGCCGACCAGGTCAGTGCTTGGGAAGTAGAAACAAGAGGGTCCATTTGAAGTCTCTACATATGAGATCAAGAGCAACTTAAGTACACTTTTTAAATGTACCCTTTAATCTTCAGGCCATTCTGATCTTAAACTGAGTTTCTGCATATCAGATCAAAACACATTGTACATACACATACACACACACACTACACACAGACACATGTCATCACACAAGAAATCAAAACCCCTGGCTTTTAGAGAAAGGAGGAGAGGGGAGGTGTTGAGTGTCAGCAAAATTCTTTGGTGCTGCTGGCACTTAGAAAGGTCACTTGCCGGGCAGTGGTGGCGCACACCTTTAATCCCAGTGCTTGGGAAGTAGAGGCAGGCGGATTTCTGAGTTCAAGGCCAGCCTGGTCTAAATAGTGAGTTCTAGGACAGCCAGAGCTACACAGAGAAACCCTGTCTTGAAAAACTGAAGAGAAAGAGAGAGAGAGAGAGAGAGAGAGAGAGAGAGAGAGAGAGAGAGAGAGAGAAAGAAAGAAAGAAAGAAAGAAAGAAAGAAAGAAAGATCACTCATTCTGTACTACCGAGGAGTCAAACTGCTGCTCTGTCCTGGCACAAGGACCTTGAGGACACCCCTCATTACTCCATCATGAGATCATGAGCCCCCAAGTGTCCTCCCAAAGGCCCAGTTATAGGCTGGAGGTGTGAGACCCTCTAAGGCATGTTTCCTACCCTACGAGCTCATCAACATTGCTGTTCATGTAGCCTTTCCCAGTGCGGGCAATCGCAAAATCAGACAGTTTCAGCCTGGAAGACAAAGCCCAAACAAAACCCCCGACAATAACCCCCACAACACCTCCCCCCAACACTGTCATCCTGGCCAGGACCATCTCACACCAACTCAAAAGCATGCGAATTCCCTTGTTCATCTAATCACCGTTTTCTCGGGGAATGTCCTGTCTGTTCTTCATCTATGCAGGTCTAATTCTTTGTTTAAAAAAAAAAAAAAAAAAGCTGGCACACAAACCTAATTTCAAACATAAATGTTTATATCCATACCTCCTCCCTCCTTTAAAATTGTAAGATGCAAGGTAAGGAACTGTGCGTGGTTGAGGCTTGATCAAGTCAGCCGTAGACTTTCGCAGGTAAATCTCCTGTGTCCACACTGCAGCCTTACGAGTCAGGACAGTATAAGATGGCTGGTCTTCCCAGTGTGGCCATCGAGCCGGCCTTTCCCGGTCGCACACTTGCTTATCGGGCTTTCTTCAATCTGATTTGGGGGCTCTCGGGATTGCTACAGGTGAGTGGACCTCTCCTCTACACCAGTGTACAGGTGGAGGTCTTTCCTTTTTCACACACACTTGGTGTGTGTGAGTGTGTATGTGTGTATAAAGTATGTGTGTAGCTGGGCGGTGGTGGCACACACCTGTAATCCCAGCACTCTGGGAGGCAGAGGCAGGCGGATTTCTAAGTTCGAGGCCAGCCTGGTCTACAGAGTGAGTTCCAGGACAGCCAGGGCTACAAAGAGAAACCCTATCTCGAAAAAAAACAAATCCAAAAATAAAGTATGTGTGTGTCTGCGTGTCTAGTATGTGTATGTGTATGAATGTATATATGTATATGTATGTGTTTATGAATTTGTGAGTGTATATACCTGTGTGTGCTGAATATACATAAGCCTTCACATATATGTGGAGTCAGAGGATAGCGTACCAATAGCTGTTCTCCCCTTCTGCCTTGTGGGTTCCAGAAATCAAACTCCACTCATCAAGACAGGTAGCAAATGCCCTTATCCACTGAGCCATTTTGCCAGTCCATTTTGTTTTGTTTTGTTTATTTGGCTTTTCCTTTTGAGTCACAAAGTTCTGAAACAATATTAATACAGATTTTTGTCCTAGAAGACCATGACCCTCTCTCTGACAGTTAGGGGACCTTGGGTGTAGTTAAGGGGACACAAAGCAAATGTGTCCCAAGGAGAGAGTATATGCCTGTCCCACAGAGCGTGTGCCAGCGTGACCTCCTGTTCTCAGAGCGCCTCCGGTGTGGCGGTCACAGTGAGCGGCTGTGTCTGCCACGCCTCTGCGAACTCCCCAGCTAAGTCGATTGCTGTAAAGCGTGACTAACTAGGTCCTGTGAGCTGACCTAATGAAACCCGACGAGCAGGGTCACCCGGGCCACCAAAGCGTGAGTCTGCATCTCCCGAGGCTGAGGAACAGGATCTGCGCTGGCTGGCTCTGGAGCGAGGCCAGGAGGCCCTCTGGGAGCCAAGGCCACTGCTGGGGCTTCAGAATAAGAGCTCGAGGTTGGAATCGAGCCCCATCCCAGCACATGTAGCCGGGCGGACAGGAGCGCACCTTCCTCGGCAGTCCTCTCTGCGCTCTCACCTGCATCCCGTCAGCCTTTTCCTTCCTGTCAGAAGGCACACCTGGCCCAAGGCATCTTGTCACCGTGGGTGTGATCACCGGCCCTGGGCTGAGACAGCAGGGTTGGGGCCGCTCCCTGAGCCAGCAGGAGCCACTGACACTTCAGGGCATGTGTTCAAGTGGTTCTTCAAGCCCCATCAAGGCTGAAAGCTGGCAGAGATATGGGACAACCCTTGACTCTGAGGTGGGAGTAGACCTCACTGCCAACGGGCTTCCTCGCCTCATTTGAATATTTTAATCCTTTAAGGGGATTTCTTAAATGTCAGCATTTCCACGGGACGTTCTTAGCCGTGGTAAATCCATCAAACCTACCCAGGGACTCCAACCACAAAGAGAGCCCACCTCACCCCACATACCCGATCCATGGCGGTCTGACTCCTCGCTGCGCCCTGAGTAGCTGAAGTGTCAAGCTCTCAGCAGACATATCTCAGCCCCTTCTGAGGACTGATTTCATTTCACTCGTTACTCAGTCCTGGGCTCTAGCATCTTTTGATACCCAGGTGGCAGGTTTTACATCAAAGAAACAAGTAGCAAAAGCATTGGAGTAAGATCTCCATTTTAGCCTCACTAGCTCCGCAGGCATGATGATCCCCCTGGGCCTGCCTCACTGGTCCTTAAGGTGTCGGTAACCATAGCAACACGAAGGGACATCATTTATGATGATAGCTAAATGAGCACTAGCTGTCCTTTGCATTCTCGATCTCTTGTTTAAATTTAACGGGGGTGTGGGAGGGGTCACACATGTGGCACACAGGCAGGATGAAGGTCGGAAGACAGCCTGTGGGGTCCTTTCCCCTGGGTTCCGGGATCAAGCTTGCCAAGCGGAGGCGGCAAGCACTATGCACCGAGCCATCCCACCCGTCCCTGAAGTCTCTTGAGTTTAGCATTATTTTTTTATAAAGGGAGGGGAATGATGGGTCCTGGGGAAATCTTTATGCACAGTTTATATGGTGTATACTAACATTCAAGTTGCTAGGTCAGTAATTTTCAAAGTGCGATCTGGAACCTCCCTCCCACCCCACCCCCACCCCCTACCTGCCCCTAACTTCCCACCCAGCTTGGTCATCAGATCAACAGGACCTGCATGGCAATGCTTATGGTCAGGAAGATACCTTAGTTTATTTTTCTGCTTAATAATGGCCCACGAGAGCAACATCGCTGATAGTTCTGGGACTCTGTGTAAGCGGTTGTGAGATGTGTCCCTTGCATGAAAAGTCAAAGTTCTTGATTAATGAAAACTATGTGCCGTGTGTTAATATGGACAGGAATGAATCTACCCACGATACCGTTAAGAACGGAAAGAGAACCCATGATAGTTTTCACTGTCGTGCTCGATACCGCAAGTGTTATGAAAGGATAGACAAGAGGGCTCTGCTGGTAAAAATAGACTTGCCACAGAAGCCTGATGACCTACCTGGGTTGGATCCCTGGAACCCACACTGGAGGGAAAGAATTGACCCAAAAGCTGTCCTCATCGGAGGCCACTCCACAATCATGTCATGGCACGTGTGTGTCAACACACACACACACACACACACACACACACACACCATACACAGAGACACAGAGCAATAATATTTTTGAACTTAAAAGTGATTTAGCCACATAGTCAAGTATGGTAGCACATGCCTTGAATCCCCAAACTTGGGAAGTGGAGGCAGCAGGATCAGAAATTCAAATCCTCCTAGACAGTATAGCCTGGAATGCCTGAGACTCTGTCTCTAAATAAGTTAAGTTATAGCTATGAGTGGTGCACATTTAACTAAGATAGGAAAGGCATTTCCACCCACAGTCTGGTACTACTATCTGGGAATCCACTGGGAATCTTGGAATGTAGCTCCCAGAGATAAGGGGAGACGTGTGTTAAGTGGAATTTTCTAGAGGCTAGAAACGATGCCGTCACTTCATTCTTAATGGACCCTGAGTTCACACATTCTTGCCCTCTGCGTCTCCTCGGTTATCATTTTGAGTGTGTAAGTGGCAGTGGCTGTGACTCACCTTTTAACTTGGTGACCGCCCCACGTTCGCCCTGCAGCTACTCTGTCTTCTGTCTTGTGCTTCCTTCAGGCTGTCCGAGTCCGACTTCCCCGCGGAGGACTGGCTATGGAACTATGAGAAACATGGCCACCGGCACTCGGTGATGAGGAGGGTCAAGCGTTTCCTGAGTACGCACGAGCACCCCGGCAGCCCCAGGAGGAGGAGGAGCTTCGGCAGGCAGGCCAGCGACAGCTCCATGTTCTTCCCCCAAAGCCCAGCTCGGGATCTGCTGGACGTGCCCTCAAGGAACCCCCACCGAGGCTCACCCACCCGGAAGCAACCCCACTCCCAAGAGGGCAGCCCTAAGCTGCACTCCAGCATGGGGGAACTGTCCACCATCAGGGAGACCAGCCGCACCAGCACCCTGCAGAGCCTGAGCCCGCAGCCCAGCGTGAGGTCCTCCCCCACTAAAATGCCCCAGGTCCCCGAGGTCCTAATCACCGCAGCGGAAGCACCGGCGTTCTCAGCAGACAGCCATCAGCATGACTCTGCTACCTCCATCTTGAGCCTCGAGTTCACTGGGGTACAGCCGAGTGGGACTGAGCAGCAGGTAGACCCCGCAGGGAAGGGGACACTACCTGAAGACCCCAATCCCCAGACTATCTCAGCCAGTACTGAAAGAGACTTGTTCAAGTTTGAGGAAGTTCTGGATGATGACAGATTCCCCAAAAGGTGGAGCCTGCCAGAGTTTCGGGAGTCCAGGCACACCTCCCTGGGGAACTTAGGTCCAGATCCTGGGAGCCCCGGGGATGCTCTTTTACTTGACACAGAAACATCCTCAGAGACCAACGGAATCCATCCTGGGGCAGGCTCTGCCGTCTCTCCCGACATCCTATACTTAATGGAAAACTTGGATAAGGAAACAGACATCCTGGAGTTTAACAATGAGCACCCGGAAGAATCCCCTAAGGGAACACCACAGCGCCCCAGGACCTGGTTCTAGCCCAGCTTCCTACTTTACATAAAGCTGCCCGCACCTGTCCGGGAACACGCCCCAGGAACTGGCCAGCATTTAGAGAAATGATCCTACTGTGCAAGCTGCTTAGAACTCTGAAGGCAAAACTCAAGCCCATGTACATTGTTTAGCACAGCCCACAATGATTAGCATAGCCAAATAAGGGATATCATATACATGCATGCGTACGGCTTATGCACCTACACTTGGTTAGCTTTGGAAAGAACCATAGCAGGTCATAGTCGAATCTCATAGAAACCAAGGCCCAGGCACCAAGGGGCCTGTTTCTTTCCTGGCTCCTTCCTGTACCTGGCTCAGTCAGAGCGTACCATGCCCCAGGCCCCGTTCTGTCTTTCCACCGACTTCCTGTCTTACCCCCACTTTCTGTAACTACCATTACCGCCTTTCCTAACCCTTAAACTTCCTCAGCACCAGACAGTCCATTTCTCTTCAAGAACTCTTTCAGTGCCTGGTCTTTGTTCCCTCCCTCCTTCCCTCCTTCCCTCCCTCCCTTCCTCCCTCTCTCTTACCCTTCCATTTTCCTCTTCCCTTCTCCCTAGTCCAGCTCCTCCCATGACTCTAATCCCTCTTTCTAACTCTGTCGCTTCTTGCCATGTGTTCAAACGACAAGACACTGGTCCGGAAATCTAACACGCCTGGCTTCCCAGGCTTCCAGCCTTGGGGCAAGAGGTGTTTGTAGGTTGATGGTTTCCACCACTATCTCAAACCCTCTGCTACTACTACTGCTCCTCCTCCTCCTGCTGCTCCTCCTCCTCCTGCTGCTCCTGTTCCTGCTCCTTCATCTTGGACACAGAAAAAGAAACGCTGAGGGGCTATGAGAACTGCCTAGCTGAGCGCTAAACCACCAAAGGGTGACATGGTTTGGATCTGCTGAACACAGTCCTAAGCAAATCCATCCCAGTCATGTCACAGCATGGGACCAGTTACTGTGTGGATCGGTGGGATTGCCTTATTATGAAGCAGGACTTTAGAGCTTCGTGGATTACAGACAGGGTCCAGGACCGCACAATGAAATCAGAGTCGCCAGCCGCCTCTCAGGATCCTGCAGGTCACAAGCTCTCAGCCCTGAGAAGCTTTGCGTCCTGAGGCTGGCCTTTCCACCTGTCACGTCATGAAGCTTGAGAGTGTGGCTTCAGAAACAGGAAACTTTAATAGCAGTGACAGCGACGGGGTGTCTCCGTACTCCTTGCAGTCATGTCCGAAGTCCACAGATGAGCTCGCAATCCTTGAAGGAGACCCATGAGACCAACGTACCTTTAGCCTCACTTTACAGATGAAAACAGGCGCACCAGAGAACTCCCTCTCCTGAGCTCACACAGCCAGGCTTCTCCGGCTCAAGAGCCCACACTTCCTTACTATCCCACGCAGTCCTAGAGGACGCTCCGAGGCCGGTCACAGGTTCATGCTAAAGCTCTCCAGCCCTGGAGACCTCTGGATCCTCCCTGCTCAGGACAATCTTCAGCCACAGAGGAGAACAGAGCTTCGGTCTCTGAGCCCTAGCCACGGCCTTCTTCCGGTGCCATTAAAGAAGCTGGCAAGAACCTCCTACCCCTCCCCCACCACACAGTCCCGGTGTGCTGTATTGTAATGAGCGCACTCCCACACGACCTCAAATCTCAACAGGCTTCACAGGCAAAAGGCAGTGGCCCCTCCCTTAACCGGCTTTTCTTAAAGGACTAAAGTGATATGCCATTAGAAGAAACACTGTGCACAGATGGTTTTCTAAGTTGCTCCACACCATTAGCTCCCAAGAAAGGACTAAAATCCCCAAAGCATTATATACAGACAGGCCATGGGTTCAAACCCCATTACCTCTCTAAACGGCCAGAGCCCCAACCCTTCCCGGTCACCATTGCCCTCAGATACTTTCCTTGAGGACACATCTTGAGGGGGATGGTAAGTCTCCCTCATCTTCTTCTCTTTGGTTCTCTCTGCTGCTCAAATGCAAACAGCTTTCTACGTAGCTGCCTTTCAAGTATAATCAGTTTTCATCCCTAAATCTAGTGTTATCAGCTGGACACGGAAGAATAGTTTTATGAAGAGATGGGAAGGTGTTCACTTATCTCTCTCTATTCCTGTGCATCTCTTATGCACCTTTATTACTGAGAATTCTTAGAGTTCCTCAATATTTCTTCAAAGTTTGAGATTGTCTCTGCCTTAGTTAAGGCTCCCATTGCTGTGGTGAGACACCATAATCAAAGAGCACGTTTCAGAGGAAAGGGTTTATTCGCCAGTTCTACAGCCCATCACTGGAGGAAGTCAGGACAGGAACTCAAGCAGGGCAGGATCCAGGAGGCAGGAGCTGATGCAGAGGCCATGGAGGGATGTTCCTTACTGGCTTGTTTCCCCTGGCTTGCTCAGCTTGCTTTCTTGTAGAACCCAGGACCACCAGCCCAGGGATGGCACCACCCACCATAGACTGGGCCCTCCCCTATTGATCATTAATTGGGAAAATGCCTTACAGCTGGATCTCATGGAGGCATTTTCTCAACTGAGACTCCTTCCTCTGACAAATTTAGCTTGTGTCATGTTGACACACAAAACCAGCCAGGACAACTGACCCCCTTGTCAACCTGACACACAAACATCTCACTGTTAAGCCCCAAGCCCCTTACTTTCTTATTTATTCCCAAGATCTATAACTTTAAAAGTCCCACAGTCTCCACAAACTCAAACACATTAAACTTTCAGTCCCTTTAAAATATCTAATCCCTTAAATACAAAGTCTCCTAACTGTGGGCTCCAGTGAAATACTCTACTTCAAGAGGGAAAAATTGGGGCACAGACACAATCAGAGCAAAACAAAATCAAAATCCAACTATCCAATACCTGTGATCCACTCATGACCCCCCGGACTCCTTCAAAGGGCTTGGCTCAGTCTCCAGCTCTGCCCTCTGTAGCGCACACAGCTTGTCCTCTGGGCTCCGGCTGACTCCCCTCCACTGCCGCTGCTGTTCTTGGTGGTCGTCCCATGGTCCCGGCATCTCCAAGACCACTGAGATCCCTTATTGCAACACATTCTCCAGTAGCCTGTCATAGGCTCTCTTCCTGGTCCCAAGCCTCAACTTCTTTGCATAACGTTTTCGGTCCTGGGCTTTCAACTGCCACTGAGGCTGCACCTTCACCGTGGCCTCTCCTGAGCTCTCCCTGTGCCAAGACTCAGCTGCTCTCCGTGACCCCTTCATCCCTTCAGAACCAGTCCCACCTGGGTGGCTCCCACACACGGCCAAGTCTGTTGTTTCCTTGCCTGCCTCTGGAACACAGCTCCTTTATCTTCTCAGAAAACACTTCCCCGAAGATTTCACCTCAGTGATGCTGGTCTCATCTTAACCCCTGTTAATTTCTTAGCTTCCAGCTAACCAGCGTCAATTGTCCCAGTGACACAAAAGTTTCACCTCGGTGGTTCTGGTGTCTTGTGAATCACAGCTGATCTTCAGCCAGAGCTAACCAGAACCACAGAATCTTAAATCAAAATCGGAAACAGCCCTGATCAAGTCTTTAATCTTCCTTCTGAAATGTCACAAGCCAGGCCTCCATGTCTTAACCGTTCCCAACATTTTTGTCTTCCGAGCTCCACAGAGCATCCCACTGGGGTCTCAACACTCAATGGCTCTTCTTGCCCCAAGTTCCAAAGTCCTTCCACATTCTTCCCCAAAAGATAGTCAGGTCTGTCAAGTCAATATCCTACTGCACTGATACCAATTTGTCTTAGGGTTTCTATTGCTGGGATGAAACAACATGATCGAAAAGCAAGTCAGGGAGGAAAGGGTTTATTCAGCTTACACTTCCAAATCTATAGTCCATCCCTGGAGGAAGTCAGGGCAGGACCTCACACAGGGCAGGAACCTGGAGACAGGAGCTGATGCAGAGGCCATGGAGGGGTGCTGCTTACTGGCTTGCTCCCCATGGCTTGCTCAGCCTGCTTATAGAATCCAGCACCACCAACACAGGGATGGCTCCGCCCACAGTGGGCTGGGCCCTCCCCCACCGATCACTAATTGAAAAAAAAAATCGTACAGCTGCATCTCATGGAGGCATTTCCTCAACTGAGGCTCCTTCCTCCCTGATGGCTCTAGCTCGTGTCCGATTGACACCCAAACCAGCCGCTGGTACAGCCTCCCAATTTGTCTTCACGCTAAAAAACTGAATCGTGACTTGCTCAATGAGCCCAAATGAGGAAACTTCCCATCCTAAAATGAGTCTTTAGCCCGCATGGCCAGGGCTCCAGAATAAAAGGATTTACCCTCTTCTGCCTGACTTTTCACTGCCTAGGTCGTTTTCTCCCGAGCTGTACCTCACAGACAAACAGTCAAATGTCCCTGTGGTTCGACCAATCCAAGAACAGGCTTAGCCTAGTGGTGTTTCGACATGATCTGCATATCAGGGTGGCTGTGAGGCCATGCCTTTGTGCCTTCTCCCAGCTCCTAGGGACAGCTCTGCCCTGAGCCTGGGGTTCAATCTCAATATGATTAAGAGCCCGCCGACTTTTCCTCTCCTGTCCAAGCCTTTAGAGGCGCCTGGTCCCTGGTGGCTCTCTCTCCTTCTTCAGTGTCCCATCCCCCCAGGCCACGGCTTCCATTCCCCTGGGCATTCACTTTCAGCCTTCTTCAGCCCAAGTGACAGACAGCATAGATTAAATGGAACAGGGAAATATAAAATTTACCGTCAGTACAAAGAATCAATGAATTACCTCTGAACAACTCCAAAAACTTGAACAAAGCCATGTATGGTGGCATGTGCCTATAACCCCAGCACTCAAGAGGCTGAGGCAGGAGCATTGAAAGTTCAAAGTCAACCAGGTCTATGTGATGCGTTCAAGGCCAGCCTGGCCTACGCAGCAAGATCTTTCTTACCTCTAAAATCCAAACCAAACCAAGCAGGCGACAGCAAGACGTTGGGAAAGAAACAGGCAGGCAGGACATTGCACAGATGCACGTCTTTCCAACCGACAGAGTCTCATCCCGGAAATGGGCCGCTCACTAGGCTTCACGGCCATTCTTAGCCATCCTGGGAGTCGCTTGGGGATTTATCACAAAGTTCTCTGCTCACTATGGTGACCTGCTCTTCAGGGCCCCCCTTTCCCTTGGGATTCTCTGTCATTAGAAAGGTTTCCTTCGCCGGGCGGTGGTGGCGCACGCCTTTAATCCCAGCACTTGGGAGGCAGAGGCAGGCGGATTTCTGAGTTTGAGGCCAGCCTGGTCTACAGAGTGAGTTCCAGGACAGCCAGGACTACACAGAGAAACCCTGTCTCGAAAAAACAAAAAACAAAAAACAAAACAAAACAAAACAAAAAAAGATTTACTTAAGAAATTTTCCTTCTGACTCACAGCATTGAGCCTCCGATGTAACTGTCTTGTCCGTCTCTTCTGACTTTTTTTCCTCTCTGATACTTCCCAGCTCCCACCATTTTCTCTGGCATTTCCCATCATTCTTTCACACACAGGCACACATATGCATGCACACACCTGCATGCACACACACCTGCATGCACACACACCTGCATGCACACACACACACACACACACAGCATCCCAGCGCATATCACCGCAGCTACTGAATTTCTCATCTAACTCACTGTGTGTACCAATGTTCCCCATCAAAATGTGGAACCGGAACCGGATTAAAAACTGAAAACTGACTGCAGTTGTTCTTTCCACTGTGAGTCTTGAGGGCTCAGAACACCAAGTTCAAATAGCTTAGGACATCTGCTCTCCCCAAAGCCGGTCCTATATCAGCTAGCTAGGAGTATCACAAGTGTAAAACCAAACACAAAGCCCAAAGCAAACTTGAATCAGAATCTAACACTCGTGCCCGTCCCCCCTCACAACCACCAACATGGTCAATAGCAAACACTGATGACTGTATAGCCCGTGGATACCCGGGAACTTCCTTCTTGTCTGACTGGACCATCTCAGGCAGGGACTTGTCTTTCCAGACTTTTGACCTAAATCCTGTGAGCCCAACTCTTGGGACAGTTTCCCCATTGATACGGCTGCTGAGAAACAATTGAACAATACCAGGTCTCCTTGACTGCACATCTTAACGAAACCCGGAAGGCCCCAATCTTCCGGCAAAGCCTGGGAACGGTAATCCAACCCGAATCCTTCACCACACTCTAAGCTGTCCCTCCTCGGCATCCGGAATGTGCAGTCCACATGTCCCCGGCGGTGACAAATACAAAAATTCCCTACAAAACCTCACATGACCCAGGCCAGATAATAACTTTTGTTTGAGCGTCTTTGTTTCTGGATTTTAGGAAATGGGCCCAATTCTGCCTCGCGCCACAGGTGGGTTTGGGCCAACAGTTCCATGGAACCCCCTCCTCTGAGCTTTTAACTTCCGGCACTTGCCTAACGGAGATGAAGGGGAAGTACATTTTGAATCCCAAAACGAATAAGACACTTTTAAAGTTGATTTTGTGCAGAAATTCTGCCCTGTCTTGCTCCTCTCCATGAACCCTTCGTCTCTTCCAAACCAGTGCCACATGGGTGACTCTCACACATGACCAAGGCTGGTTGCCAGCAGAGTTGCTGTCTTGGGCAGTGGCTCCGTACCAGGTGCCATCTTGCCCCCGGGAGACGCCGGGCAGTGTAGAGACCCTCTCACTCCTCACTCTGGAAGTATATTACTGGTATGCAGTGGAAGAGGCCAGAGACGCTACTGCACACCCTGCAGTGCACAGGGCAGGCACCTCAGAAAGCTGATCCCAAATACCAAGGCATAAACGCTCGATTTAGACAAAGAGCCGTCAGGTGATTAGTGGTGACAGAAGAGCCAGAGAAAGACACAGAACTTGGGAGAACAAACAGAGGTCGGATCTGACCCCCCAAGGCTCGCTCGGATAACGCTGTGGGTAGCTAGTGTGAAGCCGAATGTGCACGGTGCACAAAATGTTAGCTAAGATCTGGCCCTAAGGCTGGGCGTGGTGGCGCACACCTGTAATCCCAGCACTTGTGAGGCAGAGGCAGGCGGATTTCTGAGTTCGAGGCCAGCCTGGTCTACAGAGTGAGTTCCAGGACAGCCAGGGCTACACAGAGAAACCCTGTCTCCTTCTATATCTCCTATTTAGAATCAAATAAACAAACCATATCTTCTCTAGAAAGTAGTTTGTAAGAGCCAGGCGTGGTGGCGCATGCCTGTAATCCCAGCACTTGGGAGGCAGAGGCAGGCAGATTTCTGAGTTCGAGGCAGCCTGGTCTACAGAGTGAGTTCCAGGACAGCCAGGGCTACACAGAGAAACCCTGTCTTGGAAAAAAGAAAGAAAGAAAGAAAGAAAGAAAGAAAGAAAGAAAGAAAGGAGGGAGGGAGGGAGGGAGGGAGGGAGGGAGGGAGGGAGGGAGGGAGGGAAGGAAGGAAGGAAGGAAGGAAGGAAGGAAGGAAGGAAGGAAGGAAGGAAAGTCGTTTGTAGTAGAAGCTCCTCCCAGTGGGTAGGACAGTATCTGTTAACCTCCCAGCTGAAGATAAACGCAGGGATTTCCTGCCCACCAGGAAGGTCTATCTCAGGCCTGCCACTGAGTAGCGAGGCGGCTCTGGGACCTCGTGGCTGAGGTCAGCAGCCAGCCTTCCAGTCGGTCACCCAGGAAACAGTAAGCACCACAGCTGAGCTGCAGCCACGCCCAGTGCCCAGGAAGCCCCGCCTTCCACGCCAGTCCCCGACACACCACTCTCCTCTTTGGGCGTTAGGGACTAACAAGATGCCCCCTGAAAGGCATACACGCCTTCAAGTATGTCTGTGTATTTTCTTCACCCCAATCCTATTTGGCTTTGATGTCAGTCTGCTCAGTGTCCAAACTTTTGTTTTCTTACTTGCATTTTGGGGGGGACAGGGTTTCCCTATGTAACCCAGGCTACCCTAGAACTCTCTCTGTAAACCAGGCTGGCCCTCAGACCCAGAGATCCACCTGCCTCTCCCTCTCAAGTACCAGAATCAAAGATGTGCACCACCACCATCCTGCGGCTGCTTACAATCTTAGGAAAGTACCTATTAATGTCTGTGGACAATTGTTTTGTGTTTGTGATGCCAGTGATCAAAGCCAGGACCTCACACGTTACCAGGAAGGTATATCTCAGGACATCATGTGCTACCAGGAAGGTATATCTCAGGACCTCACAGGTTACCAGGAAGGTATATCTCAGGACCTCATGTGCTACCAGGAAGGTATATCTCAGGACCTCATATGCTACCAGGAAGGTATATCTCAGGACCTCATGTGCTACCAGGAAGGTATATCTCAAGTCCTCATATGCTACCAGGAAGGTATATCTCAGGACCTCACACGTTACCAGGAAGGTATATCTCAGGACCTCACACGTTACCAGGAAGGTATATCTCAGGACCTCACAGGTTACCAGGAAGGTATATCTCAGGACCTCACATGCTACCAGGAAGGTATATCTCAGGACCTCACAGGTTACCAGGAAGGTATATCTCAGGACCTCATGTGCTACCAGGAAGGTATATCTCAGGCTCTTTCTGAGATGGTGTCTTCCTATGTAGCCCAAGCTTGCCTCTGGCTCAGAACTCTGCCAACAGCTCCTGAGTGCCAGGATGACAGGTGCCCACGCACCCCCACAGCTAGCCTTGTGTTCGAAGCCTATCCAACCCACCTACACGACCACAGTGTGACAGCTCTCATCTGTTTTCTCAACTGCTGCTCTCATTTTCAATTAAGACATTTTTTCCTTTTATTAAAAATAGATTTTTTTTATGCAATATATCCTGATTGTGGTTTCTCTTCCAAGTTCCTCCCCATCTCCTCTCCCATCTGGATCCATTCGGGTTCCATCTCTCCCTAGATAACAAACAGGCTTCTAGGACTCACAATAGTCTGTAACTCTAGTCCCAAGAGATCTGTCACCTGCCCTTGGCCTCTGTAGGTACTGCATGCACATGATACACAGACATGCATGCAAGCAAAACACCCATACAAATAAAGTGATAACTCAATTAAATAAATAAAGATGGAGGGTGATTGACACCCAGTGCAGCAAACCTCATCCCTCCACACACATGTGCACATGCTAACAAGTATGTACACACACATACACACACACATACACACGCACATACACACATATACACACATACAAATACACACACATACACACACATACATACACACACACATACACACACATACATACACACATACACACACATATACACACATACACACAAATACAAATACACACACATACATATACATATACACACACGCACACACGCACACACACATACACACACATACACACACATACACACTCACATACATGCACATACACACACATATACACACACATACACACATATACATACATACACATACACATACATATACATACACACATATACATACACATACACACACATACACTCACATACACACACACACACACACACACACACACACACACACGTCGAAGCTCAACACTTTAGATCATCATCTCTGTTCATGATTATGAGTCCCCCACAGCCCATGCCACCGCCTAGATGCTTTCCCCTCTCTGACCCGCCTTTCCCGGGTGCTTTACAACACAGTGATGTGTACTGTCTTAGCACTCTCCCTGGCTCAAGGGCAGTACGGTCCTGACCACGCGTATTGGCAGAGGGCCTTGCAGAGTCATCAGATCAAAGACAACTCAGGAACGGTGCTTCATGACTGTGTAACTGTGATTAAAGAAACTTGAGCCTTTTCACTTAAGTTCACAGTACCCAGCAGGCTGGCTGACTCCTGCCTTGGGACCAGGGCAGCCACTGTACTATTTACACCTATCGCTCTGAGGTCAGCTCTAGAGCACCTGGCACTGAAAATGGGGACAACTCCAGAGAGAGAGAGGGGGAGAGAGAGAGAGAGAGAGAGAGAGAGAGAGAGAGAGAGAGAGAGAATGAATGAATGTGGGGAAATGTAAAATGGTTTTCTTTTTAGATTTTATTTTAATTATGTGCATGTGGGTATGTGCATGTGAGTGCAGTACCAACTCAGGCCAGAAGAGGGCGCCAGATCCCCTGGCGCTTGAGTTACAGGCGGTGCCAGGATCTGATCTCAGGACGATCTTCCACGAATGCTTCCAACAAGTGCTCTCAACAGCTGAGCCGATTCTCCAGCCCCTATAATAGCACTTGTGGGATAAGAAGCAGCATTCATTTACACCAAACCCATGCTAGCTCAAGGAAGGAGGCCCTGGATCACAAGAAGCCCTTGAAGAGACAGCCTTGCTACTTTGTTGGTTCTAGAAGCAAGAGTCGCAGCCTGGATGGATCATCTGAACGGAACGGAATGTGGAACTGGGTTTTTCCTTTTTCTTTGCTGACTGTCTTGAAACTGTGAGTTACAAGGGAATGGTGTCACCTGGAGCCTGGTGCTACAGCCCAAACAGAGGTAAGGAGTGAGTCCCCTCCGTGCACATTGTGGGGCCCTCGGCTTCACCCGGTCCTCTCTTTAAATCCATGGGAAATTACGAGGAGTTCCCCTCCTCCAGGACATCACGGTCTTGACCCCTGAGCTGCTGACACCCACTGACTCTGGGCTAGTGACAGTAAACACAGTCAGTGGGCCACTGGCTGGACTGTCCTCAGAGCACCGAGGTAAGCTGGCAGTGTTGGTACCAAGTCAAGAACTTCATGTATGATGTGATTCTCCCTATGGTGTCCCCGTGAAATTCATCCACTGCATGCTGGGATACCAGTTGGCTTTCCCCCTCGTTGGCCAAAACCAACCAAAGGCCTCCTCTAGCAACCAAATCCCACTTGTTCTCACTTGAGCTAAGTGTCTCCCTCTCCATTGTCACTGGCTTCCACACATGCATCAGAGAGAGAGAAAGACAGACATGACAGACAGACAGACAAGACAGACTAATAGAGCTGCAACAAAACACCATGACCAAAAAGCAAGTTGGGGAGGAAAGGGTTTATTTGACTTACACTTCCATATCACTGCTCATCACTGAAGGAAGTCAGGACAAGACTTCAAACCGGGCAGGATCCTGAAGGCAGGAGCTGGTGCAGAGGCCACGGAGGAGTGCTGCTTACTGGTTCCCTCAGCCTGCCTTCTGACAGAACCCAGGAACCACCAGCCCAGGGATGGCCCTGCCCACCATGGGCTGGGCCCTCCCCCACAGATCACAAATTGAGAAAATGTCCTACAGCTGGATCTCATGGAAGCCTTTCCTCCTTTCTCTGTGACGAGTCTCGCTTGTGTCAAGTTGACATGAAAGAGCAGCCAATGCAGAGACAGAGACAGAGACAGGGACACAAAGACAGGGAGACAGAGAGAGGCACGGAGAGATAGAGGCAGAGAGATTGAGAGACAAGAGTCAGAGAAACAGAGGCACAGAGAGATACAGAGAGACAGAGAGACAGAGAGAAGCAGAGATATTGAGAGACAAGAGTCAGAGAAACATAGCCGGGCGGTGGTGGCGCACGCCTTTAATCCCAGCCCTTGGGAGGCAGAGGCAGGTGGATTTTTGAGTTCGAGGCCAGCCTGGTCTACAGAGTGAGTTCCAGGACAGCCAGGACTACACAGAGAAACCCTGTCTCGAAAAACCAAAAAAAAAAAAAAAAAAAGAGTCAGAGAAACAGAGGCACAGAGAGATACAGACAGAGAGACGGATCTTCTTATGTGCACCATATGAGAATCTTTTACAGAGATCAAATCTTGCCAAGACAAGAACCAAAGTATTCAGATCTTTTCAGCGAGTCCCGTCACAGTGCTGGTTCCCCGACTGACGTGCACCCAGAAGCAAGCACAGTTCCTTCCTTCTGTCTGTCTGTCTGTCTGTCTGTCTGTCATTTGTTCAGGTATTGATGCTGGGTTTTGCCAATGCACAGGCCTCCTTGTTACAGATGTTCAACTTCTGCACAGGAGGCCAATCCATGATGGGGGGGAAGCCTGCTCTATTGAGTACAGTGCCTCCCAGAGAGCAGTCTACGGGGCCACATGGGATGGGGGATGGGGGGTGGGGGTGAGGTGGGGGGATCACTGCACCGTGGGACAGGGTGGGGGAGGGGAACAGCCGTGCCTCGTGGGATGGCGGGCACTAGAGGAAGTCCGTTTGATGCAGTTTCAGCATTTGTTTTGTTTCTTGTGTGGTTGTAGTCAATAATTGTTATTACTATTAACAGTCAAAAGGAGTACTTTTGGGACTTTGATATCTCCCATGAGTCTGTGGGCTTGGATGTTGGCCACCTGTGGCAGGGCTTGTTAATCATCCCCCAGTATTCCCAGGCCTGGCCAAGTGAGGTGAATAATGGTAATTAAAAAAAAAAAAATATGAGGGACCCTCCAGAGGTCTTTTTTCTTTTATTAGTTTTTATTATATGTGGGGTTTTGTTTTTGTTTTTGTTTTTGTTTTTGTTTTCGTTTTCGTTTTGTTTTGTTTTTTTCAAGACAAGGCTTCTCTGTGTAGCCCTGGCTGTCCTGGAACTCACTCTGTAGACCAGGCTGGCCTCGAACTCAAAAATCTGCCTGCCTCTGCCTCCCAGAGTGCTGAGATTACAGGCGTGCGCCACCACCTCCCGGCTTATTAAATGTTTTTATTCATTTATTTAATTCTTCGTTCATTTCGTGTGGAGATGGAGGGTACGCATGTGGAGGTCAGAGGAGAACGTACTGAAATCAGTCTGCCCCTTCCCCCATGTGGACCCTGGGGACCCAACACCCGGCTTGGCGGCAAGCCCCCTCACCCACTGAGCCATCTCGCTGGCCCATCACGGTGTCAGCCTTGACCACACTGCCTTTCCAGTGATACTCAAGAGCCTGCTGTCAGCACGGACATCATGCCGAGACCTCAGCACCTCAACCAGAGCCCCGAGCACCAAGGTCAGCCTTCCTGTTTCCCATCCACAGTTTCATGTCCTAAAAGCTCCAAGGCTCCAGGTTCCAGAAGTTCAAGGCCACGCAGGGCCACCTAAAGAGACTATAATTCCAAAAAAAAAAAAAAAAAAAAAATGTTTAAAAGGCAGAAGATATGGTTCAGTAGACAGAAAGACTGGCCACGAAGGCCCAGATACCACATAAAAAGCTGGATTCAGGGCTGGAGAGATGGCTCGGCGGCTTTCAGAGGTCCTGAGTTCAATTCCCAGCAACCCCTTTCTAGCTCATGACCACCTATAATGAGATCTGGCGCCCTCTTCTGGCCTGTGGGCACACATGCAGGCAGAACACTATACATAATAGATAGATAGATAGATAGATAGATAAATCTTTTAAAAAAATTAGTAGTGCACAGATGTAATCCCAGCATTCCTCTGTCAAGATAGGAGTAGAAACAGGAGGATTGCCCAGAAACACGCGGGCCAGTTAGCCTGAAGGAAGGCTACCAGGGCTTCCTTCTGGCCCTGGGAGCCAACTGTGACCCTTTAATACAGCCCCTCCGGCTGTGGTGACCCCCAACCACAAAATTATTTTCATTGACCCTTCCTAACTGTAACTTTGGTACTGTTTTGAATTGTAATGTAAATCTCTGTGTTTTTCCGATGGTCTTAGACGACTCCTGAGAAAGGGTCCCGGGAGCCCCCTACAGGGGTCGCGACCCACGGGTTGAGAAAGGCTGCTTTAAACACACGAGCTGTGTGTAGGCAGAAAGTTCCAGGCTCTATTTCAATCCCTTTCATACTAATCATAAATGGTTTCCTTCTTTTCCTTCTGTTTGTTTGTTTTCTCTTATTATATTTTATTATATTAGTATACCTTAGAAGCCTGTTAGTTTTCCAGTGAGAAAGAAAGTCAGAAAGTGGGAACTATAGAGAGATGGGATACGGGATTCAGGATATATTATTTGAGAAAAAAATGTATTTTCAATAAGAGTCCATTCCTCTCTCACATTAATATGTCCAAGATTAAGAAGGGTCTACCAATAAATTATGTCTTAAAAATCAGCCGGGCGAAGCCGGGCGTGGTGGCGCACGCCTGTAATCCCAGCACTTGGGAGGCAGAGGCAGGCGGATTTCTGAGTTTGAGGCCAGCCTGGTCTACAGAGTGAGTTCCAGGACAGCCAGGGCTACACAGAGAAACCCTGTCTCGAAAAAGCCTAAATAAATAAATAACTAAATAAATAAATCTCTCCTCCTCCTCCTCCTCCTCCTCCTCCTCCTCCTCCTCCTCCTCCTCCTCCTCCTCCTCCTCCTCCTCCTCCTCCTCCTCCTCCTCCTCCTCCTCCTCCTCCTCCTTCTTCTACAGCACATCTTAGGAGTTAGTGGCGTTGCCCTTCAGGGAGAACGCAGGAAACCGGATCCTCGCCGGGGACACTCTGGTTTGAATGGAATGTGCCCTCCTACGAGTGGTCAGGTCAACTTCGGCTCCTGCCTGGGAAGCCAGCCAGCTCCGGCTCTAAAGGTGGTTTCTTTCTCAACCCCAGCTGGAGGCTTCCAGATCGGCTAGCAAGACTTCAGCTTTCCCGCATCTGTCTGCCTATGAATCATCAAGGCCCCTGCCGGGGTTGGCTCCCAGGGCCAGGAGTGCCCCCTGGTGGCCAGACGACTGACTTATTTCTCTTCTGCTGGGGACCGAAGCTTGTAGGCGTTCCCAGGACGCTCTCTGGGGAGCTATACAACCATCTCCCTCGCCCAGAAGCGATTATTTGGATGCAGATGACTAATAATAAATGTTTACCGCGATCCAAAGGTGTCATCAAGACCTTACTCAGACTGTCCCTTTTAAGGCCCGTGCGACTCCTATGAAGTCTGTCATCCTGCAGTTCACAGTGCAGATTGCTTGACTTTGGGACACCCAGTCTCCTCTTAAATATTTTAAAAATATTTTATTTATGTGTATGGGAATTTCTGCTGTGTGTGTGTGTGTGTGTGTGTGTGTGTGTGTACCACATATGTGTCTGATGCCTGCCTGCAAAAGAGGATTCTGGATTCCCTGGGACTGGAGTTACAGTTTGTGAGCGGCCCTGTGGGTGCTGGGAATTGAATCCTGGTTCTCTGGAAAAGCAGCCAATGCTCCTGACCGCTGAGCCAACTCTCCAGCCCAAGAATAACGTTAAAGATACTTTCCGCCAAACATGGCCTACCTTCCATTTTGACCCAAGCTGCTTCTCTGATTTCTACAGATTTGCGTTGCCAGCAACAGGTGTTTCTTAGGACACCCAGGTCAGCCTGACCTGGAGTTTTCGCCAGCGTTTCTTTCCTTGTCCCAGACTGCCCCAGGGCGCTACCCAGAAAGAGCCAGGGTTTCTAAGGAACAGGTCACGTGGGACAGGTCGGGTGGGGATGGGAGGACCGTCTGAGTGCACAGCCGGGGACTCGGGGCTGCCCCACTCCTGGCCCTGGTTGTTAAAGAGCCTTGTCATAGACTCAGAGCTTGGTGAGCCCTGGACAGCCAGAAACCGGGACTGAGATTCCGGGGAAGTTTTGCCATGGACACCAGAGGGAGGTGGCTCCCTGCACAAATCTTTCCGCTTCTCAGTCTCTTCGAAAGCATCTCCCTCTTGTTGAAGCCTCTGGGGCTCACGTCGGGACTGAGACCGGACGTAGTCACTGTCTGTGCAGCTCAGAGCTCGTAACCGAGCGCTCGCTCGTCTAGTGTCCAGTTGCGGCTCAGAACTTACAGGTGAATGAAAAAATAATGAAATAGAAGGAGGGGGACATGTCTACTTCTCAAGTATGGAAGATATTGTTATTGCGGATCTAAGGGAGAAAGTAGGCAGAGGGCAGAGTCCAGGCGGAGCATGGCCAGCAGAGCAAACCGTCTGCGAGAGGGCTGGAGTGGGAGGGTGGGATGAGAGGGAGAGAGGGGATTAAGGCAGCACAGGCCAGGAGGCCAAGGGAGTAAAGGACGGACAAAAGGACCGGGAAACCAAAATGTCTGCATTATATAAGGAAGCGCAGATGGCGGGAGGGCAGCACAACCCCGGGCTGAGGAAGTTTAGGGTAGTGGGACGGGTATGCAGCAATATACCCTGTACCGTATAGGGATGGGGAATGCTGGGAGAGCCCGGCAGCCATTAGTAACACAGCAAGGCCTGCACTAGACCACGCGGAGGGCAGCCATGATGCAGAAACTCAGTCCCAGAGCCCCTGCATGAGGCCTTACACTCTCATCTGCATCTAAAAGCAGAAAATGGCGCTAGCATCTAAGGAGCAGCCTGGGCGTGGTATTTAAGTAATGCCGTATAAAAAGCCCTCAACATTTGGAATGGCAGGAAGGCAGCTATTATTATTAAAAATAACTGCAGAGCCGGGTGTGGTGGCGCACGCCTGTAATCCCAGCACTTGGGAGGCAGAGGCAGGCGGATTTCTGAGTTCAAGGCCAGCCTGTTCTACAGAGTGAGTTCCAGAACAGCTAGGACCACACAGAGAAACCCTGTCTCGAAAAACCAAAATACCAAAAAACCCAAAACCAAAAAACAAAACAAAGCAAAGCAAAACACTGCAGAATCTGCCCAAAGTAAATATCAATTTTTGCCAAGAACCTCAAGTGTTTCCTGAAAGAGAGATCCAGAGTAACTCAAGTGTCATACTGGTGTTTATCGTGTGTAAACTGGACCTGTTCTGTGCGTTTTATGTGAATTACTCCACCCCTCGGATCTATCCAATGATAGGTGCTTTCTATGTTTTACAAACTAGGAACCCAAGACCTGTTAACGACCCACCTCAGCTGCGCGGTAGAATGTTTGCCTAGCATTGGACAAGGCCTTCGGTTTAATCCCAAGCATTCAAAAACAAAAGCAGGGCTGGAGAGATGGCTCAGCGGTTAAGACCGCTCTTCCTCTTCCGGAGGTCCTGAGTTCGATTCCCAGCAACCACATGGTGGCTCACAGCCATCTGTAATGGGGATCCGATGCCCTCTTCTGGTGTGACTGAAGACAGCGACAGCGTACTCACATACATGAAATAAATAAATCTTAACACACACACAAAAGCAAAATAAAAAACCCTTGCAAATAGCAAAAACAGGCTCAAAAAAAAAAAAAAAACCTAACACAAGCAATCTTGGGAAGCTGGGGGCGGAGGGGGGGCCGGGGGGGGGGGTTGTTCAGGGATCGAGGGAATATGAATGAGACAGAACAGGGGCCATGCCAGTCTCTGTAGTTCATATTCCATTTTAATGTCTCTGCTGCTGAAGCTAGCACCCTACAGCCAAAGACCGTTTGGGAGATTGGTGGGTTCTTCAAAATCCAAGTGTACTCCTACCATATAAACGAGCAATCTGTGCTCATCAGTATCTATCCAAATAAATCAGACGCCGATGTACACACATGCACACACGCACAGTTGCAACTGATTTATTCAAGGCTACCAAAATTTGACAGTATCCAGGAAGCCGCTCGGTAGGAAAGCGAGTAAACCGCCCACGCATCCAAACCATTTCAATTCACTGTAAAACAGGAATGAGGCGGCAAGCTGGGAGATCTTGCACAAGGGGCCATAAATCTCATATCCGAGAGAAAGAAGCCAGTCTGAACAGTGACCCCATACGATTCCAACAGTAAGATGTTCTAAAAAAAAGGGGGGGGGCGATACTATGGATTGATGTGCCAGGGGGCGTGGTTTACGACACTGACAGTACCGTGTGTGTTACCGCAATGCTGGGTGACAAGACATCACATACTTCTTCTTCTTCTTTTTTTTTTTTTTCCGAGACAGGGTTTCTCTGTGTAGTCCTGGCTGTCCTGGAACTCACTCTGTAGACCAGGTTGGCCTCGAACTCAGAAATCCGCCTGCCTCTACCTCCCAAGTGCTGGGATTACAGGCGTGTCTCACCACGCCCGGCTCATCACATACTTTTCAAAAGCCATAGGACGCACCACACCACGAGCAAATCCTAATATAGGTTGTGGGTTTGGGGTGGCGGGGTATGACAGGGAAGGTTGTAGCTCACACAGCGCTCTGATGGGGGAAGGGGATGTTAATAGTGACTGAGTTTGAAGTCTGTAGACACCATGACCAACACAACTCCTTCTTCTTCTTCTTCTTCTTCTTCTTCTTCTTCTTCTTCTTCTTCTTCTTCTCCTTCTCCTTCTCCTTCTCCTTCTCCTTCTCCTTCTCCTCCTCCTCCTCCTCCTCCTCCTCCTCCTCCTCCTCCTCCTCCTCCTCCTCCTCCTCCTCCTCCTTCTCCTCCTCCTCCTCCTTCTTCTTCTTTTAAGATTTATTTTGCCGGGCTGTGGTGGTGCACGGCTTTAATCCCAGCACTTGGGAGACAGAGGCAGGCGGATTTCTGAGTTCGAGGCCAGCCTGGTCTACAGAGTGAGTTCCAGGACAGCCAGGACTACACAGAGAAACCCTGTCTCGAAAAACCAAAAAAAAAAAAAAAAAAAAAAGATTTATTTATTTTATGTATATGAGTACACTGTAGATGTCTTCAGTTCAGGCACACCAGAAGAGTGTGTCAAATCCCATTACAGATGGTTGTGAGCCACCATGTGGTTGCTGGGAATTGAACTCCTCTGGAAGAGCAGTCAGTGCCCTTAACCGCTGAGCCATCTCTCCAGCCCCTGAGGTCACGAGGAAAAGCATTTGATTGGGGCTGGCTGGCAGGTTCAGGTTTAGTCTTTTATTGTCCTGGTGGTGCTGGGGAGGAACTGAGAGTTCTACATCAGGATCTGCAGGCAGCAGGAACGCTGAGCCTCTAGGCCTGCCTTGAGCTCCTGGGAGGAACTCCCTCCGACCAAGCCACACCCACTCCAACAAGGCCACACCCACTCCAACAAGGCCACACCTCCTAATAGCGCCACTCCCCACGGACCTACAGTGGGAGGAGGGGCGTTTTCACTTAAACTACTACAGGGTGGGAGGGACAGGAAGCCTCTAAGAAATTCTGTAATTTTCGCTGAATCTTGCCTTGAACCTAAAAACTGTTCTTAAAAGCTTTCTTTCTTGGACTGTGGGTGTAGCTCAGTGACAGAGCAGTTGCCTAGCAGGTGCTAGCCCCTGAGTTCAATCCCCGACATCACAGAAAGAGCTAAGTTTTCTAATTGAAAACAAAACAACAAAAAAGCAAAACAAACAAACAAAAACCCAGGAAGCCTGCTTCCAGAGAGCATCTCTTGACACCGCAGCCCACAACCGTTATAACTAGAAGAGGAAAATCCCGACTTTTGGTAGGACTCAAAAAGAAAAATGTGTGTGAGGGAGAGGAAGTGAGCGGGAAGAGCCCTGACCAGCGAGGTTGTTAAACTGTGGACAGAGCTGTTACGCTCAGAAAAAGAGAGAGGGGTTTGAGAGAATGTGGTATACTGCGGTGTCGGGGGAGGGGGTGCCCCGGTAGGCATCCCTTTCCCCGAGGGACCAGACACACACAGACATGGTAGAGTTTATTCAGGACAGAGGAAGAGAAAGGCAGAGAGAGGTAAGTGGAGGCCAGAGAGAAGAGAAGAGAAGAGAAGAGAAGAGAAGAGAAGAGAAGAGAAGAGAAGAGAAGAGAAGAGAAGGAAGAGAAGAAGAGAAGAGGAGGCCGGCCATGACCACATGGAAAGAGGGGGGAGGGGAGGAGAGCCCAAGAAGGGCAGAAAGGAGAGAGGTGGAGAGAGGCAAGAGGAATAAGAGAGAAAGGCGGGGCCAAGCATCCTCTTTTATAGGCCAGGTCGACCTGGCTGTTGCCAGGCAACTGTAGGGCGGGGCATACCTGGCTGTTGCCAGGTAACTGTGGGGTGGAGCTTAGACAGATCCTAACAAGAGAGGCTTCCTAACCTACAATGCCAGGGCCACTGCTCCTTCCCCGCGTGGTGTTTGCTGTTGAACACCTGAAGTGTCTGGAGAAGCCAGCACCCGCGGGGCCTTCTGCTCAGAATAGCTGCTTTGAGTCATCTGGGCCCTAGGAACAGAAAGCACTAGCGGCAGACTCATCGCGAAGCCCCAGGAAAGCTCTCTGCCGCCACAGAGAAACCTCCATTCTGGCCGCCCCATTTGTAGGCAGAGGCGTTCTTTCCGAACCTGTGCTTCTGACCAAGGAGCAGGTTGGTGTTATCCTCAGTTTCAGGACCATTGTTCAAAAAGCCAAAGAAACAAACGACAAGGAAAAAAAAAAAAAGCCAACCCGGGGAACGGTTGAGACTGAATTACGCTCAGGCTAAGGAGTTCGGAAGTATAGGCCGCGGAAGGCACTTCCTAACCAACAGTAGCAGCTTGCCGACCTGTCTAATGCCATTCAAAGTACACACACACACACACACACACATACACGCAAATTTTGCTGTAAAAGAAATGGGAAATATCTGTATGGGAAACTATGTTAGTTCTCTGCGGCTCTGACAATCGACTCAACAAAAATCCGTTAAAAAAGAGAACGGTAGCTGGGCATGGTGGCGCACGCCTCTAATCCCAGCACTTGGGAGGCAGAGGCAGGCGGATTTCTAAGTTCGAGGCCAACCTGGTCTACAGAGTGAGTTCCAGGACAGCCAGGACCACACAGAGAAACCCTGTCTCGAAAAACCGAGAGAGAGAGAGAGAGAGAGAGAGAGAGAGAGAGAGAACACGGTGTGGGGCTGGAGTGATAGCTCAGTGGTTAAGAGCACTGACTGCTCTTGCAGAGGACCTGAGTTCAATTCCCAGCTTACAACCATCTGTAATGGAATCCGACACCCTCTACTGGTGTGTCTGAAGACAGCTACAGTGTACTCACATATATAAAATAAATAAACAAATCTTTAAAGGGAGAGAGAGAGAGAGAGAGAGAGAGAGAGAGAGAAAGATTTCAGAGGTTTCAGGCCTTGTGGCAACTTGGTCCCATTTTGGGGAGACCCTTTGATGTAGAAAAAAATTCTACAACAACAGCATTCGTGGTGAATAAAATACAAGACAGCAAGGCAGGAGGAGACTAGAGACGGTCTCCTCCAGGGTGTGTGCCCAATCACCTAACTTTGCCAGGAGGCCTCAGTCTCCTGAAGATTCCATATCATCACAATAGCGCCACAGGCTGGCAACCAAATCCCTTACAGACGAGCTTGTGAGAGGCCGTGTCAAACCCAAAGGATTCCAGAGACTAAAGGGAAATTTTGCATTTTTCTATCACCATTGGAATAGGCTGTAGGGAGCAGGTAGTGAACCAGGAGGGCATAGAGTTAACTAGGAGAGTTTTAGGTCTTTCTGAAACCAATCTGAGAGGCAGATCCAGGAAAGGGAGACATCACTACCTCCAGGCTGGCCCCGGGCCCAGCCATTTGAGTATCCATGGACTTCCGTGAATAATCCTTTCCCCTACATCTGACAACACTAATAATAAAAGGGTGATACCACGAAGCAGCTTCCGTGTGTGAAATACTTTGAACCCAGTATCTCTAGGACCTAAGGCCGAGCCCAATTTGGCAGATAAACTGAGGTTGTGAGATGCCACCTGGCCCCAGTTCACAGCAAGGTTGACTTTTTTTATTGGATATATTCTTTATTTCATTTCCCTTTTCCTGGTTCCCCACCCCCCAGCAAGGTTGATATTAAAACTCTAGGTTTTTTGTTTTGTTTTGTTTTGTTTTTGTTTTTTGGGTTTTTTGTTTTGTTTTGTTTTTTCAAGACAGGGTTTCTCTGTGTAGCCCTGGCTGTCCTGGAACTCACTCTGTAGACCAGGCTGGCCTCGAACTCAGAAATCTGCCTGTCTCTGCCTCCCAAGTGCTGGGATTACAGGTGTGCGCCACCATGCCCGGCTTCATCTCTAGTTTTAATATCTACTCTCCGTGAGCACACAGCCCACGAAGACCCTGTCCGGTTTGTCGTGCACGCAGGCCCTATCTGGTTCGTCGTGTTGATCCCTCTAAATGTCTTAGGCAGATATGCAAAGCAACAGTGGGTTGGGACCTTGCTGATTATAACTTTACAGTCTGGGATTTGAATGAAAATTCAAACAACAATGTGTTTCTCAAGCTTGATCCCCAACCCATATTCCACACTTAGCCTAAGTCTTGGTCAGGGTTACTATTGCTCTGATGAAACTCCATGCTCAAAAGCAACTTGGGGAGGAAAGGGTTCATTTGGCTTCTTAACCTTCCACATCATTGTATATCACTGAAGGAAGTCAGAACAGGAACTCAAACAGAGCAGGGACCTGGAGGCAGGAGCCGGTGCAGAGGCCTGGAGGGGTGCTGCTTACTGGCTTGTTCCTCATGGCTTGCTCAGCCTGCTTTCTTATAGAACTCAGAACCTCCAGCCCAGGGATGGAACCACCTCCAAGGGTAGGCCCCTCCTCTATTGATCACTAATTGAAAAAAAATGCCCTACAGGCTTGCCTATGGCCCAATCTAGAAAGGCATTTTCTCAGGTGCAGCTCCCTCCTTTCCAATGACTCCAGCTTGTGTTGACATAAAATCTACCAGCAGATCATACATTTTCAGGTTAGCGCTAAATTCTCCCAGCAGAAACAGAAAGTCCATGCTTTCTAGCTTGACGGCCTGTTAGGGACACAACCCTTTCCTTCTTCCTCTTCCTCCTCTTCTTCAATTTTCTTCTTCAATGTATTTATTATTATATAAGTACACCGTAGCTGTCTTCAGACACTTCCAGAAGAGGACATCAGATGTCATTATGGTTGTGAGCCACCGTGTGGTTGCTGGGATTTTAAACTCTGGAAGAGCAGCCAGTGCTCTTAACCGCTGAGCCACTCTCCAGGCCCCACCCTCTTCTTTCCAGAAAAGGAGAAAGAGATCATAGAAAGAAACAAGGAAACAATTGATAAAGTTCAAAGAGACCATCAGAGTCCAAGTCCAGGGCCCTTCCAACCACACTACCACGCACACAGATGGCAGTGTAAGCGGGCAGTGTCTAGCAACGATCAGAACCAACAGGCTCCTGAAACACAGCGAGACTGAGCTGACGCCAAATGTCCCCTCCCCGTGAGTAAATGAAAAACGAGAAAGCAGCTAGCTCACTGTCTTAGTTAGGGTTTTACTGCTGTGAACAGACACCATGACCAAGGCAACTCTTATAAGGACAACATTTCATTGGGTCTGGCTTACAGGTTCAGAGGTTCAGTCCATTATCAAGGTGGGAGCATGGCAGCATCCAGGCAGACATGGTGTAGGACGAGCTGAGAGTTCTACATCTTCATCTGAAGGCTGCTAGCAGAAGACTGGCTTCCAGGCAGCTAGAATTGAGGGTCTTAAAGGCCACACCCACAGTGACACACCCACCCCAACAAGGCCACACCTCCTAATAGTGCTGCTCCCTGGGCAGAGCACCTCACCTCACCCTGAGGTTCTAAAGGGGCCAAGTTTGTTTGTGGCACTTGCGACCCCCACACACAAGAGACTTGTAGTCTCTTATAAGCTACACATCACAGTCACACAAACGCTCTCTGGGCATCCTGCGTTATAGCACATATCTTTTTTTTTTTTGGTTTTCCGAGACAGGGTTTCTCTGTGTAGCCCTGGCTGTCCTGGAACTCACCCTGTAGTCCAGGCTGGCCTTGAACTCAGAAATCCGCCTGCCTCTGCCTCCCAAGTGCTGGGATTAAAGGCGTGCACCACCATCGCCCGGCTATAGCACATATCTTAATTAGAAGCACCAAGGCCATCTCCAGCTGGTCATAAGTTGTTCCAGGGCCCTGCTTCATGATTACATCAGTGGTGATGTGCTTATCAAGAGATGTCCAGTTGCCAGTGCTAATAATGCCTTCTAGATGTAAATTGTATCAAATAAACCCTGAAAAAAAAAATAAAGAAGCTATCAAGTGTCGCTCAGTGGTAGAGCACTTGCCTAGCAAGTATGAAGACTGGAGTTCAGTTCCTGAAGAAGAGGAAGAAAAACACAGACAGACAGACAGACAGACAGACAGACAGGTTCATGAAGCTGGTCTCAATTCACTTGGATTTCATTGCATTCATCCAATATCAACTCAGCCATGTATTGTGCTCAGCCCTTAGAACACACCTTCAGTCCCTGTGGCTGGGATACAGACACGTCCTTAGTACTCACCTTTAATCCCAAACAATGAAGGTAAAGTTAGTTTGTAGAAGGAAGCAGCCATGTTTCAAAGTGATGTCTAGCCGGGCAGTGGTGGCCCACTCCTTTAATCCCAGCACGTGGGAGGCAGAGGCAGGTACATTTCTGAGTTTGAGGCCAGCCAGGGCTATACAGAGAAACCCTGTCTCTAAAAAACAAAAAGAAGAAAAAGAAAGTGATATCTAATTGAGTGGCAGACAAAGTGATGAATCAGGGAAAGATTTAACAGAATGGGTAATGCCCAACTTTCATGAGAAAAGGGAGGAAAGAGGCTACTTAAAGGAGAGACAGACAGTATAGGAGGAAGAGAGCACAGAGCAGGAATACAGTAGAGTTCATGGAAGGCAGGACACAGAGCTGAGAGGCAGAGTGGAGCCCCAGAGAAGGCGGTTTTACCAGGGGAGTTTTACAGAGACGGACTGAAGAGAGAGCAAGCTAGACACAGGTAAAGACAGAACAAGCCAGAGAACAAAGAGCCAGAAGATTAGAACATATCGCCAGAGATAGTATGAGGTCAAGGAGAACAATTCAAAAGAGGCCAAGAGAAAGAGAGAGGCCAGATTGAACCAATCAGCTTGCGGAGGAGTTTGAACCAATCAGCTTGGGGAGGAGCTGAGTTGAATCAGCCCGCCAAAGATCAGAAAGAACTAGAAAGGGTGAGCTTATTCAGCGATAAGACTCAGAGGCTGCAAGCATTCTAGGCCTAGATCAGATTGTACCAAGGCTAGAAGCTCCCAGGATTAAGTTTAGGAGGTGGTAAGCATCGGAGAGGACAGTTACACCAGAATAAAGGATACCGTTACAATGTATCCAGGCTGAAAGGTGACAACCAGGGAGAGACATTGCCAAAAACGAAGAGTGCCAATTGTTCTGCCAAGGAAGAGTTCGGGACCCCTGGTAGACCAGTCAGGAGCAGACCCAATGCAATCACACCAGGGTCTTTATTCACAAACTCAAACTTGGGCTTCTGGACTGCCAGCCGTGGGGGCGGGGCGGGGCGGGGGCGGGGGCGTGTCTAGCCTGGCAAGCATCCAATTGGAGCGCTACTATGGCTTTTCCCATAATTGGCTGGTGCTGAGAGTCAAACCATAAACGTAACTTCTATTTCCCACTGCACTGGTGGTTGTTAGGTAGAAGGCAGGCTGTTGGTAACTCTGAATTTGTTGGAGGAGATTAACCTGGAGATGCTGGTCTTGTTGGGGATTAGCCTAGAAACTGGAACTAGGCTCAGGTTTCATGTGGGGAGAGGGCAACTTGGAAACCAATGCTAACCCGCCTGTTAGTTTCCCTGAGTTCAAATTCTCTAAAATGGAGTCTGAACTGAAAAGATTTGGCCTCTCACAGCCTCCCCTGATGTCCCCTCATCTACAAATATCAAAAAAGCACACCAGACCCACACATCCTCTTCACTGTTTAAAATTTGCATCTTCTGACCAGAAGGAGCGGGCCGGAGTAAGCGGGGGTGGGGGTGGGTGGGTGGGGGTGGAGGTGGGGGTGGGGGGGGTGGCAGAAGAAAATAAAATAAATAAAATAAAATAAAAAACATAAAATGAAATATAAAATAAAATAAAATATAAAATAAATAAAATAAAATATAAAATAAAATAAAAATAAAACAAAACAAAATAAAATAAAACAAAATAAAAATTGCATCTTCTTCCCACACACTCGAGGTTGCATTGTCTCACTGACTCGCAAGACTTCAAGGCTGCTCTGTGAATTCCAGGAGGTTCTAAGTTACTGGGAGATCTAGCGATGTGACTCTGCTTTCCGACTATAGTAAACATCTATATCCCAGAGAGATTGGAGGAGACATCAGACACGCCTGACAGACACGCCTGGCGGACGGCTGAGCAGCAACCCCTGACACAGGCAATTTCCTCCTCTGCTCAGTGTATTGACACGCACTCGGTCCTCACGAGGACAGCGCTACAGTTATCATCCATGTCTGAGAAATGTAAACTTGTAAACAGGTTAAGCTGCTTCTCCGACGCCATCTAATCAAAAGATGACGAAGGTTGGTGCTGAAGGTGCGTGTGAGTGTCACGTGATGCTCCACCGGTGGATTTCTCTCCTTACCTGGTCACCAAGATGAAGAGGGGGGGGGGGGAGCGGGGCGGGGCAGGGGGCGGGGCAGAGGGCGGGGCGGGAGGGAGAAGAGGAGGGAGAGAGAGGAGAGAGAGGGAGCCAGAGACTGGAGGGGGCTTGGCTTGGTGGGTCCTCTGTAAAACACACTGTCAATTCAAATTTCACAGGTTCAAATCCAAAGCTCCCTTCACAATATTAACCCATCAACCCACAATTTATCAGGAAGTTTTAGAAATATCAGGACTGCTGAAGGAAAGTCTTCTCTTTTTAAAGATCTGTGTGATGCTCCTTGGACCCAAGCTGGCCTTGAACCCACAGTCCTCAGCCTCGGTCCCCTGACCGCTGGTAGCTGGGAACAGATGCACGCACAACCACAATCAGCTGCGACAAAAGGAAAGTATTGCGACGTCGCTTTTAGTATCAGCTCCGTCATTATTATTATTATTTCTACATTCTAGATGTGGGTGGTCCTGAAGTTCTGTGGCACACATGTAGAAATTGAAGAACAGCTCTGTGGAGTTGGCCCTCTCCTTATGTCTTAAAAAGGGTCCCAGAAATCAAACTCAGGGCACTGGGTTTCTGTAGCAAGCAGCCTTATTCACAGAGACATTTTCCTGGCCCAGAAATTCATAAAAGGCCGGTTGTATGTGGAGTATTTCAATACTAGCCCACCCACTGTATTCAATCGAAAGAAAATCTTCCCCAACACTACAAACAATTTGTTCCACTGAAGACTATAAGGTCCTAGCTGTTTTCTCTGCGGGGTGACTTGGTGATACAGTCCCCAGGAAGAAGACCGACTGACTCACGCTGGCACAGACAGCTAAGGGTTCCTTAGCCTTAGAGCATGAGATACTGGGGGTAGACGATTCTTAATTGAGGGGAGGGTCTGTCCTGCACACTGTAGACTATTCAGCAGCGACCGACCCCTCCCCACTAAACACTGCTGTCTCTCTCTCGGTTACAACAAGCTCCTCTCTGTGTGTGGCTGACCAAGGGGAGCAATTGAACTTAAGCATTTTGTTCCAACGTATACAGCAACCGTGATTCAGTATCAAAACCAGTCAAATAAAGAAAGCTTTCAAATGTTACCAATGGGCTCCTGGAGGGGGAAATTGTAGTCACGAGACTGCGCGGATGGCTCCTTGGGAGAGAGAACACGTAACTCTTGCAGAGAACCCAAGTTTGGTTCCCAGCATCACATAAGGTGGTTCAAAAGTAACTCCCACTGCTCAGGAAGAAATATATAAGGTCTGTTTTCCAGGGTGTTAACGTTTCCTTAGCTATTTATTGTTGAGCCAATAAAGTTTGTGAATCCTAAAAATGGAAGAGGAAGGAGGGGGGAGGGGAAAGGGAGGGGGAGGGAAGGAGGAGGAGGAGGACAGACACAAGGTCCTGCAATTCAGATCATAAATGGTCTCTTTAATAGCAGTCTTTACTCTCAATACCAAACTCTACCGCCACCTTGTGAACAGAGTATAATAGTATTCCTCTGAACTCATCAAAATCTAACTAAAACAGAAACTTTTATTTTATAACTTTTAAAGTCACGGAATCAGACGGGTAGAGGTGGCACACACCTTTAATCCCAGCACTCCAGAGGCAGAGGCAGAGGCAGGTGGATCTCTGTGAGTTTGAGGCTAGCCTGGTCTACAGGGAGAGTTCCCGGGCAGCCAGGACTACACAGAGAAACCCTGTCTTGAAAAAATAAAATAAAAAACAAAACAAAGTCATGGAATCAAGTTAACGAAATGCCTCTCTGGCAGGAGCTGTTTTGACGGATGGCTCTGGTTTCAGTCTTGACTGGCAGTGTTGAAACTGACATCTGATGTGCTCACCCGTGTGAGTTGTGCTTGTAACACTAATACAGTTATGGCTCTGAATGTGGCTGGATCCTTTTGGAGTCTTAACATCATAAACCTCCCACTGAAGACTTTTTAGAACTGCGAGATTGTTTAGAAAACCCCTGGGGGGGGCGTGTTTGGGGGAAGGACTGGAGAGATGGCTCAGCGGTTAATGGACTGCTCTTCCAAAGGTCCTGAGTTCAAATCCCAGCAACCACATGGTGACTCACAACCATCCGTAATGAGATCTGATGCCCTCTTCTGGAGTGTCTGAAAACAGCTACAGTGTACTTACATATAACAAATAAATAAGTAAATAAGGAAAGAAAGAAAGAAAGAAAGAAAGAAAGAAAAGAAAAGAAAAGAAAAGAAAAGAAAAGAAAAGAAAAGAAAAGAAAAGAAAAGAAAACCACTCAGGTCCTAGCTCTGGGGAGCAACACACATTCCATTAAGTCGGCTGAATCAACTGTTCACAATAATCACACAGATACAAGAAGAAAAATCACCTCACAGTATCAGTCAGCCACAGGAGGAAGGGGGAAGCCCAGGCCAGTTCTGGGACCACTTGTGGTTCCTTTTGGCTGTGGGCACACAACTCACCGTATATTGAACTCAACTTATATTTAGGGAGCTCCTCACTCCGTGACTCTTGGGGCTGGAAACCATCTTCTCCCTGTGACTGAGTCTGAGAGCTCCAGGCACCCTTTACAGCCAGGGTGGGACCAGGGCAAACGGCTCCTCCCTCTGTGCCCTGATTCAGCTGCTGCTGGTGATGCAGGGAAGCAGAAGAAAGCTAAGGCGAAGGCCACCTCTGCAGAAGAGGCAGCCAGGGGCCAGGGCAGCAGCGAGTACCGCGGGCCAGAGACTCAAGTCAGCAGAAAATCACTTCTAAATCATGAGACTTACGGTCAACTACCCAGCGTCTCTTGGGGGCTTGGGTGGGGCTGGTGGTGATATGTTGACCGGAAGTCCTGCGTGTGGAACAAAGAGTAAAGAAATGCTCTGCTTTCCCAGCCCCAGAGCATTCCCTGCCGGGGTGAAATGGTGTCCTCAGTGACACGGGGGCCGCATTGTTAACTACCAGGTTCCCGGCACCTGTTCATAGCCGGTGCTCAGTAAGTATGTGACGTCATTATAAAGGCTCTTTAAGCCACTTGTTCCTCGTAGACGAAACGGGGTAAAACACTTATCTATGTCTAAGAATTTTATACGCTCTACCAAAGTATGTGGCACTGGGTTTATTTAGCACTTAGCAGGTGCTCAGCAAATAACAGCCAGTAGGAATACCTCTATCGTTATCATTTCTAGGGACAATGAGGGCGCTGCTTCATGACCATTTGTGGTCACCACAGCTTAGGCTAAATATAGAGGTAAAGCCGAGCACTTGTCCAGAGACGACTTATTATAATAACACAAATACGCAAAGCAAGGAGAGGGCTCAAGATAATAGCCCTTGACATCCAAAGCCCAGCGAGGCCGAAAGCCCCAGCTTTGGTCACAATCCCGACAGTAGGAAAGGAGTGCTGACAGGTTCCGCGGGCCAGCCCCTCTCCTGGCTGCTCCCGGCCTGTGGCTCTGCCGGGCCTGTTACTGGGGAGGTGTTGCAGAAGGACCCTGGTGACCCGCTCTTCCTGCCAAGCCGGGGTGCTCTTTCCAAACAGCAAGCAAGCTGGTGGTGAGCCGGGCTCTTTGTCTTCTGGGTTAGTTTTACATTTTATTTTATTACTATCTCCGTTTTGTTTTTAGATGGCGTCTCACTCTGCAGACCAAGCTGTCTGGAAACTGGCTGCGTAGTCTGGGTTGGCCTTAAGTCTGCAACAATTCGTCTGCCTCAACATGTGAAGGACTGGGCATACACCAGCCAAGGTTTAATTTTAAAATAATATATGCCCGTTTAAAAAAAATTCTAATGGCACTAAAAATAGTTAGCATCCCCCATGTTATCCTAAATCTCTAGGAAGATTTCTTATAATCACCATCACTTCTTAACAGAAATATTTACTCTCACACAGAGACATGATTTTTCATAGACAGAAATATAAAATTGTTCTGAGCATTGCTTGGGTAGGTAAAAAGTACCATTGCTTCTGATTACATATTGGTTAAGGCTTGTTGGAAATGGAGAAAATCTGAAAAGGATGTAGGCCTTTGGCTGACTTTTTACAGACTTCACTTAGATCTTCTCACATCCATTTATATAGATTGATCTGTTTAACAGTTATCTTTACTATAGCAAGCTAATATAAGATTTATACTCTAACAAGGTAATAGAAGGAGGAGATCTATACTCTAACAGGGTAATATAAGGAGATCTATACTCTAACAAGGTAATAGAAGGAGTAGATCTATACTATGACAGGGTAATAGGAGGAGATCTATACCATAACAGGTTTATATAAGGAGATCTATACTCTAACAAGGTAATAGGAGGAGGAGATCTATACTATAACGCAGTAATGTAAGGAAGACTCAGGACTTGGTCAGTTCACTTTCCGCCTCCCCAGATTCCGTGGGGTGCTGGATGGGGCACGGGAGCTGTGAGGAGGGAGGCGTCGGTCCCCAGAGTTCACCCAGGCATCCAGGATGACCCACAGTGCTGCCAGTTCCAGCATGTGATCTCCACACACTTTACTGACTTGTAAAGTCACCCCAGGTGACAATATGCAGCCAGTGAAGGGGGAGGGGGGAAGAGTCTGGAAGAGGAGGAGGAGCCTGCTTCCTGCTGTGCAGCAAAGAGCCACATGGGGACACATTAACCATTTTTGCATCCATTTCGAGTAGACAGATCTTTAAGTTAATAGTTACCTTTATTTGTGTGTGTGTGTGTGTGTGTGTGTGCGTGTGTGTGTGTGTGTGTACACAAGTGTGCAAGTCCCCACAGAAGCCAGAAGAGGATGCTGGATCATCACACACACACACACACACACACACACAGAGCTGCAGTTAAAGGCAGTTGTGAACTGTCAGATATGCGGGCGGGCTGGCTGGCGGGGAACCTGGGTCCTCTAACAGGGCAGCAAGTGCTCTTAACCTTGGAGCCATCTCTCCAAGCCCCAGGGGTCAGGCCTTGACGGCCTTGCTCTCGAGCAGTCCTTGGAATGTTCTGGCTCCTCACTGCTTTCTCAACCGGGCACTGTCATGGCTGAGAAGCACTGGGCTTTGATGGGCATGTAAACGCACCTGGCACAGTTGTCCCCTAGGGTCACCTTCCCATTAATCTATGCTTTACCTGGTTCCTTCTCGTCCTTTGTCAAAGAGAAGGAAGGGCTTTTTCGGTGTCTGTTTTGACAGAAACGGAGCCGGATCCCAGGCAAGCCTTCACTTCTGCCCCAGGAGCGTTCTACCACTGAGCCACACTTCCAGCTCAAACGCAGCCTTTGAGAGTGTGGTAAGACGTTAGCTGGAGCAAAGCAAGAATGCACAAACCGGAAGCCATTGCGCCGGATTACATACTGGTACAGGCTTGTTGGAACCGGAGAAGCAAAGGATGTAGACTTTTGGCAACACTTTAGGAGTGTGTTGGTGTGCTTTGTGCCCCGCTCAGGATTGAAGCAGGACCTTGTCCGGGTTGGGTGAGCTATGTCCCAGCCACTGCTGTTCTTTTTTTTTTTTTTTTTTTTTTCCGATATATTCTTTATTTACATTTCAAATGATATCCCCTTTCCTGAATCCCCCCTCCCCGAAAGTCCCATAAGCCCTCTTCCTCCCCCTGTTCCCCAATCACCCCCTTCCTGTTCCCCTGTCCTGGTATTCCCCTACACTGCTGCACTGAGCCTTTCCAGGACCAGGGGCCTCTCCTTCCTTCCTTCTTGGGCATCGTTTGATGTGTGAATTGTGTCTTGGGTATTCCGAGCTTCTGGGCGGATATTAATCCGCTTCTCAGTGAGTGCATACCATGTGTGTTCTTTGGTGACTGGGTTGCCTCACTCAGGATGACACTCTCCAGTTCGCCATTGCTGTTCTTGCTTCTGTATATACACGGGTGTTTAGAACAGCCACACATAAGTAACCTAATGGTCCAGTGTGAGGAACCGTTTAAATCCTTGTATACGCATGTGGAATACTGTGTGAGGGTTTAAAGTAACTGTATATTTTATAGCTGCAAATACAAGATTATGTCCATGATGTGACTTTTTAAATTCACACGTAATTAAAAAAAATTAATCATTTGTAGCAATAAGGAGACAACTCTACTTTCAAATGTTTACAGTTCTGGCTACATAGTACAAATACTGGTGTTTTTTCATTTTTACCTCTCTACCTTTGTCACAGTATTTTATCATTAGGGGAAAAAAATCAGGAAAGAGCAGATAAGAGATCGGGGGCTTAAGTGATTAACGACAAATATGTGAGTTGGATGTGGCGCCCCAGACCCTGCCTGTCCTGCCTGTCACCAGACACTCGAGCTGCTATCTGGAGCACTTTATTCTGTCAAAGTGACTGGCTTTTGTCACAGAATTCCGGGTTATAAAGAGAGAGTAGAAGGGATCCCGAGCAGAGAGCCAGCCCACTCCCAGACAGAGCTGGTGGGCAGGGGCTCGCCCGGCGGCCAGCTTCACACATGGGGAACACCATCCGGGCCCTCGTGGCTTTCATCCCCACCGACCGCTGCCAGAGTTATGTGGTGGGAGACCTCCGGGAGATGCCCCTGGACCGGATGGTGGATCTGAGCGGGAGGCAGCTGCGCCGCTTCCCACAGCACGTGTGCACCTTCACCGAGCTGGTGAAGCTCTACCTCAGCGACAACCACCTTCACAGCCTGCCCCCCGACCTGGCCCAGCTGCAGAACCTGCAGATCCTGGCCTTGGATTTCAACAACTTCAAAGCTCTCCCCCAGGTGGTGTGCACCTTGAAACAGCTCTGCATCCTTTACCTGGGCAACAACAAACTCCGAGACCTCCCGGAGGAGCTCAGCCTGCTCCAGAACCTCCGGACCCTGTGGCTTGAGTCCAACTGCCTCACCCGGCTGCCCGACGTGGTGTGTGAGCTGCGGCTCCTCAAAACCCTGCACGCGGGTTCCAACGCCCTGCGGCTGCTGCCCGGCCAGCTCCGGCGCCTGCGCGAGCTCAGGACCATCTGGCTCTCGGGCAATCAGCTCGCTGACTTCCCCCCTGTGCTGCTTCACATGCCCTTCCTGGAGGTGATCGATGTGGATCGCAACAGTATCCGCTCCTTCCCCAGCCTGGCCCACTTGACAAACCTGAAGCTGGTCATCTACGACCACAATCCCTGCAGAAACGCCCCCAAGGTGGGCAAAGGCGTTCGCCGTGTTGGGAGATGGGCAGAGGAGACCCCAGAGGCCGACGCCAGAAAGGCTCGGCGATACGCGCTGGCCACGGACGAGACTCGAGAGCCACCTCCTCCCCTTCTTCCTCCCAGCTCTTGAGCAGCTGCATTGAAGGCCAATTCAAAGGACCCAGATGTTCCAAAGGCATCGCCTCAGAGCGGAAGGCATGGATGGTCCTGGCTCATCCCAGGGCTGACGGAGAGCCAGGTGAGATGGATGCCGTAAAGGAATACTGCAAAGAAGAAAACAGTTCCAGTCCACAGCACCTCTTCTTAGGGCTGACCTGGACCAGAAGTAGCTCCTTCATTTGAGCTATTTTGAAACACCGATGAGCAAGAAGACAGACCACAGCACATGAGCCTCTTCCACTATGCAGAAGTGGCGGGTCACAGGCTGGTGAGTGCTTCAAAGACAGTCTTTCTTAAAATAAAGAAAACAACCTGAGCTATCAAATGCTCGGGTGGCCCGTCTCTAGCTCTCATACATGCCTTTTTCCTTACCACGAAGCTGTGCGCAGTATCAATGTACTGGTGTTACTAATTTGGCTCCTGAAAGGGACAACTCTACCTAGTCAGTCATGGTTCGAAGAGAAAAACTGTGGTTGCGCAGGCCTGAGCTTCCCAGCTGTTTTAACCCGTTGTAAACACCACAAAGAAGCCTCTCTGGGGAGCTGTGCCCCCCAACTTCGCAGTGCTTCAAGCTGGTTCCACTCCTTTTCCCTTGTAAGGTTTGACCTAAGGTTCGTTCAGATTGCTGTCATCTGAAAAGCCAAGCCTTTCTTTCCCAGGCAGCCGAGGGTAAGTGCAGGCTGCCCTTCAGAACAGAGCCCTGCTTCCTAAGACAGACTCTGTTAAAGGCAGAACGTAAAAACCAGTTCACCTAAGACAAGCATTTCAAGTTTGAAGTGGACGTCTCATTATCTTGGCTTTTTATCATAATTTGTTTGGGTTTTTCTTCATAGCATCTGCTGACAGTCTACAAACCTGGTCATTATTTAGGGAGGAATGTATCACAGATGCATAAATTCTAAACTGCTGTCAGTATATGATTTAATAACCTGTCCAAAACACAAGGACAAAAGTTGTCATCTTGACTAAGACAAACCATATTGAGGTTTTATAAAGAACCGTGGGAGGACTGACCTTCACAAGCACAGCTCTGGAATGTCAGAATCCTTTCAGAAGTACTGCTGGCTAAGTCAGAGGAGGTCCTGGGGCATTACATAACCTGTCACCACCTCTCTGGTGCAGAACGCCTGTAGTCCAGTGATCAGACCGCCAAACAGGCCTTTAATCATTAAACAGTGTGTGCTTATACCCACAGGGACAGATTTCTCCCGGTAGCAACAAGTCCACAGTTCTACTAGATTGCTAGAATGCTTTTTTTTTTTGGGGTGTGTGTGTGTGTGTGTGTGTGTGTGTGTGTGTGTCTATTCTTATTCAGATAACTGAAGCCATATACTCAACTGACTCTAAATGCAATTTGCAAACAAGAATTTGCCCTCCAAGGCAGCTTCTGCTAGAGTAGTTTACAGGTTGCTTTTCTGACCAGTCTTCCCTCTCAAGGTGAACAGGCCTGTCTTCTCCAGCATAAGCTGCCTTCTACAGCCTAGAGTTGAAGCTCACTGGCCAGAGTTCTCACTGAGCATGCTCCTGTAAATCACTAACGCCTGGAGTATAGCAAACTTTTTTCTAAATCAGTAAGCTTGCAACAAACATATAACTTTCTCAAATGTGGCTGATTTTGCTGCTAAAAATTGTTTCCCCTCTTAAGCTTTCAATCACGTTTATATGGAATTTACATTTCTTTTAATTCAGTGGCTCTCCACCTTCCTCATGCTGAGACCCTTTAATACAGTTCATGTTGTGGTGACCCTCAAACTATAAAATCATTTTTGTTGCTACTTCATAACTTATTTTGCTGTTATTCATCATAATGTAAATATCTTTGGAGACAGTTAGCAAGGGGGTTCGTGAGCTGAGAGCCTCCTTCTGGTGGTCTTGGAGATAGAAGATCTCATCAGCAAAATAAGGAAGAAAGGCGGAAGCACTACGTACTATTTATCCCACCCCTGGGTTTTCAGTCTGGAAACCCAAAGGCCTGAGGGAAATCTCTTGCAGACCATCCCAGGTGGGGACGAGGCAAGGCAAGCTCTTATGGGAACCTCAGCTGTAAAAATGCCTCCACCAGACTGGCCTGTGAGCAAGCTTGTGTGGCATTCTCCTGATTAGTAGGGGGTCTGGGAGAGCCCAGCTCTCTGGGGAAGGTGCCACTCCTGGGCTGGCGGTCCTGGTACTACAGGAAAGTGAAGCCGGCCTGTACCACTCCATGGCTTCTGCTGCTTCTGACTTCCCTCCCTCGGGGATGGAGTTATTTCCTGGAAATCTAAGATGAATGAAATCCTTTCCTCGGTTTGTTTGACCACAGTAATAAAACTCCAGGACACAGCTAACTTGCTTTCTTTTGGGACAGCCTCAATATGATGCCTCAGCGGAACTCAAAACGTTAAGACTCCTACTGTGCCTCCCCACTCATCTTTAATGTGTTAGGAAGGTTAAGTTGTCCACCAAGCTTTTCTACTTTGCCCTAAGTGGCATGCCACGGTAACCTGTAATTCTGCACTCAGTAGGTGGGATTTGCCAGAATACTGGCACATACCTGAAACCCCAGCACCCAGGAGGCTAAGACAGGGCTAAGTCAGTCTCAAAATCTCAGGGGTTGGGGAGAGGTGTGGCTTTTGCCCTGAAGTCAACACACATAGAAAACACTGTTTAAGCGCACAGGCCACACACAGCCTTCAGGGCACACTGCAGTACCACGGCTGAGGGAGACCCTTCCTCACCATCTGGACTCAGTCTTCACCAAGCACAGGCCACAGCCTTCAGGGCACATTGCAGTACCACGGCTGGGGGAAGACCCTTCCTACCATCTGGACTCAGTCCGCACCTCTGCCACTTACTAACTCGTGTGTCTGGGGCTCCATCCTCAGCACCACAAACAAAGCAGGAATCTAAATCCAGTTTTCCTTTATTGTCAGTGGTGGGGGTTTTAAAGTTGCATAGCAGTTGTGATCTACCGAAAAGCTCCCACTTCTTAAGACATGGAAATGCACCCACTGGAACCTAGCAAGATAATGAATCTGTGTTTACCATGTGTGAGTGCACTGGCGGGTTTAAAACAGAGTAAAAAAGGAAAGGCTGCAGGAATGGAGACAGTACCAATAGCAGCCAACTGTGATCCCTCCGGCTGAGTTCACAGGGAGGTAAGGCTCCAACCCACTTCAACAGCCATGGAAGAAACAGGTCACAGAACCTGCCGCTGGAAACGTGGCCCCGTGGTTCCTAGAGCCCAACCACCTGCAACTTTAGCTCCCCGGGGACCCAACTCCTCTGGCCTCCAAGGACACCTGCATTCACGTACAAATGCCCACTCCAAAACACACATTTAATTAGAACCAGATTTTGTGGAGTTCAAGGTACTCTGAGAATCAGGAAGAGAAGAGATTCCCTCCCACATCCCGTCAGTATCCCCCAAGTTAAACAGTAGCAATCCAGTCCTCATGGGAGACAGCCACACGGGGGACCAGTGCAGCCTTACTGGATCCGAGAATCCTGCATTTTCTATGCAGTGACACTAACGCGTCATTAATGGCTCTTTCAAGTACCCATTTGTATTTTTACATGTATTTTTGGGGGGTTTGGGTTGACACCACTCACACACGGAGGGCAGAGGAAAACTTAGGAGCAGGTTGTCTGCTGCCACATGGGTCCCAGAGATTAAACTCAAGTCCTCTAGCTGACAGCAAGCATCTCTGACCACTGAACCATCCTGCCCACCCCTAATAAATTCCTGGTATGGCTCAGGGGTTAAGAGCACAGACTGCTCTTCCAAAGGTCCTGAGTTCAAATTTCAGCAACCACATGGTGGCTCAACCATCCGTAACAAGATCTGACGCCTTCTTCTGGAGTGTCTGAAGATAGCTGTAGTGTACTTACATCTAATCAATAAATCTTTAAATAAATCAATTCCTGGTATTAAAATATAGAGAGGCTAAGAGATGACTAAGTGACTCGTGCTCTTACAAAAAAACTGGGTTCAGTTCTCAGCGTCCACATGACGGCTGACAACCCCTCAACTCCAGGTTCAAGCCATCTCAGGTCCTCTTCTCACCTCTGTAGGCATCAGGTACACATGTGGCTCATATACAGGCAGAACACTCATACACACACATCTGAAGAACACACAGAATACTTTTCATCGAACCTGAAACGCACCTATGTAACAAGGCTAGCCCTTCCAGTGCTGGAGTCAGGTATGCAGCATGTGCTAGGGACCCCAACTCAGGCCCTCAGGCTCTACTTCCTAGCCCGTATCAACTGTCAAAGCCCCCCTCCCACTGAGGGCATCCTGATGTCCGGGAAGACAAAGGTTTTGAGCTCTCTTACATGCTGTGCACTCTGCAATATCCTGATTCACTTCCACATCTACGTCAAGTGTAAATCAAACCTAGTACACATCTATGCCCTTCTCTCCCAAAACAAAAACCCTAACAAAAGTCATAATGACATCTAAACGCACTACCTTAGGAAAATGCGATCCTATTAAGGCACCAAAGAGCGGTGGATGGCTAAATGTCACTTTTCCAAACTTGAATAGAAATAAAAATGTCATCTAATATAAATAATTAAAGGGTACTCCTATCAAACTAAATCAGAACTGTGCCTTATGGTACTTCTACTCCAAATGAATGTTCAGTAAAAGCTATGCATGACTGAGAATATATATGGGCATAATCAAGATAATTACTTTATAAAATGGTAAAGTCAATAATTAATTAGGCTGAAACAACTCTACACTGAGATACAATTGCTTCCATAAGTAGATTTCAAATAGGATATATACTGACATTAAGACATTAAGACATTAAGGGCCAAGTAACTGGACTTTTATTTTAATACACAGTATGAGAAATGAACTTGTAAATCAACTGAATTGTATGGAAAATGAAATAGCAAATAAATTAGACCCATGTTTAACACAGAAGGTCAGCTAAAAGTTCAAACTTAAGGCTATCCTGGACACGGCAATTCCACAGTCTTCTTTAAAGGTTGAAGTCTTTCAAATACAAGTTTGCTATGAACTGGTCCAGAGTTCAACAGCAAATGGGAATGCTTAACAGGGGTGGTGATCGGGGACACGTTTCCTATAAGGAAAAAGAAAATCACACTATTAAGAGAAAGTGCAAAATGAGAAGTATGGGTTCAAGTAGATTTTCACGGACTACAAGTACAGCGAGAACCTGTCTCAGTCAAGTCACTGCAGGCCCACATCCCATGAGTGCGCAACACCACGCAATCAGTCACTATTGGGAGGACACAGGACAGTCCGGGCAGCGTGCAGGCCCGTACTCAACAGTACTCAGTGTCTGACCCAAACACCTACTTAATAAACAAGATGCTTCCAAAAAAGGCTAACTGGTTTTTGCTTTCTTTTCTTTTTTTGAAGATCAAATCTTACTATAAATCCTAAGAGGGGACTTGAACTTGCAATCATGCTGCCCCAGTCTCTAAGGAATATACTGCCACACGTGGTACATGATTTTAAATATGTAAGGATTAGGAAAGTACCAAATTCATCAGTTAGTTATATTAAAGCAAAGCCAAAAAGAGGCGACCCAGGGGTCCTGGATGACAATCTACTCAGGAACTGCCCATAGGTAAGCTAGAGAGTGAGCAGGGCACAGTGTGCCAATAATCGTCCCTCACACCGCACAGTGTCACACAGTGATGTCACCACAGTGACACTCAGTGGTGGAGACATAAGAAACTGTAGCAATGGGATGGCAAACAAATTCTTAATTCTATGTTTGTAAACTCCTTCTAAACAATGTTTATGCATGTATATACGTATGATATATGTATATATGTATGTATGAAGAGTGAGTGTGTGTGTGTGTGTGTGTGTGTGTGTGTGTGTATAAAAGATAAATTTAGGAGAAAAAAAAGTGAGATTTTAAAAAATTCATGGTATGTGAGATGCAGGGGGCACTGGCAAGCATCCCTGGAACTCTCAGAAGTTTCAAGGTTACAGTCTTCCACGTAGCTACTGAGGCCTCCTCTCCCGGCCAGCTTCTCTGCACTCACAGAAAACTGCACCCTGCACGGCACGCTTCCCTTCCAGAGAGAAGCTGGACTTTTTCTATTCTGAGCCCTCTACAGGGTCAGGTTTACCCCACACTGACCCCGCGTGTGTGCGTCAGAAGGCAATGCCGCTGAGGCCAGGCCTAAGCAACCGCTAGCGCCCTACATTCCCCTCCTTCTCCTCACGGGCAACTGGGCCACCCCGAGGGGTATGAACTGACACAACTCAATCTGTGAACCCAAACACACCCTTCCTTTGTCAGGATTTCTGACACAGCAACATGAAGCAGACTGATGCACTTCATCTAACCATTTCTGTGTGGAAACATTTTAAAGAAAATTTAAAGTAACGTTCTACAATGTGAGCCTGGAAAGGCACCTTGAGAACGTTTGAGTCACGTGGGGGGTGGGGGGCACCTGCTATCTCAGCACTGGGAGCTCAGGGAAGAGGACTCTGAACTTGAAGCCAGCCCAAGTTACACAGCAAGACCATCTCCAAAATCAGAACTACCAATCCAAGCACACACGCACCTATAAGGGTGTGCAGGAAAGCAAGCAGCCTGACCCATCCTGGTAAAAGACATCAGACACCCACACGTTCCCTGGCACTTGACTCTCACAATTCACAATTAACCTTCCAATATGAGCGTGCCCCTAGCTATCCAAACCAGTTTCCTCCTAAGCCTTTCTAAGAACTATGACTACATGTCTTAGATCGTCTGTGTAATAGACTACTAAGCTCTAACTGTCCCGTTAAATACAATTATCAATCTCCCTGGACTCTGTCCAGCATGCTTTCCTAGGAGCACCAGCACTCTGGCACCTACCTGGGCGCAGCTTTGATAATGTTGTCCACTCGCAGAATCACCTCGGCCGCTTCCGCCGCACTCAGAAGAACCTGTCGCTTCACCTGAAAACTCTCTGTTATACCCAGTATTGCCATATCGCCGATGGTACCTTCCTTCATATCTGAGAGGTAGTTATTAAATAACAAAAAGGCATTAAAACATTTCTAATAACGCGTAATAAAACTAAAGCTGTTACTGTACCTCACTACCTGATGTAGCAAGATCCATCTATAAAATCACTATTTAAAAAAAAAACTGACAAGAAAAATTGTTTAGTCTGGCACTGGAGTTGCACACCTTTAATCCCAGCACAGGGAGGCAGAGGCAGGCTAATCTCCGAGTTCAAGGTTAACCTAGTTTATAGAATGAGTTCCAGGATAGCTAGAGCTACACAGAGAAACCTTGTCTTGGATCTAAAAACAAAATGAAACGAAAATAACTGCAGACAAAGTGCCTTCTAAAGGGCTGTTTATAGGCACGGAGCAGGAAAGCCTGTCTGCAGTCGACAGAGTCCGTGGGGAGCCTCGTAACTGGTCGAAGTACAGGAAACAAATGCCCGAGGCTCGGCCCTAAACAGAATGTGCCCATCACTCCCTTCAAGCCTCTGAGAACTACAGAACAGGGTAGATGGGATTAAGGGCTAGAGGAGGAGGAGGAGGAGTGGGAGTGCTCTGGAATGCTCCCTCCTGGGCCTGAGCTGCCCGCCCAGTGCACCCGTGACTTCAGCAGCAGTGGTCACCTGTACACAGCCAGGCCCCTTAACATTCCATCACGGAGAGGAAAGGGGCTTCTAAGGTCCCATCCTCACTGAAAAGCTACTCTGGCTGCTGGGGAAGGATGAGTCTTATTCCTCAGGGCACAGCCTTGATAAGGTGCCTTTATCCAAGTACAGAGCCCTCCGCCCATGAGAGCAGAGGGGCCTGGGAACAGAGGGCCAGGGAAGGAGAAAAGGGGTCCAGAGAACAAAGGGAAGGGTCTGACCCAAGTGCAATGCGTGCCTGTCGGTAGATAAACAAGGTGTATGTATGAGTAACATTTTTAATTGAAGAAAATTACTTTCAAAAGTGACTGCGGAAGTCTGTTTGGTTTCTTACCCAGTCCAGCAGTTATCTGGCCTTCACTGTGAGCAGCTCGGAGCTGGGCCACCAGATCCGCACTGTCATAGCCTGCGTTGTCGGCTATGATGGTCGGCAACTGCAATACCAAAGTGACAAATAACCACCCCGGACTGCACTGTCTCTAACCCAGAAGACAGCGAACTTCAGAGATCTGAAGATCACAGAAAGCCTGCTTCCTGCTCTGCTTTTCAGATGAGCTCTTACTATACACACAAGGCTGGTCTCATAGGTAAAAGATCATGCCTGGCTGTCTGATTCTTAGTAACTATTCATGACTAGGTATTAAACGTAGAATCAAAATATAAATATTGTGAACTACTGCGTTTTTGTAAAGGCAAGGAGAAAAATTTTTTCTAGGACAGAAGAACACATTCAGTTTAAAATTAAGCCGATGAAATATGTTTAGCTCTCTTCACAGCTTACCATTCTCAGGGCTTTAGCAAACGACTCCATTGCTACGGCCTCTTTTCCTGGGGTTCTACTGGCAAGCTTTGTCACAGCATGAGCCATCAGCATCTCAGAACAACCTACAGATTTAACCCAAAGCTTGTCATACACTCTGCCGCCTGTTTCTATAAAAGCCGGTATGTTCATGTGTAAGTTACTAAATACTAAAAGAAACACACTGTCAAGAAGCACAGCACGCAGCCCCTCCACACGCTTACCTCCTCCGTAAACTGTTCTAGGATCTTTGACAGTTTGGGCAAGAACACAAAGGGCGTCATGCAAAGATCTTTCAGCTTCATCCAGAATTTGCTGAGTGGCACCACGGAGCACGATGGTACAAGCCTCCCCTACGGTTAAACGTGACACTTGGGAGTCAGCCACCGTGTAGCCACCCACCACAGCTCCATCCCCAGATAAGTAATGACTACTGCTTTGGCTGCAATGCTTTCTCTGTAAAACTCAATGTTCATAAATGTTCTGAGTGATCAAGAAAAAAAAATATATGCTAAATGTACACATTTCGAAAGGCAGCAAATATTAACCAGACTTTAAGACACTGAAACAAAACATAAAACAGGCACTCTCAAATAGGCTCAGCGGGTAAGAGCACTGACTGCTCTTCCAAAGGTCCTGAGTTCAGTTCCCAGCATCCACATGGTGGTTCACAAAACATCCGTAACAAGATCTGACACCCTCTTCTGGGGTGTCTGAAGACAGTTACAGTGTACTTACATAATAAATACACTTTTAAAAAGAAAAAAAGGCACTCTCAAAACTTATATTTACCCTCGTAAGACTTAATAACTCTTAGTCCTGTGTGTATGTGCCTGGGTGCATGTGTGCATGGAAGTCAGAGGTCAGACTTGGCTCTCCTTCTAGCATGAGGGTCCCAGAAAGAGAACGTAGGTCTCCAGGCTTCAAGCACTTACACCCATAGAGCTATCTCAGCAGCCTATAGAATATATATTTTAGCACTATAGATACCTTTAAAAAACTTTTATTTACTTTATGTAGTATGACTTCAGTCATACCAAAAAAGAGGGTGTCAGATCCCATTATAGATGGTTGTGAGCCACCACATGGTTGCTGGGATTTGAACTCAGGACCTCTGGAAGAGCAGCCAGAGAGATGACTTAACTGCTGAACCATCTCTCCAGCCCTACAACTTTTTTTCAATTTCCAGATGCCAGCAAGGACTTAGGTACGTAAGCCAAGATTTACACAGTCACTCACCAAGGGCAACCCCGGAAAAGTGAATGAGCTTATCTTCTCCAATCATAACTTCTTCAATAAGTTTGCAACTTCCAAGCTTCACGAGTTCTGGGTGATCAAAGGTAGAGGCAATCTCACCACCTGTGAACACAAACACAGCCGTGAGTTCAGGCTGAACCGAATTGATTCACTCATTTAAACGTTTTTTCCATTTGGGAAATTAGAAACTTAGAAAAGCTTTGTTTAGATCCAAGCACAAGATACATAGCTGACCCACTCTGAAGGGCACAAAGTCTTCATTAAAGGTTCCTGTAACTTTACCTTACATGGGGTACAAGAAACTAAGCATTCAGCAAAACAAACTACTCAAAATTCTTTTAAGTTCAAATTTGCTTATGCCTAGAAAGTAAAGTCTTTGTTTTTGTGAGAACGAGTTTTCTTGAAATACCAAAGAACTCTATAGTTATTGTAAACCGTGTGTGTGTGTGTGTGTGTGTGTGTGTGTGCGCGCGCGCGCGCGCGCGCGCAAAACCTGGTATACACTTTAAGCATTCCTAAACTGCAACCTCAAACGTGCAACTTTAAGAATGAAAATGGCCCAGATGGAAAGGCCAGTAAAAGTGCAAGTCAGCCAAAAGCACTGCATAACCTTTCTCTGTGTAGGGCATACATCTAACATGAATACATTTCATATGTAGACTTGGGTTCTACCCTGTATCATTTCATTATGCAAACACTTCACTCTACACCGCCAAAATCCAATATCTGAGAAACTTCTGAGTACTGAGCATTTTAAATAAGTGAAAATTGCCTATAATGATATCGATGGACCAGCAAGATATCAGCAGGTAAAGGCACTTGCCAGAGGGCCGTAACCTGAGCTGAGACCAAGACCCACAGGGTCTACGACCTCCACATGCAACCGAGGGCACACACTCACAATCAATCAATGAATGTAATTCTTCAAACAATGTGTAAATTAAAGGCATAAGGGGTTTCTGCATACTCTCAGTGCACTGCACAGTGACTTACTAGAGGCTATACTTTCTAAGGTATGCATCTTTCCATACCTGTGACAAGAGCTAGGCGCTCCACACCTGCAAAGTCTGCATGCTCAATAGCCATGACACCAGCAGCACCGAAGAGTTGTTCAGGATAATTGTAAATCAACTGTCTGCAAATAAAATATGTTATGTTCAAAATGGCTACTTCTCAAGCTGAATTACATTAGAATGCAAAACTGCAAGCATTTTTACTTCACCAGAAATAAACAATCCAGCCTCATGATCTAGGCTCAATCCTTGGGTCTCAAATGATAGAGAATGCACTCCCACAAGTGGTCCTCTGATCTTCGTAACTGAATCCCAGTATGTTCTGCCTGTCTGGTGGTCACTCTCCATTAGAGCAATGCTACCTCTCTGCTGGTGTTCAACTCTCACAGGGCTTTACATTAAAGAACAATACTCAACTACTTTAGCCTTTCCATACCACAGCAAGCACTGTGTCCCTGTATCAGTACACGGAAGCTGAGTGCAGTGAAAATAAAGTACTGAGCACAGTGCAATAAGGGCCCGAGGAATCTTAGAACATCAAACCTGCCTGTAAGCTAACAGCCCACTGAGTGCACTGACTGGATGAACTGCAGCAATCTGTAACTGTAAGTAAGACCACGTGCAGCAGTTTCTAATGATAACTTGATAGGAAATACAATTTTTATGAGAAAAAAGTAACTTTAGAGCCGGGCGGTGGTGGCGCACGCCTTTAATCCCAGCCCTTGGGAGGCAGGGGCAGGCGGATTTCTGAGTTCGAGGCCAGCCTGGTCTACAGAGTGAGTTCCAGGACAGCCAGGACTACACAGAGAAACCCTGTCTCGAAAAACCAAAAAAAAAAAAAAAAAAAAAAAAAAGTAACTTTAGATTACACAGACCTGTTAATAAAGCAATTTATTCCATGCTTAAGAATACGCTCAACTTTCTCCTTCATCTTCTCCTTTTCTGCGTGTTCTATCTCTGCAACCTTTGCTGTGGAATCAACTCTTACGCGAGAGCCAAATATCTAAGACGGAAGACGGAAGGGCAGTGTAAGTTACAATCCTTTTTAAACAAAGCTTTATTTATCAAACGCACTTTACTTCAGTGTTTCTATGAACATACGTTTCCTATATAATAAGTATATATTATCTATTCAGGCTGCTTAGTTTAACTAAGTTAACAGCAACCAGCAACAGCATTTCAAGAAATGTAGTCACATACCTTTATTTTGTCTGTATCCATTCCAGTATTTGCAATAAGAATTTTAGCATTTTCAATTCTCTTCGGTTGATTTACTCCAATTTTTTTATCCAAGAGAAAACCTACAACATAAAAATGGTAATAAATTTAAGGCTGCATTAGTAAGCCCGCAGTTGTCTGTTAACAGATTAGTAATGCAAATAACACATTTTACAAGTTCAATACCATGTTCCAAGAATCTAAAAAGTATTTCATTATAGCAGCAATCATAAACATCAACCCAATATTTAAAATACATTTGGAAAAGCCGGGCAGTGGTGGCGCACGCTTGTAATCCCAGCACTCTGGGAGGCAGAGTCAGGCGGATTTCTGAGTTTGAGGCCAGCCTGGTCTACAAAGTGAGTTCCAGGACAGCCAGGGCTACACAGAGAAACCCTGTCTCAAAAAAACAAAAACAAACAAACAAAAAACATTTGGAAAAATAGACCATAACGGAGCTGGAGAGACAGCCTAGTGGTTCAGAGCACCTGCAGGCTCTTGCAGAGGACCTGGGTTCATTTCCCAGTACCCACATGCTGGCTGACAACTCTCAGTAACTCCAGTTCCAGGGGATCTAATGTTCTAGGGAATTCTGTGCTCCATAGGCACAGGCCTATACAGGGTAGACATGTATGTAGGCAAAATACTCATAACATTAGTAAAGCAAATACACAACTAAAAAAAAAAAAGAGAGAGAGAGAATACACATGGGCAATCCTATAGCATTAGCACAGAAACAAACCACATCACCCTGAAACTTTTGTTTCATATATATACAGCAGACCAGAGTCTATAGATTACAATGTAAAAATATTTAAGTTCATTTTTACTAGCTTAAAACTGGAAATCAGAGACAGCAGCCACCTGTTCTACACCACAAGTTTCAGGACAGCCAGGGCAAAATAACAGAGACCCTGCCTCACTAAAATAAGACAACTCGGCCTAGTGGTAAGATGGAACCACCATGGACAACACAACCATATAAACCTGGTCTCTATCATGCTCTTGACCTCAGGCTATGGCTAGTGTCAACCAGATACATGTAAATCGGGCACAACCGAAGGAGCCGCTCACTCCCAGCTCTGTAGATCTGGTGCCACCTCGACCTGCTGGTGAGTGCAGGCTTCCTTTAGACACATAACAAACGCTCAGCTTAGTACGCCTTCCTTATACTTTCTGCTCTATTCAGCTTGTCTACCACCTAGCAGACGATCAGAACTACAGGACCAAGGTTCCACCCACCATTCCTGGCACAGAGCACACACAGGAGTGTGGAGCAGCATGAGCCACTGTTACAGGCTTCCCCTACTTGGCAGACCACTAGAAACACTGCAGAGCCCTTGCAGATCGATGGAACCAAAATATTTTCACAACTCCGTAAATAAATGGCACAAGACACACATAAAAGCCAGGATTCCACATCCCTTGTACAAACAAGCTTACACAGCACAGCTTGATTGTTTTTAAAACCCTTTAAGAAAATGTCTGCATGGTCCACAGCTCATTTGAAAGTGAATCCATCCTGTAATCTCAGCACTTGGGAGGCAGAGGCAGGCGGATTTCTGAGTTCGAGGCCAGCCTGGTCTACAGAGTGAGTTTCAGGACAGCCAGGGCTACACAGAGAAACCCTGACTCGAAAAACAAAAAACAACAAACAAAAAAGAAAGTGAATCCAACGTGCAGACACCAAATAGCTATAAATCACACTGAGAAAGCAGCACCTCCCGACTTCACCCTCGGAAACTGCAGCCTGTACGTTAACCATTCACACCTGTCATTTAAAGAAACTTTGAAAATATTTTTTTCTCAAAACAAACAAATAAAGTAAGCTGGAGAGATGGCTCAGATGCTGAGAGTGCTTACTGCTGCAGAAGAGTTTGCTGAGTTTGGCTCCCAGCACCTCACTGGGAGGCTCACACAGCCTGTAAGTGCACCCGAGTGGAGCTGCTGCCTCTGGCCAGACATGCACATACCCATATGCAAACACAAACACGCACAGGATTAAAAATAATAATCTTGGATACAAAAATTTTTTCCGAGCCGGGCGTGGTGGCGCACGCCTGTAATCCCAGCACTCGGGAGGCAGAGACAGGCGGATTTCTGAGTTCGAGGCCAGCCTGGTCTACAGAGTGAGTTCCAGGACAGCCAGGACTACACAAAGAAACCCTGTCTCAAAAAAACAAAAAAACCAAACAAAACAAAAAATTCCTGGGGCTAACACAGTAGCTCAGCTAAAAGATAATTACTTAGCATTCACAAAGACCTAGATGGATTCCCCCAGCATTACGAAATCACAGTTTGGGAGGGAACAGAAGTTTAAGGACATCCTTGGCTACACACACACACACACACACACTCACTCACTCTAGCTCGCTCACTCAAAGCTACCACTAGGTACACAAGAGTATCTTTAAAAACAACAGGGCCTAAGGAGATGGCTCACCAGTTAAGAGCACTTGCTACTCTTGAAGACCCGGCTTGGTTCCCAGCACCCAAATGGTGGCTCACAGCCATCTTTACTTCAGTTCCAGGGGTTCTGGTACCTTCTTGTGACCTCCATAGGCACCAATTATGCATGTGGTACACATATATGTTGTCAAAACACATAAGTCTAAAAAATCTTTAATTAAAAAAAAAAAGCAAATGCTATACAAATGCCAATAAAATATCAATCATACAAAAACTCCTCTATCTACAACAACCTGCTAATTAAATGATTTGACTTAAGAGACTCTGCTTGGAAAATACATATAATCCTAAAAAAGTAGCCTTTAGGAAGAGCTTTTGGTAAAGCCATAACTTCTCTCTCATTATCAGCAGAAGACTTCACGTGTGAAATTTACAAAGCTCAAGATGTACAAACTGGTTAAAATGACAAAGCAACCGCGCCGTCTGGCCCTAACCGTCCTAAAGACAAGTTCTCTGGCTCGTGGTCTCAGGAGAGCAGGGACCAAAGGGCATGCTGGGCACACATACATACCTTCATCTAGGTAGGAGTCTGCCAGACTCCCACCAAGTTTCTTGATGACATGAATGGCCTCCAGATTGCCAGAGCCCTTCAGTCTGAGAACAGCCTCGACGGCTAACTTAGTGAAGTGGTCCTTGTGGTGAGTGAGGAGTTTTGAGGATAATGTTGTTCCTGCAATATTCATTAAATCTTGCCAGAACCTGACTTCATCAGAACTAATAAAACCAAACACACAGAAGAAAACATACTTGTTATATTAAAATTATCCACTAAGCATCCTTGAATTTTCAAAGGTTTACCTAAGAACCTGACCCTACTCAGATCCTTAAGGTCATCAAAATCAAGAAGCCAGTGAGCAATGGGATATTTCTTCCCCAACAAACTCAGCACAAATAGAGACTGTGTCTGGAGGCTTGTTAACATGTGTAGAAGTAAACTAAACATGTGCGTACTTCTGGACTCAGCAGTTCTACTTCCAGAAGTAGTTGAGTAACAAATTTCCTACATTATAAAGGTAAAACTTTTCAAAAATAAATTCTCCAAGGACACGTAGCTTAAAAATTTTCATCAGTCCTATACTGAAGCACCTAACAATGTCGTAGAGAACGTATCAACACCCCAAAACACACTGGCTAGACCAGTTAAAAGAGATTAATAAACCCGGCATGAACACAGCCTCGTAATCCCAGCATGTGAGGCTAGTGAGCGCTGACTCTAGCACGGTAGGCTGTGGCGCTGAGTGAGGCTCCTAGGACAGTGGCCTGGGGTGTTAGCTCCTAGAGGGTGGGTAGAGCAAGGCAGCAAGATGACGTCATGCTTCCCTTGGCTCCCTAGACTAGACTTTCTGAGTGGGACAGCGGTCCACCCACCTGTGGTCCACAGCGGAGCTCAGCAGGGCCTCTCTTGCGGCCTTTGTGGCTTCTCTCCAGCCTGCGATGATGGTCTGTGGATGTATCTTTTTTGCAATTAAAGATTCTGCTTCCTGCCAATAAACAGGTACACAAAAGTAACGAAGGATTCCACTACTGCTCAAAACCACAGTCCCAATATAAGGTGGAAGTGTCGGCCACTCTTACCCGGAGCAGCTCTGCGGCTAAGACAGTAACAGAGGTAGTGCCGTCACCAACTTCATCATCCTGAACCCTTGACATATCTAGGAAAAAAAGCGAAATGATTTCTCCACATTACTAAATCTTTTGAACTGTCCACAACAAACCTAAACTTCAGTAATAGTAAGTTCCACGCCTGACAAAGTTTTGGAAGACCTTAAAGCGTTAAACACTGTAGCCTGAATGTGCCTCATGAGTTCATGGAAATAATCCCTAACTTTTTTCTCCCTCATCAAATTAGGCCTTCTGTCATTATGACAGCAAAAAGACCTCACCAGAAAAGGGCCCACTGATCTTGGACTTGGCAGTTCAGCCAAAAAAATTGTGGCTGTAGTAGCCCATGTGAACTACGGATAACAATACTTCTGAAATCCACTGTATTAGAGATCTATGCCAACGGCTATCATTTAACTAGTTGACACAGTCTATCAGGAAATTAGTTATTGGGAAATACTAACAAGCAAGTCTCAGACTCACCGACGAGAACCTTGGCTGCTGGGTTGTCCACACCGATGTTCTTCAGGATCGTGGCACCGTCGTTGGTCACCATTAGAGAGGCGTCTCGCCCACTGCTTAGGAGGATTTTGTCCTGAAAGGAAACTTATTTCTGTCAAATTAAGGTCTAAGTACTTCTTCAAGAATATGTGCAGACACAAAAGCCTCTGGATGGTTAGCTGGCTACCCAATGTTTCCCACGCATGTACCCTATGACCAGAGCTCAGTGTGTACACAGCCTCCAAGTACAGGCAATACAAACTAGCTTTGCCACACGTCACAAGGACGATAGAACCCAATTTCCATCAACAAAGTTCAAAGCAAATCCCAGAACACTATATAAGTTAAAGAAGTATAACATACTAAAGGGGAAAAAAAAAAATCACAATGGAACCCTTCCTGTGCTAACCAAAAGATCAGTTAAGAAGCATTAGTACTAAGGCTATAAAAATAATTTGTCCACATAATAAGAGGTTGCACAAACTCTGACAACAGCACACTAAAAGCAGATACACATAAACAAAAACGGTATCTGTTACTTAAAAAATGTGTTGCAAAAATATATAACATGATAAACGTATCCATAAGCGAACTTGGCAAATAGTAACACTTGCTGCTGCTGGAGAGGAATGTGAGACTGCGGATGGTAACACAGGAGAAGTCTATAATTAAGTTTTAGATTACAAAACATAAAGAAGAAAATTGTTACTAACTACATTTACACCAAAGGCTTTAAACCATTATTAAAACTTGTAATTTTGGCTAGCCACAACTCAAGACCCCAGGAAAACAAACAAAACTAGAAACAAACAAAAGAAACTTCTAAAAAAACAAATCTCTTTTTTTTTCCCCTCTATTTTTCTTACCATGCCCTTCGGTCCCAAAGTGCTCTTCACCAAGTCTCCAATGGCGATGGCCCCAATAAAGGATGACTTAAATTATAAAAGAAAAATCAGAAAAGGCGGTCAAAATTTACGCTCACGAAAAGTTGAATGTTATCATTTAAAAGCAATAGACGGGCTTACCAGGCGAGCTGTCTCTGCTCTCTCTTCATCAGCTCCAGCCTTGAAGATATTAACAGGTGCGAGGGAAAGGGAGGCCTAAAAGGGGAAACCAACACACTCCGTTTGAATGCCAGTACTCGTTAGCACACACCTAGGGACTCTCACTAGATCGCTAAGTAGATTATCTAATAAAAATTGGTTTACGATATACTCTCAGGAGACCGTCGTGGGAGTGGATATTTAAGTAGACAGAGGGACGTTCATGTGGGCGCCAGGAATAAATCATCAATCACATCGACCCACTGGTGAGTATAACAAAACTAAAGGCAACCTTAAGGCCGGGCAAGCACCGACCACCAGGTAGCAACCCTCCATCTTCCGCCGGCCTGCACAACCACTCGCCCTTCAAACCCCGCCCTCTTCTGGGCGGGGCCGACGAGAGTACTGCTAGAAACTTCTGCGCTTGGGGTGAGGACCGGGGGTCGTCGAGGACCCCTAGCCGAGAAGCCCTAATCTTACAGAGAGATGCTGGCTCAGGGCGCCACGCTCTCTCTCCCCGCCCCGCGCAGAGCGCTCCATCAGCGGGTCCCACGCAGGCCTCATGCCCGGCCCAAGCCATGTGCGGAGGGCCCACGAGACCGCCGCAGGGAGCCTGCGACTCCGGTTAGACAAGAGGAGTAGCGGGGAGGCGGGACACAGCGGGGACCGGGCAGGAGCCGAAGTCCTAGGCCCAAAGCTAGGCTCACCATGGTTCCGACAAATTCAGCGTAGAGGATAATCCCTCACAAGCCGCGCCGGGAAGCCAGCAGGGGGGAAAGGAAGGCGGAAGTGACGACACACTCGACCGCAGGGGGCGGGGCCGACCTGCGCGGGTTTCCGCCTCCCGCGCGGCGGGCCGGGCCGGAAGCGTAGCCGCTAGCTGTGGAAGAGGCGGGGCTTCGGCTCGTTTTACAGCCAGCGGCGGAAATCATTGCGATGTGGGCGGGGCTAGGGGCGGGCTGATTTAGACTTAGAACTGGAGAACAAAGACGACGCAGCGCAGCGCGCGGGTTGCCGCGGAAACCAAGTTCCTGCTTATATAGATTTTTAAAATTTTATCTCTCAAAATTTGTCTTGAGGTCAGATGTACATTTTCAAGTGTTGCACACCAATCATTTCCATTATTTACTCGCCCCGGAAGCAACCATTCTATTTTTCGTGCTTTTTTTTCTTTGGGAGGATTATTTATCAATAGACTACTAAATAATAGTTTTTAGCATTATTAAAGGAATCTTCATTTGAATTTTTTAGACATGGTCTTACTGTATAGCTCTGGCTTAGCTTGGAACTCATATTGTAGGCCAATGAGATCCTCTGCCCTGCCTCCACAGTGCGGGCATTTAAGGTGGGCGCTACTACTCGTGTAGTTCATTTAATTTTAAGACATTGTAGTTGGTTTTTACCTGTCCAGGTCAAGGGCTAGTGAGGCTTGACTAAAATTTACATTGGCCTTGGTTGCCCAGTTCAGGTTTCCCTCTTCATTTGTTTTCTCTCCGGGTTGGGGGAGACCCTAATATAACTGTTACATGACTTAAAAGCACAGGTCAAGATCAAGTCCTAAATATTTCAGCCTATCAAAAATAGTTTTCTCTGCGCTGGAGAGATGGCTCAGCAGTTAAGAGCAGTGGCTGTTCTTCCTGGGGTGCAGAGCTTAATTCCCAGCAACTACATGGAGACTCACAACCATCTGATGCCCTCTTCTGGCATGCAGGTGTACATGCAGATAGAGCACTCATACACATAAAATACATAAATAAATCATTTTTTAAAAGTTTTCTCTTGGGGCTGGAGAGATGGCTCAGTGGATAAGAGCACTGACTGCCCTTCCAGAGGTCCTGAGTTCAATTCCCAGCAACCACATGGTGATTCACAACCATCTGTAATGCGATCTGACTTCTTCTGGTGTATGTAAAGACAGCTACAGTGCACTCATACACATAAAATAAATAATTCTTTAAAGATGTTAATTTTTTCTCTCTTAACTCTTGGCACCTAAGGCACAGCTCTTGTGCTTAAAAAGAATGTTAGTTTTTCTTTTATCCACTGGTAACATTTCTCTCTTTGGTCATTTTAGCAAGTACCATATTTCTGATGCTCGCCAACACGAAGTCATTTTCGATTTTTAGTTCTTTTTACTCTTAGATGTAGTAAGTTAATTTATATTGGGTTGGTGAGCTTTGGAGAGTCAAATCTAGCTATCAACTGCTTATAAAGTCTTAAGCACTTCAAAACAATTGTGTGCATATGTATGGTGTACACAAAGGTAAAAGTCAGAGAACAACTTGGAGAAACCGGTTTTGTCCTGCCATCACCTAGGGGTCCCGAGGGCTGAACTCAGGTTGTCAGGCTCAATAGCAAACGCCTTTATCCGCGGAGCCTGTTTTTTTTAATTTTGATTTCTCCCTGTGTGTGTGGGTATTTACAGTGCATGTAGGTGCTGGCGGAGGTCGAAAGAGGGGAGCAGATCCTCTGGAGCGGGGTAGTAAGCCACCCAACCCTGTTGCTGGGAGTTTAACTCAGTTTCTTTGCAGGAGCAGCAAGGGCTCTTAAGCACTGAGCTGTCCTCTCAGCCCCCATCAAATGTTTCTTTATGTCCACAGAGCCTACAACAATCATTATCTTAAATAAGTCTTGTGTGACCCTGGTTTACACTATCCTAAGGCTCAATATAACAAGGAGTGTCTGGACCCAGGAAATTGTTATTTAAAATTTACCAGTCTTGAGTCACAGGGAGATTTTTCTTAGGAAAAGGTTTTGTGTGTGTGTGTGTGTGTGTGTGTGTGTGTGTGTGTTGTTTTTTTCAAGACAGGGTTTCTTTGTGTAGCCATGGATGTCCTGGAACTAGCTCTGTAGACTAGGCTGTCCTCGAACTCATAGATGTCTGCCTGCCTCTGCCTCCTGAAAAGCATTTTTTTTTCCCCCAAGACAGGGTTTCTCTGTATAGTCCTGGCTGTCCTGGAACTCACTCTGTAGACCAGGCTGGCCTCGAACTCAGAAATCCGCCTGCCTCTGCCTCCCAAGTGCTGGGATTACAGGTGTGCGCCACCACGCCCGGCTTCTGAAAAGCATTTTAATGGGCAGATCCCAGGTGGTATTTGGCAGCAAGTCACAGTAAGAAGCTAGCGTACTGCGCATCTTAGAAGGCGGCTTTTACTGTGCACAAAGTATATAGTGTCCAGTGGGTGGCAGGCAAAGACTGTGGGGAAGGATTACCAGTGTCCCCTCCCTGTCAGACTTTACAAGAGCAGTGAACATAAAGGCATCTGAATAGAACAGGGATGCAGGCTGCCATCCGGTAGAGCTGAGCCGAGAGGCACCCAGGAGTCAGTGCCCTGCACTTGGGCTCTAGAGACTGTCTTCTCCCCTGCAGCTTTGGTTTCTTCCTCCTCTCCCCCTCCCTTCACTTGGAACCAAGCCACAATGGGTTTGACTTTCAGCTTGTTTTTATAACTAGTTTTGTAATCTTGGGCTTCCACAAACAGTTCTGAGTTGACTGACTGAGAACTGTTTCCAAAAGTCCCACTAGCTGAATGTATCGTTTGTCTCTTAGCATTTTATAACTTGGGTAGCATTTTTGGACTAGGAATGCTGCAGGGTCCATGGACCAGCCTTGCTGATTCCCCTCATCAACTCAGGTTGTTTCTCTTGGCTCTCTTCATACTGCCTTCTGACCCCCACGCCCACCCCTACCCTGCCACTGCCGGTCTTTCTTGCCTATGGTTGGAATTCCTTTTGGTGAATTCTATGAAGTGACTGCCCCTAGCTACATTACTCCTGTGCCTCAACTTCCTGGTGTATGAAATGGACGTAATCAGAATACGTATCTCACAAAGGGAAGACTAAATTGCTTCGAGGGTACCTGGGTTATAGCAATCTCTATTTACCTTAGGTCTAACTCCAGTGTATGGTTTGGAAAACATTGTTTCTGCAGTTGGTGTACTTGTAATGAAATGTATTTGGTAAGAGGTGACTTAGGAAAAAGAGGACTCATTGTCTAGAGCAGTGGCTCTGATCCTTCCTAATGCTGCAACTCTTTAATACAGTTCCTCATATGGTGATGACCTCCAGCCATAAGATCATTTTTATTGCTACTCCATAACTGTAACTTTGCTATTGTTGTGAATCATAACATAAATATCTGCGTTTTCTGACTGTCTTAGGAGACCTCTGTGAAAGAGTTGTTCCACCCCCATGACTGGTTGAGAACTGCTCATAACCGTTTACAAAGAGATCTGATGCCCTCTTCTGGCATATAGGTATATATGCAGACAAAGTACTCCTACATTTAAATTAATAATGATGATGATGATGATGATGATGATGAAGAAGAAGAAGATGACCCTGGCTAATCTTGCAGGCTTCCTGTCCCCGTGGAGAGAGATATAACTAACTGAAATAACAAACAACCAGAACACAGGTAATGAGACTTCTCGACATTCCTCAAGAACTTTCATAATACTATCATAGGGTATTAGGACTCCAGGATCAATACATACTTGGATTCTTACTGTTTGACACTAAACTATCCTATCATTACCAAACAGGAAGCTACTGCTTAATAGTCTGCCAATGAGAACAGGCAGTCAGGATCACCACCACCACCACCATCATCACCACCACCACCACCACTATTTCTTTTCTTTTTTTTTTTTTTTTTTGTAAAGACTTTATTTTATGTAAATGACGAGTACACTGTAGCTGTCTTCAGACACATCAGAAGAGGGCATCAGATCCCATTACAGATGGTTGTGAGCCACCATGTGGTTGCTGGGAATTGAACTCAGGACCTCTGGAAGAGCAGTCAGTGCTCTTAACTGCTGAGCCATCTCTCCAGCCCCACCATTTATTTTCAGTGTAGTACTGTCTGCATACATACCCATATGCCAGAAGAGGGCACCAGATCCCATTGTAGATGATTGTGAGCCACCATGTGGTTGCTGGGATTTGAACTCAGGACCTCTGGAAGAGCAATCAGTGCTCTTTACCCCTGAGTAATCTCACCTGCCCCAGCCAGGATCATCTTTTTTTTTTTTTTTTTTTTTTTTTTTTTGATTTGGTTTTTTTTCCCCCCGAGACAGGGTTTCTCTGTGTAGCCCTGGCTGTCCTGGAACTTGCTCTGTAGACCAGGCTGGTCCCGAACTCAGAAATCCGCCTGCCTCTGCCTCCCAGAGTGCTGGGATTACAGGCGTGTGCCACCACCAGGATCATCTTTTAAAGTAAACTCACAAGGGGCTGGAGAGACGGCTCAGCTGGCTCAGCAGTAACAAGTGCTGGTTCCTCGGGCAGAGGGCAGGGGTTTGGTTTTCAGCACCCCCGTCTGGCAGCTCTCAATTGCCTGTAGTTCCAGATCTAGGATTCCCAGTCCTCAGGCTTCCAAGGGTAGTTCCACATACATATGCACACGCATATAAACACACACATAAATTAACATTTTAAAAGTTTTAAAATAAAGAAATTTAAATAATTTCTGATAGTGCCTGGTAGTTAAGGCATTTTACAAGTCAAAATTCTAATTTCTATGAAAAAAAAGTTGTCAGTATTTAAACAACACACTACATCAGTTGCTTTTGCTGTGTTGATAGGTAGTTTCTGGACCCTGTGGTTCTCAGTGTGGACTGTACTGACTGCTCTGGTAGTGAGTAGGAAATTCTTTTTCAGTATGTGGAGCCTCTATAAAAGAATCACTATGATACTTTTTATGAGGTGGGACATATTTAAGGAAACCTTGATAGCCTTCAGTACACAAGAAATGCTTCTTCCATAACCCATGTGCATTTTCTAGGATGCATAGATATGCTTGAATTACATAACCGAATAAAATATTCATAAGGAAGTAAACCTCCAGAACCTACACACACACACACACACACACACACACACACACCTTAAAAAAAAAACCAAAAAAAAAAAAAAGAAATTACACTTTCCTCAATTCTATGGAATTTGACTCTACTGTCATTCTAAAGTTATAGAAGTTGTGTGTAATATGTTATCTATGTCTTGCGGGCTTAGTTCTTTGGAAGGAACAACACTGTCTTCTATTATTAATGATGGTGTAATTGTAGATTTTTTTTTTTTTTAAAGGATGAAGACTGCTGTCTTGGTGACTAGCACAGGGCCAAATTTAAGCCATCTGTTAAATAAGAACATGTGACCAGTTACTGTCCCCAAAAGATCTTCGAAGGAGAAATACCTAAGCAATTCAAAGCAGCTTTCATCTTCTGAGCACTAGCACCCTCGTCTTCAGATGCTCCGCACCACACCACGGGCAGTTTGAGCATTCTCTAACTGTGGCCATGGACACCCCCAGTCATCTGTGCGTTTGCCTGACCCCTGTATTGCTTACATGTTTTCCATCCCCATCTCTGCTATACTAGGCAAGACTTGGCAATCTCATTCAGTGGCTAAAATAAGGTTTGGGTTCCCAGAACTGAGTGAGATACATTGGAATGACTCTGCACATTAGATACTAAGAAAGTCTGCCAAATTAATGTATACTCTTTAACACAGTATATGTTCACTTTGAAAACAAATTTGAAGCCGGGCGGTGGTGGCGCACGCCTGTAATCCCAGCACTTGGGAGGCAGAGGCAGGCAGATTTCTGAGTTCGAGGCCAGGCTGGTCTACAGAGTGAGTTCCAGGACAGTACTATACAGAGAAACCCTGTCTCGAAAAACCAAACCAAACCAAACCAATTTGGCTGGAGCTGGCTCAGTGTTTAGGAGCACACACTGGCCTTGCAGAGAGGACCAGGGTTTGTTTCCCACCAACCAGTCTCCTGGGGACTGACTCCCTCTTCTGGCCTACACAGGCACTGCATTTACTTGTACAGTAACACTTCCCAATTTAAGACTGATTAACACCTTTATCATAAGGTGTCAAGCAATACATGGAATATAAATACAGAAAAACTTTATGTAAGTATCCAACCAAACTTTTATTTGGGTTTTATTGCAATCTACTTTTGGCAATAAGGGAAAAGTGACCATAAGAACTCATCAGACTTTATTCAACAAAGCAGTTCTTCGTGAATGCTTAAGGTCATGTCTCGTCAGCTCAGCTTCCAGGATCAACTTGAGTACCTCATCATGGATATTTACGCCACAATGGTTAACAGTAAGGCATTACAAGATGCTGCACAGTCTAAGATCAAACCACATTTTACACATTCTAATTTTAGGAGAGTATGCTAATACAATAAATAAGAAAATTTTAGAAGTGTTGCTTAGCCCTTGTTGAACAAAACTCCATTATTAGCTTATTCTTTAAGTACTCCAGTTAATAAAGGCTTGATTGTACTTCAAGGACTCCGACTTTTTCAAAGATTAAAAACTAGTTGTTACATCAGAAACAAAGCTTTCGAGCGAGCACACCACCCTTGTCCTTAAAGCATGTTTACATCATATATAACATCTTATGCCTGACAATATGGCTTCTATGGCAATAGAGTTCCACACTCGGACAATGATGGGGCGGTCCTCCCACACCCACGCCCTCCAGCAAGCCAGCCTTGGCCCAGCGTCTGTTTTACTGCCATGCTACAGGACATCTGACATTGGCACTGATGGGGGTGCGAGAACAAGGACAGGGGGCAGAGGGCCAGCGACGCTGTTACACACACAAGGTTTTATTGTAATAACAGTGGTTACGTTTGCCAACCCAAGACTAACCTGCTGATATAAAACACAATTTATGCATAGTACAGTATCACGTCTTTCATTAGAGAAATATGGAATGTTTAGAAATTAACCATAGGGGAAGATTCATATCTCATATACAATTTGGCAATGGTAGTCCCACTGTGGACAACTTTTATAAAAGAAAAATTAAAATCTAATAAGCTACCTTTATACAAAGTTGCTATATTTATGCCTTTATGTAGGAAAAAAACATTTATAATGCAAATTAGAACATACAATAATCTTACATTATTATACAATGTAATGAAAATAGAAACATAACACAAAGTCTGCCCTTTATAAAACATCTATTTTGCATTTGCTGGTGCGGACTCGGCACCCTGGTGACTACTGTACTATCTACACCAGCCTGTTTCCACGCTGCCATTGTCCAATTGCCAGAGAATTTCAATGATAGGATGCTATGAAAGAATTGTGTTACACCCTGAAAACTGAGGACGCAGGGACCGGGAACCGGGCAGCGAGACGGCAGGGTGCTGGTCTGTGCAGAGCACACTGTGCCGGGGAAAGGATTTCAGGCTAACTCTTCAAGCCAAAATGTTTTCTACACATGCTGTAATTTCGTACCAACACCTTGATTCTAATTTGGCAAACATTAAAGAAAAAGTAAATAGTACCATATACTTCACATCAGAAATATGAATGAGATGCCAATACATTACTTCCGAATGATGTCTCTAAAGAATATATATATATCTATATTTATACATACACACTACACATTGCACAAAACACTTGGGTATTGTGGGTAGAGAACAGCACAGGGGCTTGGGAAGACCTGTCAGCTTGTTAGCCCTTTGCCTCGAGGCAAACACATGGCGGCACGCTGCTGGGAAGTGATGACAGCATAAGGCCCATCCCATTCTTAGTAGAACCTTAGTGAGGTACGTTTTTATATGCCGGGCCACAGATCGGGGGAGGCGCAGTGGGAGCATAGACACACACCAGTCTGACTTACAACACAGGGTGGGGGTGAGGGGCGACATCAATATCTGTAATGACTGCTTGGCAAAGTCTCCTAAGTCCGAAACGATGTGGTCTATTATGGATATGCTGAGAAGTGAGTCTTTTTGCTGAGTCTTCAAGAGTAAAGTGCGTGTCTCATCACTCCACAGCAGGGGGGGGACAAGGAATTGCTTGCCAGTTTTCTTGGAGGGAGGGAGGGAGGGAGGGAGGAAGGGAGGGAGGGAGGGAGGGAGGGAGGGAGGGAAGGCACCATATTTTTACTTTTCAAAGGAAGATGAAACTGGGAAACACAACATTCAGAAAACACTAGTGATACCCATATCAGTCTCCAGCCCTGGTCTGAAAGAAAAATTAGGATCTATATGGACTAAAAAACGATTTTATCTGGGGAGAAAACAAGAGAGCAAGGATTATATTTCCAAAACCAAAGAGTGGGGTTGCATGGTCTAGTCAACAAAACCAATTATCTAAAATTAGGTTTGCTTCAGAAAAATCTGAGACATATGGCTACAAATATGTGCCAATAAAATATCTCACTCTAAAATTCATCAAACAGTAATAAGTACATTCTTCCAGGACAGAGCTAGATGCCCATTATGAGAAGGGCACAGGTGTTCTACATGACTGATTAAACAGAAACAAGGGTGGTTTCCAGAAGACATCTAGAACTCAACACACCCTTTTACCTCTTCCTAACATTCATCTTGTACCCTAAGATCAAATTCCTAGCAGACAAACTGGTCCTGTCTGCATTCTGAAGCCATATACTACTTAAAGCGTAAGCTGTAAGGAGGATATCTGTCAGCCAAAAAGTATAAAACCTAATTCGAGTCCGAAGGGAAAATGAAGAGACCAGAGAAAGGGCGAAGCATTCAGCTGCAGATGCTGTGCAGACCGGCCCCGAGAGGGGAGGGGGGGAAGAGCCGCGTCTGTGCGGACGCATGCGCAGTCCTCCCACCCCACGTCACAAACCCACCACGGAAATTTGGCACAATTAGCAATCGACTCAGAAGGACGAATGGAACAGTGTATCAAACAAGTAAACTGCACATGTGGCCACTACTCTCAAGAAGAGAACAGCACGCATTTTAGTTCACATAGGGACAAGGAAAAAGGGACATCCGCCTGCTGTGCTGTAAGCCAATGGCCCTGAAGACGAGCACATGTAATCGCTCATCATGGCCCCACTCCACCTCTCTGCCAATCAGTCACTGTTCTGTGGTGAGTTCCTAACTATACTGAATGCCGGATGACTGAAACCGTTTCGTGTTAAATCCACCTTAATCACATCTGGTATATCCAGATCATAACACGAAACTTGCTCAACTTTAGAGAAAAGCGTAAACTATTTCACAGGGCTGCCGTCCTCCCACTCCTCCCTCGGCTTTATGTACAGTGGTCTCGGAGCGGTCTTGATTTCCAAGAGTTCAACATGTGGGGTCTAAGCAGTTCATGGAAACTTTATTCGTTTCACATCAGCAATCATGACACAGCCGCATGCTCGAAGACTCCCCTGTACCTGTTATGCTGGCAGCCACAGGAACAGCTCACCAGCATCACGGGGTAGTAAGAGCCCAGCTCCCCGGGAGAGGATGGCGGCGCGGGCCAGCAGCCATGGGGCGCAGACACCCCCTGCCTAAGTGCTGCACAGGGCGCCCCAGAGAGGACAGGACCTTTGGGGACTCACACGGGTAAGAGTATCTTCCTTTTCTCAGTTACTAAAGAGATCACCCATGGACACAAATGAAATTTGAAATCCAAACGATGCTTTTTTCATCAACTTGAAAGTAAACAGCAGATAAATAAATACTGGACAAGGGCAGCCCTGTTAGAGAATAATAGTCAGTTCCAAATGGACCTTCAAGACCATAACAACGAAATGCAGACTAAGTAGTAACGGCAAACACACAATCCCATCTCAAGACGACACACAACATTGTAGTGTAAATTGAGAAGATATTACATAACAAGGTAAGACAGCCCAAAGACCGAAGGGGAGAGCCACCGAGGCTCAGAGGGTTTTAATGGCACAAATGTCTCCAGAAACAATGTGCTGTCAATAATCGATCACAAAGAAACACCAGGGGATCATGGTGTAGACTTTCAAATGTTTTGGGGTAAAAGTGACCTGAGACTGGCTCCTAAACCCATCATAACTCAGAGTAAGATGCTATCTGGACACGCCCTTCAGATGACACCAGGAGGTGAGGACACAGAGCTGTCTCCGGTCTGCCTTCCAGTACACAACTGGAAAGAGACTGGCCTCTTTGCTGAAGACAGAGGAGCTGACTGGTACACAAGGAAGTGTGGTTCTCTTTCTTTCTTTTACACAAATTTGGCCCAAGTCAAAACTTTTAACTACCGAAATAAAATCCTCACGTTCCCTGGAGACCACACCCTGTGGACAGTGACCCACGAGGACTCCTCTCAGGGCCTAGACTTATGTTAGCGACGTGCATCATCGAGAGACTTGGGAAAGGCTCAAATGCTAACCACACTTAGACACGGGAGATGCGCACACCCAGAAAGCGAGCACAGAGCCGGCCGGCAGTCACCCGCCTCAATCCTCACGTTAAGTAGGCACTGTGAAATGGACGCTGCTGGACAATGAGTAGACTATCATGACATTAGTGTCTTCAAGGAGTACCTGCTCTGCATTCATTCCCTTTAAAGATGCACATGAATTATTCAGGAAAAAAAGATCAGTCTACAAAAGGAGTCAGTGTAGAAATGGAACCGCAGCGCCGCACCCTCACTTCCACGACCTTCCGGGCTCACATGGGCAGGTCGGTGCTGTTGTGTCTTGTCTTCCTGGATGTACCGTCGTCGCGTGGCAGTGCTTTCTGCAGGTTGGACATAGCAGCAGTCCTCTCAATGTCTATCACAGCGTACAGCTCTGTGCGCCGCGTGGGGGTTTGTGGGAGGGGAGTGGTCGGCGTTTTTGGAGTCTGAGGGTTGTCAGAGTCACTGCCCCCTTCCAAATCCACCTGTATATAATTGAGTTGCCTGTGTTCTAAACTGGGGCGCCTGACATCAAAGTTAAAGACTGTCGGTGTACAATCCCTACGCCTCGCATAGTCTATCTTGTGAGCACTTGCTGGCACTGTTACATTCTCTGTGTTAACATAGTTATGCATTGGATCTACATTGTTATGGTAGCCATTTAGAGACGGGGTCTTTGGTCCTAAACTGTCATCTTCATCCCTGCTGAGTTTGCGGGCTTCCCAAACAGGAGGCAAAGACGGTAAATTTTCATAGTTTAGTAGTGCAGGCCTTCTCTGCGCTGAGTTGTTGATATTCTGGGTGTCTGAGGTGCTGGTAGAAGTCAGGCGACCTCTCCTGACCCCCGAGGCACTAGGGACAGAGAGCCCGTTGATATTTTCATACAGCAGTTTGTTAACAGGGGGCACATCTCTGCGTTCGTCGCTGTCATAGCCAGTGTCCCACTCTGTGCTACTCGCCCCACCCCCACCGACTGGGTCTTTCCCAAGGTGCTCCAATCGCTCCTTCTCCATTAACTGCTTCTGCACAGGGGTTGGTCCTAGAACAAACTTGACTCCTTCAGGCCTAAGAAGCACTCGAGGGTCCCTGTCTTCAGGGTCACTCGGCTCTTCTTTTGGTGTGCTGCTTTCGGCGTTAGAAACCCTGGCCTCTGGGGGAATGTGCACACTCGCACGGTTTTTTCGCTCTTCTTGCACTCCTGTAGTGTTGACATAAGTATGTACCTAAAAAGAAACAGAGCAAATCAGTCAAGTGTAAAGCACAAAACAAAAGCAGGCTGACTCTCAGGGAGCTAGAGAGACGGCTCAGTGGTAAGGAACACCGGCTGCTCTTCCAGAGGACCCAAAAGCGTTCGCAATTCCCAGCACCCACATGGCAGCTCACAACTTTCTGTAACTCCAGTGCCCTCTTCTGGCCCCTACAGGCACTGCACACATTAACATGTCAACTCATCCTACTTATTCACTGAAACAGGGTCTGACTATATGGCCCAGTCCAGCATCAAACAAGACCCAGCTGCCGCTGCTGCCCGAATGTTAGAATTGCTGGTCTGTGCCGCCATTCCTGGCTTACATACGCTAATTTTATCAATCCTCTTCAAATGCACCGTTACCTTAAAATGTTTGCACCTCTCTTTCTACCTAATCAAAAAGCTGGAGGTAGGGAAAGTATGCAGAAAGCCCTTAAGTTATAAAAAGAATAACTACTTTAAAATAACATGCAGCATTATATTGTAGTACTGCATCCATCAGGAAGTCAGCTGACCATGGTGACGCATACCTATAATCCTGGTATCCTGGCAGAGGCAGGAAGATGGACAAGTTTGGGGCTATCATAGACTATAGCAGGACCCTATCTCCCACTACCACCCCACCCCACCCCCCAAAAAAGGAAAGAAGTCAGAATCAAATAGGCTCTTTCTGCAGCTCTCGGGTATGCCACGACTCAGAAGTTAGAAACAACAGGCAGGAAAGGAAAAGGCAGCTCTGTCACTGTCTGCTCATGATCCAACCCTCTATACAATTTAGAGGTGTGAAGTAGCTGCCACCGAGTCAGGTGTCGTCACTGCTTAGGAAGGTCCGATGGCATGGCAGAAGACAGTCTACAAGTATCTGAAGGACTCTACCTAAGAATTTTAGGATTCAAAATGAAATGCAAAACTGAAGTAGATATAATTATAGTAAATAATATAAAATGTTTAATATGCAAAAACCACAATGAACTATACTTTTTTTTTTTTTTTTTTGAGACAGGGTTTCTCTGTGTAGTCCTGGCTGTCCTGGAACTCACTCTGTAGACCAGGCTGGCCTCGAACTCAGAAATCCGCCTGCCTCTGCCTCCCAGAGTGCTGGGATTACAGGCGTGTGCCACCACGCCCGGCATGAACTATACTTTAAAGACACGAAAAAACTCTTAATCCTAAATGATCATACAATTTACAAAGGATAAACTTATCTGATAATATATAATGTTCAAATACTTCGCTCCACATTTGAACTAGTGAGGAATTCCAAATGGTTTCAAACAACGTCAAGAGCAAAATCTACCTTTCTATGTGCAGTTCCCTGATAACAAGGACTAAAACATCAACAGCAGCATAAAATCTTGACCCACTGACGGTTATTCTATTCAGAACCAACTATTAGTTTGCCTTTCCTCATCAACAGCTGCACCTCTCTATGGACAAAGTACTTGAAAGTTTCTTCAGTCCCAGCACTCAGGAAGCAGAGGCAGGGGGATCTCTGTGAGTCTAAGACCAGCCTGGTCTACAGAGTTAAGTTCCAGGACAGCCAAGGCTGTACAGGGAAACCCTTACTCAGGAAAAAGAAAAGTGACGCCTCCCCCCTCCCCCATCTGTGCACAATCCAGGGCATGCTGGCCAATGTATGCCACTCCTCCAGCTGTCAGTGCAGAAGTCATTGACAGGGACGTTAAAATCCGTCCCGGCACTAACACAGGCACACTCTAACCCCACACAGTTTCACAGACTCAGTGTAGACCTTACTTGTTCCTCAGCCACAAGCAGAGGGTGTGTGGACTCTTCGCCGACTGAAGGCAAGCGGGCACTCCCCACGGAGGGATGGCGGCTTGAGGGGCGGGAGGAGGCGTCTCCAAACGAGGGGTAGCGGGGATACCCATTAGGTAAGTTCTGAGCACCGGGCCCTGGAGCTGTGGGTTGTTTGTTGCGTTGAGAAGAAAGGCGGGCCATGGAGTAGGACAGAGAGTAAGAATGAATGAGACTGAGGCACACTGGGGGCTGGGGACACTCCCGTCAACTAATGCACACTGGGGGCTGGGGACACTCCCGTCAGGACCCAGAGCACAGGACACACACACACACACACACACACACACACACACACCCGCCCCCTCTCACAGGCCAGGCAAGCATTCCCACACTGACCTATATTCCTACCTTTAACTCACATTCTAGACAATGTGACATACTTAACATTTTCAGTTTTCAAATGTTTGTAACTAAAGCTAGCAGGGTTTTTGTGGCTGTTTTGCCATTTCTAATTGTTATAGATTAAATATCCATAACCTGTATCCTTTTTTTTGTGTGTGGTTTTTTGAGATAGGGTTTCTCTGTGTAGCCTTGGCTGTCCTGGAACTCACTTTGTAGACCAGGCTGGCCTTGAACTCAGAGATCCGCCTGCCTCTGCCTCCCAAGTGCTGGGATTACAGGCGTGCGCCACCACCGCCCGGCCATAACCTGTATCTTATAACTGTCTGACATGCAAACATGGAAGGGAACAGGGCTACTTACTTGTAGGTGTTCGAGGTGTTCTCGGGACTTCTGATTCTGTCTGATGGCTAGTCCTGTCTACGACGGGCTCTTCCACCACATTTATACTATTATTTTGCATAATTTCTTGCAACATATTAAATAATTCTTCTGCACGGGCACACTTAAAAGCAAAAATGCCTACAAATATAAATAAAGAGCAACATGGTAACCATGTCCTTACAAAGCTCTAGGAACTTTGGCCAAAAGAATTTCCTTTTACACTAGTCAGTCATAACTGCTGAGATTGATTCAAAGGACCAAAACCAAATGACTGTTGAACATTTGGTCATATTTCCCCCTCCAAGGCTCAAGGAACAGTACAGAAAAGCAGAGAACTGTCAGACCCAAAAAACAGGACAAGGAGTGGTCTGGACTGCTGACATCCAGGGAAGAGAGTGGCTCTGTTGTGTCTGTGAGAAGTGAACTTATTAGACCAATCAACAGACCCTATCACTGCGTAGGAGAGCTGGCTCAAGGGGCTTTGGGAAAGATACACTTATCAATGGTGTAGTCATTGGTAAGGTGCCTATACCCCTGAACAGACCCTCACACGTGCCTGTGAATAACTCTAAATGAAACTCATTGAATCTCCCCAAGCTGTCGTCCCTCGGCCCTGCACACGACCTGGAAGTGGATGGGGGACTCTCTAGGAGAAGACGGATTAGCAAGGTGGGAGGTGGGATGATCAAGCTTTCTGTACATGTGTGAAAAGAACAGTGAAGTTCATGTTATGTGTAATGAGTCCATGGGAATGAGACTTTCCTCAGTTGTGAGGCACACGGAGAGGAAGACATGGGAACCAGGCACCGTGGTGGTCTGGATGAGAATGGTTCCCACAGACTCAGATCTTCCAATGTCTAGTTCTTATGAGCAGAACTAGGAGGTGTAGCCTCATGTGTCACTGGGAGTGGGTTCTAAGGTTTCAAAAACTCATGCCAGGCCAGTGCTCTGTGCCTGCTGCCTGGGATCAGGATAGAAGCTCTCAACTACTGCACCAGTCCAATGTTTACATCTTTGCCCAGGAAGTTAGAAATGAAAGGACAGTTAACACTTTATTTCTAGTAAGTGCACAGTGTTAGTACATGCTTGGTAAATGAGTCTGTGCTGGGTGTGCAAGCCTGTGTCTCCATGCCCAGTCTTTTATGCAGAGTAGCTGGCAGGGCAATGCTCCAAATATTCTATCATCTGGAGAAAATAAAGGCTTTCCCTACCTTGTCCAGTTTGACACCTTCGACCACTTTCGAAAGAAAACAGATTTGAGTCGTAGCCATATCGTCGCAGGCAGAGGTAGTGCCATTTCACCGAGTCCCGCTTCCGGGTGTACAGAATCAGCTCTGTGTCTGTGAGCTCCATCACCCCAGAGCCTAGCTCATTCCCATCGTCATCCACATTAATGACCTACACAGAGACGAGAGTCACTTACCAGTTCACTACCTTTAGCAAAAACGCACTCCCGGCACTTCTGCCCACTGTCCTTCACTGGCTACTTCATTCCCCACCAGTGTGTGCAGGGAATGGCCTACGTCCCAGTAAGATCACATCCATCCACATGCATAGAACGTACACATTCCCCCTTAATAAAACTGAATGCAACAGAGCCTGCACGAGGCAGCGGTGGGAGCCTAATCGCTGAACAAAACAAGGCCCTTTGTTAGGCTTGAGCAGGATTAAGTTTACAGAGGAACTCTGGCATCTCACAAGATGCACAACTCGGTATGAAGGCGTGATGCTAAAACAGAACAAAGAAAGCCCCTTTCAAAGAGACCAAACTAAGACAGGCACAAAGTCCATCTCATGAGAGGACTGCACTCTAAGCTTCAGAAAATACCCAGGAAGCTGGTGTTTGGCTCAGTGGAAGAGCAGGTGACTGGCATGCCTGAGGTCCTGGGTTCCACTCCCACTGTTGCAACAAAGAAAATGGCCAAAGACTAAGAATAAAGGGTACCATACAGAGAACTGTTATTCCTGGGGCACGGGCAGGTGACCTACATGATCTACGTGTACACCCCCATTTACTCTCCCTAACACCTGCGCCTACAGGCTCCCGCTGCACCACGGAGGTGAGACGTGCTGACGACACACACCGCCCAGGAGAGCCAAGCGTCCAAGCAGCAGGGGCTGCACTTACACAGCTGTGCGCCCTTCCGACACGAGGCCCCCGGCACAGCGAGGGGAGACTGTAGGTGGCACTAAGCAGCCCTGGGAGCAGTCAGCCTATCTCAGCACAGTCAGTGAAGGATGACAGAGGACTGACTGCATGCCAGCCTCAGGATGGGTCACAGTGCACTTAGGAAATCAAGCCAGACATGGTGGCACGCATGCCGTCCCAGCTAGAGGGAAGAGAAGGACTGGACGGTGCACAGCCTTAGGCAGCGAGACTCTTGGACTAAGAAAAGCCCCTGATCTCAGCACGGGTGAAGCTATCTTGGAGATGGTAAAAGCACCAGTGCTCACCTGCAGCAGCACTTACAAAGCGTCAGCCCTGAAGAGGGGGCTGTCCAGTCACTGTGGACATGCCTAGGATGAGGTTTTCTACATGCTGACCATGGCATACAGGATTCTGTTGTATAATACATGGCTGGCCTGAGGTGCTATCACACTGTATCCTAAAGCAGTGGGCTAACAGACCATGTACCAAAACCTCTAAGACTGACCCAAAATAAAATTGTTCTTCGATGTAAGATTTTGTTACAGTAACAGAAAGCTCACAAGTGCTGAGCTCGTAGTCTCAAGAAAATTGTAAAATGACTTTTAAAAAAATTATTACCAAAACTATGTGATTAGCTGGACGAAAACGACCCAGTGCAAACAAAAAGGATTCCTATTATGGTTTAGAGTTGGTCATGCTGTGGCAGTATTGAGATGGCAGAACCTTTAAGAGCTGAGGCACACTGGGGGGTCCTTAGGCTATTGGGGTGTGCCCTCTAAAGGAATCAGTACAGTTCCTGTGAGACTTCAGGCAGTCCACAGTCTCTCAGGGCTCTGGTCTTGTAGACTGTTGAGATCTCTACCACAAGGAGGCAGTCTACTAAAAGGGTTCTTGGGCAGGACGGGTGCTGTGGTGACCCAAGTCTTCTCCTCAGAACTGTGAGCTAGCTAGGCACACGTCTCTGCTTCGTCTCCTTAGCTTTAGGGATGGATGTGCTGCAGCGGTGGAGGACAGAGTGACAACCCAGACGGTCATAGGAAAGCACTATCTATCATTCACTCACACACGAAAGGGCACACTGTGGGGGAAGGCGGGGTTAGAAACAAGGCAGCCTAGATCAAGTGTCTGAGTATGCATGTCCAATGGGGCACAAGGAAAAACAGTTGTAGTTCTGCTGGTTTTACTGACCTTAAACTTGTTCCGATGGTTATCTGGGACAGTGTCTTTATCTGGACAGCTACAACAGCTACCCATGGCTTCTTCAGAAGACCATGTGAGCACTACACAGGAAATAATTTGAAGAGAATTATTATACACAGGATACAAAAGATCCCAAACAGGGAAAGACTACAAAGCTTCTCGGTGAGTGAGCACGGTACTGTGATGCAGAAAATATGGCCCAATAACGTTAATGGTCAGGACTAAATTTCAATCACCTAGTTGATCAATTACGCTTTTTTTTTTTTTTTTTTTTTTTTTTTGAGACAGGGTTTCTCTGTATAGCCCTGGCTGTCCTGGAACTGACTCTGTAGACCAGGCTGGCCTCCAACACAGAAATACGCCTGCCTCTGCCTCCCAAGTGCTGGGATTAAAGGGATGCACCACCACTGCCCAGCAATCAATTACACTTTTGATAAGAGTAAATTATACATGCCACAGAAACTCACATTTTCAGTTTCATTTATAACAGTTGTCGTATTCTAAAACCTTATACCACTATCTACATAATTAGCTTGCAGTGATTCAACAGTTAATCAAGAAACCAATCTTTTATGGCTTATCAGGAAATTCATGTCCTTTAAAAAAAAAAAAACTGGGCGTGGCACATGCCTTTAATCCTAGCAGAAAAAGGCAGCTCCCTGTGAGTCTGAGGTCAGCCTGATTTACGTGCAAGTCCCAGGACGTGGGTTCAAGAGAAGGCTCAGCAGTTAAGAGCACTGACTATGCCAGGGCGGTGGTGGCACACACCTTTAATCCCAGCACTTGGGAGGCAGAGGCAGGTGGATTTCTGAGTTGGAGGCCAGCCTGGTCTACAGAGTGAGTTCCAGGACAGCCAGGGCTACACAGAGAAACCCTGTCTCGGAAAAAAAAAAAACCAAAACAAAACAAAACAAAAAGCAAAAAAAGGAAACAACAAAAAAAGAGCACTGACTGCTCTTCTGAAGGTCCTGAGTTCAAATCCCAGCAACCACATGGTGGCTCACAACCATCTGTACAGCTACAGTGTACTCATATACATAAAATATATAAATCTTTTTTAAAAACGGATGCTATACTTTTAACCATCAGGCATTCTGATTCTTATTATTCATTGTAGTACCTTTTACATATTCTATTAGACCAGAGTTCATTGGCAATATCAAAGACTTTATACAATATCAAATCTTAAAACAGAAGGTCAACTCAAAATTCCACCAGTAGCATAAAACACACAGCACGGGGCAACCTGACATTTTGTGTATTTAATTCTTTGCCACAGAAGGTCAGATGGGAAAGGTTACAGAGGTGAGGTTCATGTGCAAGGACCTTCCAGGTGGACAGGAGAATGGGAAGTACTCCTGAGCGGAGGGGAGTGGGGAGTGAGCCTGTTGCTTGCTGCACTCTTCACCACTCTCAGGGTTAACCACCAAAGCCTCCTCTTCCTCTGCTAAACTACCTACCTTACTTCAGTCAGAGGAACAGACTGCCTTCCCCACAGCAGCCTACTGTCTCTTGTCCTTCCACACAGCTTTCTGTGGCTTCCCTTTCTCAGGAAGAAGCTTTTCCTGACTCCAGCCGTACTGGGCTGATTTAGACTTTAGACTTCTCACCCACCCCCATGTAAGCTCCCTAGGTTGTCCAGACAGCAAAGCATCCTCCACACTTTGTACAGAGCAGACACAGGGGTTGGCTATCTCTGTATACACCATTATCCTCCATTATGAGCCCCTTCCCAGTAGAAGCAGACCACATCCTTGCATACCTAGTGTTCAGCACAAAGTAGGTACTTTAGGTCGTTTGTGAACTGCCGGTCAGTTACAATGAAGATGAAAAATCATAACAGTACATATGCCTGAAGAGCGAGGCCCTCCAGTGTCCACAGTGAACTGTCATGGCCTTTGAACATGTTCTGTGGCAATAGTTATCTGTGTGTACTGACTCACTCCACTGCGCTCTCTCTGGAGAGCATTTCCTAGGGCACTAGCATACTGTCCATCATAGTGCATGTTCCAGGGGTTTTTTTGGTTTTTTTTTTTTTGTGTGTGTGTGTGTGTGTGGTTTATCGAGACAGAGTTTCTCTGTGAGGCCTTGGTTGTCCTGGAACTCAGAAATCCGCCTGCCTCTGCCTCCCAAGTGCTGGGATTAAAGGCGTGCACCACCACTGCCCAGCAACTTTTTTAACTTTACAAAAAAGATGAAATTGATGGAAGCATTTTGAAAATCTTAAAATTATATAGCATTCTTTTCCCAACCTCCTTAAAACTCATTCATCTTAACACAAGTGGGAGATACTCAGATGTGTGTTTTAAAATTTATTTGTCTGCAGGAAACACCTGAGTGAGATTAACTCAGAAATCATCAAAAACCTGAGCTAGGATGAAGGCCTAGCAGCAGCAGTAGGCACAGGGAAGGAAGTGATGACTTTAGAGACCCGGCCTGCGGTGCTGAATGGCTAGCGGGGACAGAGGGGCCGGGACCGAGGTCCGCTGTGGGTGCCCGGTACCAGTTCCACGACCAGACTCTTGTGGCGCATGTGATGATGGACTCGGTCAGCTTCGACCTGAGGCTACAAACCAAGATGCACACAATAGCTCACTCCGTAAATACGGGTTTGAGGAGGAGCTTCGACTGCAGGGCGCTGAGGCTCTTCAGTGAAGGAGGCCGGGCTGGAGGCGGCTCAGCACTCAAGAGCACTCAGCGCTCTTGGCCGAGGGCCTAGGTGTGGTTCCCAGCACTCAGACAATGGCTCTCAGTCACGGGTAATCCCGGGTCCTGGGGATTACTGCTGTCCGACCTCCGAGGGCTCATGTGCACACATACATATGTGTACCCATACATACACTCAAGCCCTCACACATAAAATAAGTATGCGGAGGCTGGCCTCAAACTTACAACTGTCCTGTTTCAAGTCTCCTAAGTACTGAAATTACAGTACTAAGTCCTGAGAACACCACATGCATATTGTTCCTTAAGGTGTCATATAATTAAAGAAGCAGATGTACAATCAATGGGTCAGAAAAGGTCTTTTCTTTTTTTAAACACAGGGGGAGCGTGTATGGGGACCCCAACTGACAGGGTGGGCTGAGGACCTAACGAGGGGGCGTTAGGGACAGGGACCAGACAGTGAGGCCCACCTAGGGTCTAGGTGGTAGACTCAAGCAAGAGAAGAAATAAGAGTGGAAGGGACTAGAGAGGTGACTTCTGGCCCCTACAGTTACCTGTACAGCACACATGCGCACACACACATGCATGTGCATATATACACATATGTACACACATGAACACAGACATACTAAAGGACCAGTCGGTAACAACATCAAATAAGCTGAAGTTGATGGCATCTCCCCTCTTATAAATACAAGACAAAGGCTGAAAATGAGGGAGCTGAAAAGATTAGAGAATAAGTAAGTGACCAAGCTTTTCCGGAGCGAGGGCCTCAGCAGAGGATGAGAGTCAAGATTATGCACTCGGCAGTTAGAGAGCTTGACGGACCTAGGGTCTGAGGGTAAAGGAGACAGAACTCACAGGATGTTCTGGTCAGGAAAGAAGCAGCAGAGCGATGAAGGACAAGGGCTTCAGCACGAAAGCAGAGGCTTAGCACAGTGGGGACGAACTGACGCACGCCGGCCGCTGTGGTACACAGCTCCTCGGTGAGGGCGGTGCCCTGAGCGCCTCCCCCACGTGTGCCCACTGAGGCCCCGATTCTAACAGCTGTGCCCTGCCTACAGGATGGCGAGGCTGCACTCAAGTTTCTGCGCCCTCCTTCGGAACCACGCTGTCCTAGGCACAGGGCAGGGCAGGGCAGGGCAGGGCGCTGGAGCCTGCATTTCTGAACAGCAGACTGGTTTCTGGAGGCCACAGCTCTGTGCTGACAGCTCATAACAAACACTGGCATTTTAAACCCTGGACAGAGAACCATGTGAGCTCATTAGCACATTTCTGCAAACCCCAACTCAGCACGAGTGTGAGGGGTCTTATGCTCCTCCAGCCAGAACACAGATATCTGACTGCACTTGACAGCAAGAGGGAGCTTCGGTCTGCGATCAAAAATTCCACAAATCGACTGAATACTGTATACTAGTAAGTACTGTGTAGGTTTAATAAAAGCCATTTGTGGGCTGGAGAGATGGCTGAGTGCGTAAGAGCACTGACTGCTCTTCAAGAGGTCCTGAGTTCAAGTCCCAGCAACCACATGGTGGCTCACAACCATTTGTAATAGGATCCAATGTCCTCTTCTGGTATGTCTGAAGACAGCTTCAGTATAATCATATGAATAAAAGTAAATAAATAAATAAATCTTTAAAAAAAAGCCATTTGTCCTTATTTTTTGGGGGATAGGGGAGTCAGCAAATCAACACACAACATAGTTACATTCAACAAAATCACCTTGATTGGTCCTTTCTTTTAAGGCAAATTTCAACTTACCTAGATCTGGCCATTAATATTGTTAGGCTCTGATGCTGCATCAGGAGATTAATCATATTTCAAAATACAATGTCTTCGTTTGTTACCTTAACCTAGAAATAACAGAAAAAATTAATCTCTTTCTGGCAGTTGAACCAGGGCGTCATCGTGCTGAGTGCAAACACTGAACTGAAGGACATGTCCAGCCCTGAGACATCGTTTGTCAAAGATAACATGGCTTCTTAAAAACTATAGGTCTCAAGACATATTTGACAACAATAAAAGGAGATTTGCTTTGAGGTTTTAAATTTATTTTTAATTAATTCCACACAATGTTTTATAAAAAATCATTTTTTATTTTTATTTTTTGTGTATATTTATGTGGTTTTGCCTATATGTATGTTTATGCATCATGTGCATGCATGAGGCCTGCGGAGGCTAAACCATGGCATTAGCTTCCCTGGAAGTGTCGTCACAGATGGCTGTGAGCCGCCATGTGGGCGCAAGGGCTCAGGCCTGGGGCCTCTAGAGGCGCAATAGTGCTCTGAGCTGCTGAGACATCTCTCCACCCAGTTTTTGTTTTTAAAATTTATTTATTTATTTATTTATTTTGGTTTTTTGGAGACAGGGTTTCTCTGTGTGGTCCTGGCTGTCCTGGAACTCACTCTGTAGACCAGGCTGGCCTCGAACTCAGAAATCCGCCTGCCTCTGCCTCCCAAGTGCTGGGATTATAGGTGTGCGCCACCACACCTGGCTAAAATTTATTTTTTATATGTATAAGTTTTGTGTACCACAAACATATCTGGTGCTCAGGCCAGAGAGGGTGCTGGATCCCAGGGAACTGAAATTAGATAGCTGTGAGCTCTCAGAGACCTGAACCCTGGGTCTTCAGCATGGACAGCAAGTGCTCTTACCACTAGCCATGTCTCCAGCCCCAGTCAAAAGTTTGTAAATGTTCAATGATTAAAAATAAATTTAATATCAAATGGGCAATAAATGTAGGTGTTTCTGACAGTAGACTACTGCACTGCAGTGCGTGACTTCACTGTGGGCCGTCCCCAACATCAGTGATACAGCTTGGAGCACCTCAGCTGAGGCAAGGGAACACTCGGGCCGTGAACTGCAGTACTTATATTGTACGCAGCTTTCTGCTCCTGTACAAACATAAAGGCTTAACTCCAGACACAAAGACAGCACCTTCCTGTCTTCATTCCTCTACAAGTAAGTGTCCATGCGTCTACCTCTGACTGGCATGACACTGCACCAGGAGGCTTGAGTTTAGGAAGCACTGTCTGAGCTGCTCACTTGAGGGCCATAAGGGTTGTCCAGTGGACTTTAGTTTGGACCTAGGACAGAAATGGCTTTAGACACACTTCTGCCATTTTTATACCAAGTATGGACACTGACTATCACAAATATCAACCAACTATGATGATGTTTGATATTCTGTGTCCTATAGTTTTGCATATTCACCCAACATTTAATTTTTTTATGCAAAATTGCTTTTGGTAAAACTATTTGTATATTCAAAAATTTTAAAGAAAAGCTTCATGATTTATTATCAGTAACTGTTTCCTTTGTATACTTACTTTATAAACATACATCTATAATTATAAGAAACTTTTTCACATAAAAGAGGTCATGAATGAAAAAGTTTTAAGAAGTTCTGCTCTCAGCCAGGTGGTGGTGGCACGCACTTTTAATTCCAGCACTCTGGGAGGCAGAGGCAGGTGGATTTCTGAGTTGAGGCCAGCCTGGTCTACAGAGTGAGTTCCAGGACAGCCAGGGCTATACAGAGAAACCCTGTCTCGAAAAAACCAAATCCAACAAAACAAAACAAAACAAAACAAAACAAAACAAAGAAGTCCCGCTCTCTATACCCTCCCCCCTTCTCCAGCGACTCAGATAGATTAGTGTGTGGGTTGTGGGTTTGCACATCCAGAGAGAGACTCCTGTGTATACACTGCCCTCAGCTAAGTGAGTTCTGTCACATCTTACTTGAGGCTCTGCCTCCTCTGACTACTTCTTTTCTCAAAGCATTAACTAATTACTCAGAGAATCCTTTCTTCCGTATTTCTCTGCTGGGGGTTCTCAGCATCTGCCCACTTCCACACTGAGTAAGTTTACAACTAGTAATAAGAGTGGCAAACAACAACAAAAACAAAACAAAACAAAACACCCAGAAAAATCCATTTTGAAGATGAATGTATTACAGAATCAGTATGCTAACCTGCAAGGACTTAAAAACAATTCAAAGTTCCATTTCAAATCTTTGAAAAACACTTACTCTGTCCTCTTTTTTGCTTGTTTGTTTGCTGAGACAGGTCTCACTATATAGCCATGGCTGTCCTAGAACTTACTATGTAGATCAGGATGAACTCAGAGACATCAGCCTGCCTGTGCTGGGATTAAAGGCTGTGTTCTCTCTCTCTCTCTCTCTCTCTCTCTCTCTCTCTCACACACACACACACACACACACACACACACACACACACACACACCGGCTCTTCTGGCCTTGTTTTGAAGTCAGTGTGTATACATGTTTGTTACGGTCTGTTTTGGGTTTTTTGAGACGGGGCCTCTCTTCGGCTCGGGTAGCCGCCCGTCACACTTGCAGTCCTCACCGCCCTGCTCCTGAGCGCTGCGTGGCAGCTGTGTGCCACTGCAGTCCACTGTATCACTGTATGTGGTCAATGTGCCGACTGCTAGCACTGCCAGTGGATTATGGTGGATTTGCTTGCTTTTATGAGGAGGAGGGGAGAGGGGCATTGGGGGAGGCGCTGTGTGAGGGGATGGAGATGTAAAGTGAATTAAAAAAAACTTTCAGTACAAATACCTACCATTTAAGGTGTATTGGGTAGTAAAGATTTGTGCTTCCTTTGAAAGCAAACTTTGTACATGAAAATAAATTCTCAGTTTCAAACAATCTAAAACACTCCCAATATGAAGAAGACTATGGGTGTTGTGGGTCTTTGATTTGATTCAGATCATCTGTGTGACTTTTTTTATTTTTAACATTTATTTTATGTATGAGTACACTGTCACTGTCTTCAGACACACCAGAAGATCCCACTACAGATGGTTGTGAGCCACCATGTGGTGCTGGGAACTGAACCTCTGAGCCATCTCTCCAGCCCTGTGTGACTTTTTTTTTTTTTCCTGAGACAGGATTTCTCTGGAGCTCACTCTGTAGACCAGGGTGGCCTCATACTCAGAAATCCGCCTGCCTCTGCCTCCCAAGTGCTAGGATTAAAGGTGTGCACCACCACCGCCTGGCCTCCTGTGTGACTCTTAAATCTCTTTGTTTTCTCTCCACTGCTGAATGACTCAGAACCAAACGCAGGGCACGTGCAGTGAAAAGGAAGTGATTCTCTGTATAATAGGGCTTCGCTTTTACTCTTCCTGGAAATCTAATGGTAGGAGAGCTAATGCCTGTTAGTTTTCCTCTGACCCATATATGTGCACGTGCACGAGAGAACACACACACACACACACACACACACACACACCCCACACACACACCCACTATCAACTGTGTTGAATTAAAAAAAATACACTTGGGAGGCAGAGGCAGGTGGATCTCTGAGTTTGAGGCCAGCCTGATCTACAAAGTGAGTTCCAGGACAGCCAGGGCTATACAGAGAAACCCTGTCTCGAAAAACCAAAACAAACAAACAAACAACCAACCAAAAACAAAACAAAACAAACAAACAAAAAACCCAAAAAAAAAACAGCATGCCTTGTAGCTGTAGTAGAGAAATACCCATGAAGTCTCAACAACAAGGCTGCCTAGACAAGGCCTGGACAATTTAACAATAACTGAAATTCCAATTCCAGTTGAGATAGGAGAAATCTCATGGAGTCCCACCAGAGATGAAGAGCTACTGGCAACTGACAATGAACCTTCCTTCCCCACGGACAAGGCCCCGACTGTCATCTAAACCAAGTACTCAAGCCTAGAAACGTGTGCACTGGGCAGTGCCCAATGACTAAGCGGCTTGCTGATTTGTGTGTCTGTCTGCTGTCTGTGTAAGGGACATGGTTAAAGAGAAGGAAGTCACCCATGGGGGAAAAGGCAAGACATGGGGAGGGTTGAAGGGAAGAGGGGGAGGGGAGAAGTGGTATAGGTATATTTAAAACCTCAGAAAACTAACAGGGGCTAGAGAGCGCCCTCCCTCCGTCGTTAGGAGCACATGCTGCGCTTGTGGAGAGTCGGATGAAGTGCCCAGCGCCCACGCGGTGACCCACAGTCACGTGGAACTCCAGTTCCAGGGCGTCCGACACCCATGACCACTGTGAGCACAAGTACCCACCCCATTTACACATCAAAAACTAAATTTATTTTAAAAATAATAATATGACCCGGGTGTGGTGGTACACATCTTTAATCCCAGTACTCAGAAGGCAGAGGCAAGAGGGTCTCTGTGAGTTCAAATCCAGCCTGGTCTAAACAGTGATAACCTTTGGTGTACTGAAAATAGTTACTTCAGCTAAGACAGTAATATCTGTACAAATAGTAAAATAAAATAAAATAAAATAAAATAAAAGAAAATGTAACAAGAACATCACAAACTACTGAAATAATAGATTATGAATAGTAGTTTCTTCCAATTAGTTTTCTTTCTACTAATTCACTCAAAAGTTTGAAAAAAAATCAGTGAATAAAAAGTTCATCTTTAGCTGGGCGTGGTGGCGCATGCCTGTAATCCCAGCACTTGGGAGGCAGAGGCAGGCGGATTTCTGAGTTCGAGGCCAGCCTGGTCTACAGAGTGAGTTCCAGGACAGCCAGGACTACACAGAGAAACCCTGTCTCAAAAAAACAAACAAACAAAAAAAGTTCATCTTCTTTAACCTTGAGGGTAAAGTCACTGTAAGTCACTATTACCAAGGCTGGAATTGTCGAGGACTGGGATTGGCAGCATATGTGTTTTTACACTTTAATTAAAATGCCAGAAATGAATGTGTTTATTTTGTCAATACTAAGAAAATCTTGTGGCAAAGGAAAATATTCAGAACACTTCCTCTCTCCAAAACACACGAGTTAGAAAGCGGTGAGTGTGTCCTGCACAGAGAACTCTGATGGCATGTGCTTTATTAATGGAAGAATAATCACATCATTCAACTTTTTAGTGCAAAATTATTCTGAAAGATAAATGTTACTCATGTGCAACCAGCATCTCTCTTTAAATTACTAAAACTATGTTAAGATTATTGCTAGGAAGAAAAAAAAAACTGTACAAAAACATCATTGTAGATTAAAAGTCGACTGCTCTGCCTGGATGACACCAGCGCTGCTTTTACCCCAGAGCAGACTTAGTAACGGTAGCAGCACTAACGCTGCAGCCTCTCTTTCACAAGTTAAGCTAAACAGAAACAGAAACTCAATATAAAAATGGGCAAACAATTTTAGTCTGAAGTATAGTCAGTATTTTATAAGAATTTCGGTTAATCTGAAGATTAAAAAAAAAACAACTTGAAATGTTCTAAAAGAGTTAAGACTTAAAAAAACCAAACCAACAACTAACATTCATGAGTAGGTCTTCAGAGGGCCTCTTTACAAGAACTCAGGACCCTGGGATCAAAGTATTCTTTTACTGTAGTTATTAGATTTTAAGATAAAATAAAATAAAAACGTGGGCTGCTCAACAGCATGGTATTATTTAAAATATGGCTTTTGAAAAAGTATGAGGTACATATTTTCTGGGATGAAAGACCATTTGAAAAGGCCTAGTTTACTAAGTTTCCTCTTTAGAGAAACCCCAAGAAGTTGGGGCAGGGACCCCCAGACCCAAGTCCTCCTTCCTCCACCACTAACACCTTACATTATATGGCTCATCTGCTGTTGTAATGGAACAACATGGCTAAATAACATCATTAACAACTAAAATACACATTTATGACCACCACGGACGCTTAGGCCTGTATCCCAGCATCTAAGAGGCCAAGGCAGGAGGACTGTCATGAGTTTGAGGCCAACCTAGGCTACACAGTATGTTCCAGGCTAGCCTAGCTATAATGTGACATCCTGTCTCAAAAACAAAAAAACAATTTAAAAAAATATATATACTTATTTGGCTTTACTTAGTTTTTTCATTCCTTCCAATATACTTGTATTAATATATAATCATACAATCTCTTAAAGCTTCTCTTGGCTGTAACATTTTCTCCTAATATTCCTTTTTTTAAAAAAAATATCGCTGGGTGTGGTGGCGCACGCCTTTAATCCCAGCACTTGGGAGGCAGAGGCAGGCAGATTTCTGAGTTCGAGGCCAGCCTGGTCTACAGAGTGAGCTCCAGGACAGCCAGGACTACACAGAGAAACCCTGTCCTGAAAAACAAAACAACAAAAAAAATCATTTATTTATTTATTATATGTAAGTACACTGTTGCTATCTTCAGACACAGCAGAAGAGGGCATCCGATCTCATCACAGATGGTTGTGAGCCTCCATGTGGTTGTTGAGAATTGAACTCAGGACCTCTAGAAGAGCAGTTAGTACTCTTAACTGCTGAGCCATCTCTCCAGCCCCCCTCCCTTTTAAAAAACGTTTCCTTTTTCCTTTTTTTTTTTTTTTTTTTAAAGATGTATTTATTATATGTGAGTACACTGCTGCTGTCTTCAGACACTCCAGAAGAGGGAGTCAGATCTCATGGTGATGGCTGTGAACCACCGTGTGGTTGCTGGGCTTTGAACTCAGGACCTTCAGAAGAGCAGGAACTCCAGCCCCTCTCCTAATGTTCCTTATTTCTGGTGACTCCTCCAGTTCTGTGCAATACTAGTTTAAGTACTTTATAAAGCTCCTTGCTGGAATTTTTTTATGTTATAATCAGACGAGGATTATGAGGTTGGAGAAAACCAGAGATGGGGGGTGGGGCAGAAAGCGCTGACCGGTTGTATGGAAGATCCTGGGTTCAATCCCCAGAATGACACACAAAAAGGAGAGGTATGGGGGACAGTTTCAATTCTCTCTGAAGACTGAGCACTGTCCGACCGTTTGCCTGAGGTGCTGGGCGGACAGTCTCTTTGCTAAGCTCTATCTCTGACACTGACCAATCATTTAGAATTCTGCGCCTGAGAGCGGTTTCCGCCCACTTTGATTCTATCCAGTCACATATTTACGGTGGACACCTCTCCTCTCCTCTCACGCTGAGTACTGCGGGTACCGGATACTCACTCATTCCTGGCACTACCGACCTGTGGACACCTCTCCTCTCACACTGAGTACTGCAGGCACTACCGACCTGTGGACATCTCTCTTACACTGAGTATTGCGGGCACTACCGACCTGTGGACACCTCTCCTCTCACACTGAGTACTGCGGGCACTACTTTACATGACTTGGCTGCTCACACGATGTCAATCTTGGCCACTGGCGCTCTCGTCGGTCCCTGTGTTCCTTTAACACATCCCTGTCTTTGTGGGGCTTGCTACAGGACACCACACCTCTCTTTCCTGTGGAGTGCTAGTTCACACCCACCCCCAGGCTCTGCTGTGCTCTTCCTGTGTGACATACTTCCAACAGGATTCAGCTTTTAACAGAGTTTTACAAAAAGTTTGTGAGAAATTAGCATAAAAATGCAGAATTAAATTCCATACTGAGAGGGCTCCAGAAATGGCTCAGCAGTTAAGAGCACTGACTGCTCTTCCGGAGGACCTGAGCTCAATTCCCAGCAACCACAAGGTGGCTCACAACCATCTGTAACGGGATCCGACACCCTCTTGTGTCTAATTCCCTCTTCTATCATGCAGGCACACATGCAAATACAGCTCTCATATACTTGAACTATGTAAATAAACAAACCTTTTAAAAGTTCATACTGAGATTAGAAATGGTAATTTTAAATTAATACAATTTTATAAAAATATAGTTATCACCACTTTTTTGTTGTTTTTTTGTTTTTTTTTGAGACAGGGTTTCTCTGTATAGCTCTGGCTGTCCTGGAACTCACTCTGTAGACCAGGCTGGCCTCGAACTCAGAAATCCGCATGCCTCTGCCTCCCAAGTGCTGGGATTAAAGGCGTGTGCCACCACCGCCCAGCAATCACCACTTTTTAATAGGTTTCAAGTAGATGAGAGCAAATGTTTTAAAACTATAAAATTGGAACATAGTCTTTCTCTTGGCAAGAGAGAAAGTAACAAAAAAATAATGTCAGAAAACGTCAAGTCTCACTACGGGGTGCTGGGGATGTGGCCCAGCTGGTGTGGCGGTAGGCTAAGACAGACTTAACCATGTGGCTCAGCTGGGACTCACTACGTAGTCCAGGCGGCCTCAGACTCTCCATCTTTTGGTTTCTAGAGTGCTGGGATTGGCGCCATATGCAATTCTTTATTTATTTTATTTTTTATTTTAAGGACTCTGTTTTGAGGCAGGGTCTGTAGTTGTGGCTAGGTCTAGAACTCATCTATGAGCCAGGCTGGCCTTGAACTCACAGATATATAAGAGAAACCTCTATGAGCTATGGTTCAGGACTAGACAGGCCAGTGAAATAAAGCAGAGCACGCAGAAACAAAAACTACTCATCTATGAAACCTGACTTCTTTCTTAAGATAAACTATAAAATGAAAGACAACTCACATCTCCCTGCACTGAAATTAAGGACCGCTGTGAGAATGGGGGCAGGGTGGGAACTGATTACACGTTGCTTGTCTGGGGGGAAATCAAAGCTTATCAAGATCTACCAGGAAACATGACGTAGCCAAAAGACTTTAGAGGTCGAATTATTTTAATTCTTTAATTACCCTTCAAATTATATAATTATAAAATGAATCAAACAAAAACTTGTCAAATAAAGTAGATTATCTACCTAAGGAAATGAAGAGCCATGGGCTGCGGCAGCTCTGGAGGCCGAGGAGGGGATTTCTGGTTGAAGCTGGCAAGGCCAGTAAGACTTAACTAATGCGCGGTTGACGCACAGAGCGCGACTGCTCCAGTTAGCTGGGAGGTAATGCTGCCGCTCAGCCCTGTTTAAGGTGAACCCATCCCTGGACGAGCTGGGGCTCAGCTGACGGCACTTGCCTAAGGATGGGAACTCTAAATTCACTCTCTGGACGCCTGCAGTCTCAGCACTTGGGAGGTGGCAGAAGTCCAAAGCCATCTCTGATACATAGCAAGTTGGAAGTAAGTCTGCGATACATAAAACACTGTCTGAACCAAACAAAACAACGACGAAAGAATCCACACATTATTGTTGGAACCAGGGAAGAAAACAGTAAAGTCAAAACAATACAGGTCTATGTCTCCATATCGACCTTACTTAAAGGACGCCTAACAGTGCTCAAGGTAGAATCCAAAGGCGCGTCAGAACTGAAGTATGGGGATGCTCCTTTCTCTCTGTGTGGGCGTGTCTGTGAGCGTGTGAGCGCCTGTAGAGTTCAAGAGAAGTCACTGGGTCCCCCGGAGCTGCAGGCAGGACAGGTGGCAATCATCTGACCTAAGTCTGCAACTCTCTGAAAGAGCCCAGTGCTCCTAACTGTAAGCCACTCCTCCAGCTCCCTTTAAATCACGACAGTTTTGCTAGATACAAATACCAGAACCTATCTGTACATGCGTTAGAGGATGACCTATCTGTACATGCATTGGAGGATGACCTATCTGTACATGCGTTGGAGGATGACCTATCTGTAGATGCATTGGAGGATGACCTATCTGTACATGCATTGGAGGATGACCTATCTGTACATGCATTAGAGGATGACCTATCTATACATGCATTGGAGGATGACCTATCTGTAGATGCGTTAGAGGATGACCTATCTGTAGATGCATTGGAGGATGACCTATCTGTACATGCGTTAGAGGATGCCCTATCTGTAGACGCATTGGAGGATGACCTATCTGTAGATGCGTTAGAGGATGACCTATCTGTAGATGCGTTGGAGGATGACCTATCTGTAGATGCATTAGAGGATGACCTATCTGTACATGCATTGGAGGATGACCTATCTGTAGATGCGTTAGAGGATGACCTATCTGTAGATGCGTTAGAGGATGACCTATCTGTACATGCATTGGAGGATGACCTATCTGTAGATGCGTTAGAGGATGACCTATCTGTACATGCGTTAGAGGATGACCTATCTGTAGATGCATTGGAGGATGACCTATCTGTACATGCATTGGAGGATGACCTATCTGTACATGCATTGGAGGATGACCTATCTGTAGATGCGTTAGAGGATGACCTATCTGTACATGCGTTGGAGGATGCCCTATCTGTAGATGCGTTAGAGGACGAACAATGAATGTGTGAGGATCTCACACAGCTGAGGAGAGGGCTCGGTGGCTAACGTGCTTGCCACACAGGATGGAGGCCTTAAGAAGCTGGGCAAGAAGGCTTGTGCTACAGCCACAGACAGACAGAGCCCCAGGACTGCTGGGCAAGGCAGCCTAGCCAAACAGCAAGTTCCAGGTTCAGGGACGGACTGCCTCAAACACACACACACACACACACACACACACACACACACACACAGACAGGATAAGCTCTCCTTAGCACTCAGAAGCAGAGGCTGGGGAGACAAGAGTTTGAGGCAAACCTACAGACTCCAAAGTAAGATCCAGGCTCAAAAGAGAAAAATAAAGAACAAGTAGACAAACAATAACGAAACAAAGCTAAGATCTCCCTTGGAAACAGTCATAACTGGGGTGGGGAAAGGGAGGGAAACAACTAAGCCAGGCATAACAGGGCAAGCCTCTTGTCAGACCTAGGGAGGCTGAGGTCTGAGGACAGTCCTTAGAATAGCAAAGATGGGGGAGGGGCTTTCCAAATAATCCTGATTAAAGTGTCAAGTTAAAGAAATAAGATTGCAAAGAACACATCATTAAACTGGGGACTTATCAACACTGTATTCACAACTAAAACGGGTGAGATGGGATAAGTAAACATTTATGTCAAGTACTTTTTAAAATTGGATATAATGAATGTTTATGTCATCAAGCAAAAGAAATTCACTATTTCCCAGGCAGGCAGACATCTCCCCGTGAACTTTGAGTTTCTGGCTGCACACACACAGCATGGGCTCTCGGCCCTGTCTCCACGCTGCCCACACAGTGCTCTGTGAGGAGGAATGATGCACAGTCACACCACATTCTTTCCCTCAGCTCACACAGCAAGAACTTGCCCTCTCGGCTGCATTCTGCTGCAAACAGCCCTGGTCCCCTTAGCAACCCTACGCTCCCAGTACGGACAGCTGGTCCACTTAAAGTCAGCCCTCCTTGGCAAGGAAAGTGCTTGTCCTTCCAAGAGGGGGAGAGAAGGTTTGCCTTTCAGTCCACATTACAGGGCTTGGTTCATCCTCATCGGCAGTTTTGTTCTGAGGAAGCAGTTTGTGTGCAGTTTCAACCTACTCTGAGTCAATCTAAAAGCAAGTAACTAACTAAAAAGGTAAAGTCCAGCGACATCATACAAGACGATGAGCACAATACAAGACACAAAGCTACCTAAAACAACCGTACTCTTTTATTAAAATTTAAAACTCTCAAGTTTCAAAACTAAAGTTCAGTTTCAGTTAAATTTACACTTGAAGTCTTGATCTACCACAGAGGATCTGAATTAGAAGAGGCTAACTTTATAGTATCATAGCCTCTCTCTGACTCTCAGACATAAAGCACGCAGAAAGCACCTTTCTAGCAGGTGAGAGACCCTGGGGCGGACGTCCAGCACCACCGAGCTGCTAAAGCTCAAGTCCCACAGAACTTTACCAATGGACCATCAGCCAGTCTGCATTCGGTATTCTGCCACCTATAGTACAATTTCCTAATGTTCCAGATGTTCAAATAAAATCAAGTAATAAGCCTATCTGAAGACCTAAGATCTAGATTGACATAGATAACATGAACTACCTAGAACCAATCTTGATCTCTACCTGTACCTGGGTCTGAAGCAAATTGAGCCTTTCAGAATAAAAGAAAGTTTTATAATGCATGAGACATGATTTCCATATTATAAAACAGGCAGAGAAAACTGACACTCTGAAATATATTCAATCAAATTGTTCATTGCATAACCCACAAAGGCATTTAAAATATCCTACCCAACAAAACCAGACACTTAACGTTTAAAGAAAGTAAACCAGAATATTCTAAACTGAAAGTTTGTGGTATTTGTGATAAATTTGAAACATTAATGAAATGTCTTTCTATATAACAGAGGTAAACCAAATCCTATTAATTCAATAAATGCTGCTTCAGTGGAACTCAAAATAAGTATACTTAAGTAAAAAAATAAAAGCATTTGGGGCTGGAGAGACGACTCAGCAGTTAAGAGCACTGGCTGCTCTTCCAGAGGACGCAGGCCTGATTCCTAGCACCCACATGGTGACCCACAACTGTCTGTAGCTCTAGAGGACCCAGTGCCCACTTCAGGCCTCCATGGACAAACACACAGTCAGTACACAGACACTCATGAAGGCAAAACACTCATACACATAAAATTAAAAAAAAAACATTAAAAACTACTAAAAATGAAATTATTCACTGATTTCTTTCACTCTCTTTCTTATTGTATACATGTGGTTTTTAAACATCCATGTTATAAGGTTCTTCCTGATTAAAACACTTCTTTAGGGGGCTGGCAGGATAGTTCAATGGGCACAGGTGTCTCTACGAGGCCTGAGCACCTGATTTCGAGGAAGAGAACCAACTTTCTCAAGTCCTTTAACTACCACTGTGCGCCACAGCACCTGTGCACATGGGAGAGAGAGAGAGAGAGAGAGAGAGAGAGAGAGAGAGAGAGAGAATAATGTGTTAATTTTAGACACTAAATATAAAAATATCAGGGTGCTGGAGAGACGGCTCAGTTAGTAAAGTGCGTGCCTTGCAAGCAAAGGACCCGAGATGGGAAAGCTGGGTGTCCTGGGGTGCATTTGTAATCCCAGTTCTATGGAGACAGAGTCAGACAAGGTCCCCTGGGCTCTCTAGCCAGCCAGTCCAGCCTAGTTGGCAAGTTTCAAGCGAGTAAGAGACCCTGTCTCCAGAGAAAAAGCGACAAATGAAAAAACGAAAGCTGAGGTTATCCTCTGGTCTCTACATGCACCTGCATATACATGTACATGTGCATCTGCATACACATGTGCATCTGCAAACGTGCAACTGCATACATGTACCAACAAGTATGCATATACACAAACACAAAATAAAAATACTGGAATCTAGGCATAGCTCATTAAGAGGAACGTGCCTACCACATACATACAAGGCCCTAGGTTCAATGCCCAGAATCAATAAAATAAAAAAAATTAAAAATCACAAAAGTAACCACTTAGCACTTTAGATGAGAACACTAAAAGTACCAGACCCTATGATCCAGCATCATTGTGAATCATACACTTTACTAATGTAGACGATTTAAATTTCATTTTCCAAAAGAAAATGGCAAAGATGAACAGACTAAGAACAGTGAGATTAAACCTTTAAATTTTTGTACATCTGACCAGGAGCTGGTGGAGGAAGATGGATCTCTGGATTTGAGGTCTACACAGTGAGTTTCCAGGACAGCCAGAGCTACAAAGAGAAACCCTGTCTCAAAAAGCAAACAAACAAAAACCAAAATACAATGGACACAGAAAATTTGCTTTAAGCACTATAGTCTAGGAAAAGAACATTTTTGATTTCTACTTAAGTACTTTCTCAATGCCTTGAACAGCACCCTGGAAGATCTGAACATGCTCTTTACATACCAAGACCTTCTAAGGTCCTACAGTGCTGAGCCAGCTCCTGAGGTGGAGGCTGAAGCCCCCCCTGCAGCCTGCCTCCCCCCTGCAGCCTTTCTCCCCCCCTGCAGCCTTCCCTCCCCCAGCCTTTCCCCTTCCCCCCACAGCCTGCTTCCCCCCTGAAGCCTCCCCCCTCCTCTGCCTCCCCCCCTGCAGCCTCCCCCTCCCCTGCAGCCTGCCTTCCTGCCCTGCAGCTCTGCGCTCCCTCAGCCTCAGCCTGGGGGTCCTAGACCAGGATTAACTCTGCAGTGGTTTCAACAATGGGAAAAAGATGTTTCTGGGTATATGCATCCCTTAAAGCGTGTGATACTGGAAAATTTAACAGGAATTGGTTACTGATCTGAAAAATATCACTTTAAAAGCTTTCCTTCAGAAAGTCTTAAAAATATTTTTAAAAGGATTTTCTTAAAAATCCATTGGAAAACTGGGCGGTGGTGGCCCACACCTGTAATCCCAGCACTCTGGGAGGCAGAGGCAGGCGGATTTCTGAGTTCGAGGCCAGCCTGGTCTACAGAGTGAGTTCCAGGACAGCCAGGGCTATACAGAGAAACCCTGTCTCGAAAAAAACCAAATCCAAAAAACCAAAAAACCAAACCAAAACAAAAAGCCAAAACAACAACAACAACAACAACAACAACAACAACAAAAAATCAGGTAGGAAAGAATTAGTTTGAAAATAGTTTTTTGAAAATGAAAAATTTCAAAAATCAAATTCATTTACATTTATTTATTTATTTATTTATTTATTTATTTATTTTTTTGAAACAGGGTTTCTCTGTATAGCCCTGGCTGTCCTGGAACTCACTCTGTAGATCAAGCTGACTTCTTTTTAAGAGAGCTCTCACAATGTAGTTCTGACTGGCCTTGAACTCACAGATCCACCAGCCTCTACCATGAGTCCTGGGATTAAAGATATACACCATCATGCCCAGATGACAGTAATTTCCTAATAATAAATGTAATTTTAGCAGAACCATAGAATCCACTCTTACTATGAAGGGGCCGAGGCGCCGGCTCCGCGGCTGTGCGCACTCGCTGCTCTTGCGGAGGCCTTGGATTGCATTCCCAACGCACGGCCGCTCACAACCGACTGCAACCTCAGTTCTAGGGGAACTGAAACCCTCTCTAGCTTCCCAGGAAACCAGGTGCGCATGTATATACAGACATGGGGGCAAAACATTCAGGCACATAAAATTTAAAAAGTAAATCTTAAAATTAAAAGACAAACACCACGTATTTATCAACTGAAATCAAATCATTTTTGTCAGGCACATAATGTGAGATACACTTTCATATTCTATGACACCAGAAACTCAAGTGACATTTGTTTCTCCAACACAAATTCTGAAGGATGATTTCTTTTTCCCGAGACAGGGTTTCTCTGTGTAGCCCTGGCTGTCCTGGAACTCACTCTGTAGACCAGGCTGGCCTTGAACTCAGAAATTCGCCTGCCTCCGCCTCCCAAGTGCTGGAATTACAGACGTGCGCCATCACGCCCAGCTGATGATTTTTTAAGGTATAAAAATATTATAAAGTTAGCTTATTTCAACAGAAGTATTCATAATCATAAATACTATATTTTATATTAACATTTATCACCCCAATAAGAAACCTTCAATTAAATACTTTTAAGTTTTTAATTCAAGGAAGAAGTATCTGAAATCAATCTAATTTTAGAGAACCTTTTTTTTTGTCATATGTTTGAGACTGAGTCTCTCTGGGTCCCACGATAGATAGCCCTGAACTCTCTACACAACCCACAGTGGCCTTAGACAATCCTCCTGCCTTAGCCATTCTAGTGCTTGGATTTTAGGCACGTGGGACCATACCCAGATAAGAAGCACGGTCTGTATATACAACACTATGATTAAACTGTATCTTTATAATATCAAGAACAAACGCTGGGATGAAAAATAGATATCCTTGGGCTGGAGAGATGGCTCAGCAGTTAAGAGCACTGACTGTTCTTCCAGAGGTCCTGAGTTCAAATCCCAGAAACCACATGGAGGCTCAAATCATCCATAGCGCCCTCTTCTGGTATGTCTGAAGACAGCGGCAGTGTACTTATTTATAATAATAAATAAATCTTTGGGCTGAAGCACGTGGGGCCGACCAGAGCGAGCAGGGTTGAGCGGAGCAAGCAGATGTCCTAAATTCAATTCCCAGCAACCACATGACAGGTCACAACCATCTGTATTGCTACAGTGCACTCATATACATAAAATAAATAAATCTTTAAGAGGAAAAAAAAAGGAAAAATAGATATTCAAAAATAGTAAGAAAAGCTGTACTGGGCAGAAGTAACTCTTTTTTAATACATTTTGTTTGTTTGTTTTTGTTTTTCGAGACAGGGTTTCTCTGTGTAGCTCTGGCTGTCCTGGAACTCACTTTGAAGACCAGGCTGGCCTCGAACTCAGAGATCCACCTGCCTCTGCCTCCCAAGTGCTGGGATTAAAGGCGTGCGCCACCACTGCCCAGCTCAATACATTTTTCTAAAGCTGTAATTCAATATACTGTGTGCACGGTTCTTTTAAGAAAACATAGCAGACACATTTTGTAGAACCAATCTGAATACACAGTAAAAACAGAAACGTGACTCTTTTAATACTCACATTCTTATTAAATGTTTTCAGCATAGATAACTGTTAAGGTAAAAGAGAGAGACGTGGCCACTTACTAATCTGGATGGATGCTATACTGCATCTTACTTCATGTCGTGGATTAGTTCCTCACCGTTGTGTCTGGGCATCTACTTCTTGGTAGCCATTTCTGAAATAAAAGTATAGTAATTGAGAATATGACTTATATTAAATAAAGTCATATTTATAAAACAATATAAGTACAAGAAACAATTAACTACATTATCATGACCATAAGAAAACCAGATTAAGACAGGGAGATCTTTGAGTTCAAGGTCATCTAGGATTAAAGGCATAGTGGCACACGCCTTTAATCTGGGCCACACCCTCTGCTGCAGACCTACATAAGGACACTGGAGGAAGGAAGATTCTGGCTCGTTCTCTTTGCCTGCTTGCCTTGTGGGACTGAGCGACTGCTAGATCCTCAGACTTCCATTCACAGCTGCTGCTGACCATTGTTGAGGAGTTGGACTACAGACTGTAAGTCATCAACAAGGTCCCTTACTATATAGACTACCCATAAGTTCTGTGACTCTAAAGAACCCTCTCTTAAAAAAACTTGGGGCCAGAGAAATAAATGTTTTAGCAAGTAAAGGCATTTGACAACTCTGATGGTCTGAGCTCAATCCCAAGAAAGAATATGGTGGAAAAGAGAGAACTAAGTTTGTTCTCTGACCATCACATGTACATCCTCACACAGTCACCCAACCTTACTCCTTTCACACTAAGAAATAATTATAGCCGGGCGGTAGTGGCGCACGCCTGTAATCCCAGCACTTGGGAGGCAGAGGCAGGCGGATTTCTGAGTTCGAGGCCAGCCTGGTCTACAGAGTGAGTTCCAGGACAGCCAGGGCTACATAGAGAAACCCTGTCTCAAAAAAACAAAACAAAACAAAAAAACCAAAAAAGAAATAATTATATGTATTTAAAAAAATTTTTTAACTACATTGAGTAGACTTGTCACAAATGCTGACAAATAGGTAATATTTCTCATTAGGATTCAAATAAAAATCACAGAAGTAAAAAACTCAATAATTATATAAAATTTAGAGTATCCATAAAGATTCACGATTCATTTCATTAAGTATCTATTACTTGTTCTTTCCTCAAAAAACAAAAAACAAAAAACAAAAACCAAAAACCAAAAACAAAAAACCTCTAAATCAATTATTATTCCAGCCCACACCACAATATAATAACCACCATGGACTGGAACATTAAGTACATAAAATTCATGGTCACCTTTAGAAGTTGCTTACCCATAAATTTCATATAAAAGGTAAAAAAGCAGTCAGTGAGAAAGACAGACAGACAGACAGACAGACATCGTGTCGACGTTCTGGACAACCAACCCGAGTCTCACAAAGCCTGGACAGGCAACTCTAACCCTCAGCTGCATCAACTTGTACAGTCGTACTCTTCCTGTGATCCACGCCATGTTTACTCCACAGATCTCCTAATGCAGTGGTTCCGTCAGAGCCCCCATCTCTTCCTTGCTTACTTCAAGAATCAGTGAGATTATTCTTGCTATCAATAATCCACAATCTGGTAAAAAAGACACTAAACTACATAAACTGCTTCTGACTGATAAACAAAATATATATTATTTGATTGTACAGAACATGAACTGAGCATGTCTAATTAAAGAACCAGGTTTAGTTCCTAGCACCCTTATGATAGCTCACAACCGTCTATAACCAGTTCCAGAGGATCTTATGCCCTCTTCTGATTTCCATGAGTAAGCACCAGAAATGCACAAGGTATACACACATGCATGCAAACAATCCACAAACATACAAGAATGAGTACATCTTGGGGTGGGAAGAACTGCTTTCTGTGTGACTCTAAAGTCAGTACAAGCAATGAAGATTCAGAAGTAGTTCATGGTCTCCTTCCAATGAGTAACTCTTCTCAATTTGTCCACAGGTAAAAGCTTTGAGAAAGCAAGCAGACATGTGTTTCTGTTCCTTCTCATCCTTATTCTCCATTCTTAAAATTATCTAGTAAAGGGGCAGGAGAGATGGCTCAGTGATTAAGAGCATTGTCTGCTCTTCCAGATGTCCTGGATTCAATTCCCAGCAACCACATGGTGGCTCACAACCATCCGTAATGAGATCTGACGCCCTCTTCTGGTGTGTCTGAAGACATCGACAGTGTACTAATATACATAAAATAAATAAATCTTTAAAAAAGAAAAGGAAAATGATAGCATATAAAGTATATATGGTCTCTTGAAAGTTATATGTACAATCTTTATAATCAGTAATTGTCTGGTCTTCCTTCCTATGTACACTCAAAAAAAAGAGGAAATGTCCTATTTTAAAACATTTGGGGATAAAGAGGTGGCTCAGTGGTTAAGAGCACTGACTGTTTTTCCAGAGGTTCTGAGTTCAATTCCCAACAACCACATGGTGCCTCACAACCATCTATAATAGGATACCTTCTTCCAGTGTGTCTGAAGACAGGAACAAAGTACTCACATACATAAAACAAATAAAATATACAAAATAAATAAACAAACAAATAAAAAATCATTTGTTTTATATAGATAACCTGTCCACATTCTAGGAACTACACAAAATATATTTCTAAATAGAAAACATTATTACATTTTTCATTGTTACATATTTAGAATATTAAAGTAGAAATTTCACTAATTTTCTTCTAGATCACGAGCAAAAGATGTATACAGACCTAAATAGGCATCACCAATCTGTGACATTTATTGTTTATCATAAAATTAAATGGAATGCCTATAACATTCACTATACAGAAAACCTGGCCTCAAAACAGGCTCTCCTTTTATGCTATCCAAGGAGCAGGGTTACCTGAATTCAGTTTTTACATGTGCTCTGCAGATCATCATTATTAGTTTTCAGTGCATTTTAAAATTAATTAATTAAATGAGACAGGGTCTCACTATGGGACTTATGACCAGGCTGGCCTCAGACTCTGAGATCCACCTGCCTCTGTCCTCCAGGTGCTGGAATTGAGGGGGTGTGCGCCATGCCTGGAGGGTGGATTTGTTTTTTTTTTTTTAAGACCTAACTAAAGCTCATCTTGAAGACTGAAATCCTAGCAGCATGGAGCCGGCTCTAGACAGCATCTTCAGGGAGACATCACAACAGAGAAAACAGATCAAATGGCTGGGAAACAAGAAGCAGCCAGCCCTGCTCCTTCAGTACAGCTCTGGAGAGAACACCAGGGCCCCACGTTCTAACGACAGCAATTTCTAGAACTTAACTATCTTGCTTTGAGCCCTGCCCCTCTAAGGTCACCACCTCCCTCCCCACACTGAGCACCAGCTTCCCAACCTACGGCTCACTGGGTACATACAAACCAAGAGCACAAGCTATACCGGAAATACTTCTGTCCTTAAATTCCCTAAAGTTAGTCAGAGAGTCCACGGATCTCCCTCCCATACACCACCTTCATTATGTAATCTACTTACTATTGTGTGTTTAAGAGACACACTGACACACACAAAGGGCTGGAGATATGGCTCAGCAGTTAGGAGCAATGGAAGGTCTTGCAAAACCACATAGTGGCTCACAGACATCCACAACTCCAGTTCCAGAGGATCTGACACAGTTTTCTGACTTCAGGGGGCACCAGCCACCCATGTGGCATACCTACACACATGCAGGCAAACCATTTGTACACATAAAAAAGAAATGTCACACAAGGAAAAACGATAGGAAAAGTAAAAAAAACAAACTCCATAAAATGGTCACCATTAGAAATACCAGAAGAGGGCTGGAGAGATGGCTCAGCTGTTGAGAATCCTAACTGCTCTTTCAGAGGTCCTGAATTCAAATCCCAGCAACCACATGGTGGCTCACAACCATCTGTAATGAGATCTGATGACCTCTTCTGGAGTGTTTGAAGACAGTTATAGTGTACTTACACATAATAAATAAATACATCTTTTAAAAAAAGATATACCAGAAGAGTTCTTGGGAGTAAGAAGAAAACAAAACAAAACCAATAAAAATCTAACACAAACCTACAATATTCCTGAAGGAGCTGAAGCAGTTTTGAAGTAAGGATGTACTAAATTTCATATGACAATGATTATTTTTTTTCCAGAGTTACTTAGTCTAACAGCCATTTAGAACACACACACACACACACACACACACACACACACACCATGCATGCATGCACGAACACACTTGCGCTGACTTAAAAATTAAAACAGATCATGATAGTGAGAATTTTAAATTAAACCATTAGGGACAAGGTGGGCGGCTCAGGGGCTAAGCACATGTGCTGCCCTGGCAGAGGGCCCAGGCTGGGCTCTCAGCACCGCATCAGATGGCTCACAACCACCCGGAACCCCGGCTCCTTCTGCTGGCCTCTGAGGGCACCCAGCCACATACTTGATGTAGTCAAAAACATAAAAATGAATAACTTTTTAAAAATTAAGTATTTTTAAAACAAACTAATAAATAAATCCATGAATCCTGAATATGATAACATATATGTTAAGGAAATTAGAAATGGTCTGTGTATACTTTAGGAAATATAGAGTTCCAAATAATTCTGATAAGTCATTGCATTTACAAATAGCTAATGTCCCTAAAGATAAATGGCACCAACAATGCAAAGCCTTGTTTTCAGTCTAACAAAAGGACTACAGATTATTTCAAGATTGCTGGCTTAATACAGGAGACATAAGCTTAAAAATTCAAAGATGTCCCAATAATTTATCTCTCTCTCTCTCTCTCTCTCTCTCTCTCTCTCTCACACACACACACACACACACACACACACACACACACACACCTTACAGCTTGAACTGGATTCAAAACGAAAATTTCATAAAGAACTAACAGTTCTCAAATTAAAAAAACAAAACAAAACAAAAATAAGCAGGTGGTAGCAACAGGCTGACAGCAGTGTGCTTAGTGTGAATACCCCAGTGTGAACGTGCTCAGTGTGAATTCCCCAGTGTGAATGTTAATTCACTTTCCTTACATCAGCATTTCTCTAACACCCAGCCCACATCTAAGACTCCACAAGTGCTATGTAGAGAAGGACACTCAAATTATTCAGTTTTACAAAGATGACGCTATTCCATCACAAGGGCACACATTATTATAGAGTGCTGTTTGGGTGCCATGGAAACATCAGCACAGACTTGGACTAAAGCAATTTGATGACTGTGAGGCCTCTGAAGAAATATACAATTTTTTTAAAGATTTATTTATTTATTGTTGTATGTAAGTACACTGTAGTTGTCTTCAGACACCCCAGAAAAGGGCAGCAGATCTCATTACAGATGGTTGTGAGCCACCATGTGGTTGCTGAGATGTGAACTCAGGACCTTCGGAAGAGCAGCCAGTGCTCTTAACCACTGAGCCATCTCTCCAGCCCGAAATATACAATCTTTAATGACACTGCAAAATCCTTAGACAGTGTTTACTACAGGGACATTGAATTAACCCTAATAAAATAAGTAAAACGAATGACTTCCTAAACCAGGACAAAGAATTTTATTGTCTTTAAATCTAACAATAGAAATAACAAAACGTATTTTAAATGCTACTTGTAGAACAGAGTACATATGTGCCCTTTCTTTCACGAGTATTTCTTTGTATGTATGTAGTATTTCCCCTCCTTAGCATCGGCCTTTCTATCTTTTCTCTCCTTCATGCATGCCCCTTTCTTACTCAATAACTAACTCAATTGCAAGCCCATGTTTCCAAAAAGAAAGCATCAGGTTTTAGACCGAGCCAAACCATTTAAAAACTGTCCTAAAACGAGCAACAAGAAACAGAAATGAGGCTGGGAGTCTCAATGGTGAAGCACTTGTCTACCATGCACCTGGGCTTGATACATGCACCACAAACCAAGATAAAGTGGAGACTAGTCGGCACTGATGGGAATGTAAAGCGAACGCAGGGCACACCTGCAAGCAGGGCACTCTGACAGAGGAGGAGGGACAGGAAACTCGAGGCCAGCCCGGGTCACACACAGAGTTCTCTGACAGCTTGGACTGCACAGGTGAAGCTTCATCATAAAATAAGTCAAAGCCACCAATTTTCAACTTTAAAATTCATAAGCACACATGTCATACATAATAAATATGTTAATAAACAGCAGATTCAGCCTACAGGCTTACAGAATTTATTTGAAGCACAGGAGTTTACTAAATTTTTTTAAAGATTTTTTTAAAAGTGTATGAGTGTTTTGCCTGCCTTCATGTATGTATGTGCACCACAGAAGAAGGTGTCAAGAGTCCCTGGAACTGGAGTTTTGATAGTTATGAGCCACCATGTGGATACTGGGAATCAATGTTGGGTCCTCTGAAAGAGGAGTCACTGTGTTCCTAAAAACTGAGCCATCTTTCTGTCCCCGATTTGACTGTTTTTGATATGTGTACACATGTGTGCCTGTGTGTGGGTATATACACATGGGTATAGGTGCCCTTGGATGCCAGAACTAACGTTACGCAGTTATGGGTAGTCTGATGTAGGTGCTGGCAACTGAACTCTGGTCCTCTTGAAGTATATGAGCTCACAAGTGCTGAGCCATCTCTTAAGCGCTCAAGAGATTTTAATATCAATTTTAAGCATGTTGGTTACAAAGGAGGTCATCAAGAAAATAAGACCCACAGCTGGAAACATGGGCATTAGAGTCACAGTTGCAACACTGCTATGCCCGAGTGTGGGATCTTAGGCAAGTTACCTTCTCTGACTTCCTGTCTCTAATGTTGCTGTTGTGTGACAATGACATACAAAGCGTGCTTATAAAATGCTGGGCCCGGCGCCGGCACGCTGAGGAAGCAGCACGCACCCGAGGCACCAGGCGCCACGGAGCACCGCCATCCTTCTCGTCTGCTCTGTAATTCCCTGCATAATCCAAAACATCAAACACGTGCCACTATGAGAACCTTCCCCATCTGAGGATCTCAGAAAGCTGAGTGCTTCCCCTCCCCACATTCTATGGCACAAATATCCAGTGCAGACTGAGGGCCAAGTGAGCATGAGAAGCAGAGACAAACTGTTTGTTCTCATGCTAGCGTCAGTGCAGCTATAGCAAGGTCAAGTCTGGGCAGAGCCAGCAGTGTCACTGGAACAGGCGATGGCGTCTGCTGGTCTCTGTGGTGACCCCTGTGCAGTGTGATTCTGGGAACTGGCCCTGGGTGCTCACCCTGAACCTGAGTCACTGACCCTTGCAACAATATGGACCCAGGGTTCTCCCCTTTAAACTATAAGATACACTTAAATTGGTTTTTCCTACTCCAGAAATTAAGCACACAGTGAGTAGACATACCATCTGTTCTCACTTTCCCTAGCCCTGAGCAGCAAGAAGAGAATGTGTGCGCGCTCGCATCTTTAAAATGAGATATGTCTAGGTTAGCCTTACAAACAGCTATATTTGTTTTATGAGAGGGACCTAACCCTAGTTTTGAACTACTCTATTGTGAAGTGATTACACAATTAAGGAGCAATCAAAACACTGAAGTAAAAATGGAGCTAACAGTTCCCATTGAAATAGGGTACAGAAACAAAAAGTGCATGGAACACACGAACGTAGTGTATGCACAAGGAACCAGAAGACAGTCCAGAGAGAGAAGGGCGGGCCAGAGGTGCATGCTGTTACGTCCTCTCTTCCAAGGCTAACAAACGGAGGTTCAGCTGACAACTCTGTAGTCTACACGGCCGGAGAGACTTCGAGACGGCGGCAACAAAGTTAGGCGCATTGTTCAAACTAAGTAAAAGCACACTGTCCCTGCTGTAGCCCAACAGCAACACGACCATGGAGAAAGCCTGAGAGGGGGTGAGTATAAAGAGAACAGCAAATACTTGCTCACTGCTTCACTAACCCCCAGAACAAATCCCAGGCTACTAATACTGTGCCCGTCTTATAGACCAACAGTACCTCAGAGTTACAGAAGCTTACACATGCCAGTCATAATGTGATAGATAGATAGGTAACACAGTGCATATTCCTCCTCCCAACTTAAGCTACTATCTAAATGTCATATCTGCTACTGCCAATGAACATCATTCTGGAGCATGAACGCTTAAAGGTGCTAAACACTTTAAATACTACTAAGATTTGGCATTTCACTTCTATTTTTACTCAGATTCTAATACTGCCACAGCAGAGAATGATTCCATAAAGCTAAAAAGACTAACTAGAAGACACTGTGTCGAGCGTCAGCAGGGACTTCAGAGGCATTCATCAACATCACAGCACTACTTGGCAGGCACTGTTTTAGAGGTAAACAAACGGAAGCACAGACAGGCTTCACAGAGAAACAACGCAAGGTGTTTGTGCTGTATCTCTGATCCCAGCATGGTTCTGACTGCCAGTACCAAACAAAAGCGCTAGACACTAAAGTTTTGGGCACCTTTCGATAATCATTAGTGATTATGGACACAATGACAAAATGCTTCCAGAATATGTGATATTTAATCAATAAAGCTGTATATTTTTATTCATTTGGCAAATATTTAATGTCATCATAAGCTAAAAATTGCATCAGAATGTAGCAGTGTTGCCCAAATCTTTAGAAAACAGTCCAAAAAAAATTATATAATGTCGACATCCAGTATACATAGATAAATGGTAACATCAAAAAGTAAAGAGGACATGCTCTCAGGGCTCTAGACACAGAAGATGAAATTATATTAGCCTAAAGTATTCAGAAATGTCTGAAAGGGCAACCTTAACCATATCTTTTTTTCTAACATATGTACATGTGGTCTGCGTGCACACATTTGTGTTTGCATGTATGTGGATGTGTGGAGGCTCGAGGGTGACATCGAAGTCCTCCTTAACCATTCTTCATCCCAATTCCCTGGCGCAGGCCCTCTCCTGCCCAGAGCCCACTGCTACAGGCAGTCTGCTAGGCAGCTTTCAGTGCCTCCGCAGCATCTTAAGACACACAAACCAGCACAACAACAAAAAGACTCTTATGGAAGATTCTGGCAAGTCTCTTCCCAAATCCCTTAGAAAGGTCAGGGTCTCACTATGAAAACTGTTGTGGTGGAAGGACAGACAGTGTTAGCAGTCACACATCTTAGGTGTGCAGGAGCCTTAGAAGGGAGCAGTGCTGTGGTGGTTCAGGGATATCAGAGCCCTGCAAACAAGATGGGAAGCCGTGGCAAAGGCGTCTCCTCGCCCATCTTGATTTCACAGTTAATGTGGCTGTGAGTTTGAGGCCAGCCAAGTCTACATAGCCAATTCCAAGCCAGCCAAGGGTTACAGTGAGTCAAAAATACAGAAATTCCTACAGGACCAAAAGAAAGGGGGTGGAAGGCCGTTGTCAAGCGTGACTGACTTTAACATCCTTCCTGACACTCGATGCAGGCCTCATGGCCTGCGCTCAGGATCACAGAGGGGCAGGAGGAAGCCTGCCTGTCCCTCCCGTTCCTCCCCACACACACACACACTCAGGATCACAGAGGGGCAGGAGGAAGCCTGCCTGCCTGTCCCTCCCGTTCCTACACACACACACTCAGGATCACAGAGGGGCAGGAGGAAGCCTGCCTGTCCCTCCCGTTCCTCCACACACACACACACACTCAGGATCACAGAGGGGCAGGAGGAAGCCTGCCTGTCCCTCCCGTTCCTCCACACACACACACACACTCAGGATCACAGAGGGGCAGGAGGAAGCCTGCCTGTCCCTCCCGTTCCTCCACACACACACACTCAGGATCACAGAGGGGCAGGAGGAAGCCTGCCTGCCTGTCCCTCCCGTTCCTCCCCCCCCCACACACATAGAATTAAAGTGGGACAATTACCTGAAATTATGGGTGACTCTGGTCAAAGAGACATTTTGACATTTTGTGTAGTTCAAGCTTTATTTAATGTGAATGTCAAGTGACACAGCTGAAGGGCCCCTGTGGAAGATATGCAAATACTGAATATGGACGAGAAAACAGGACACAATCTTATCTGCAAGAACTACAGCAACTTGCAACTTTAAAAGTCACATTTTTGTGGGTACAAATTACCAACTAAATATAATCTAATTAGCATACTTCTACAGTCTAAACCAAGACCCTGATTCCAAAAACAGAAAACATTTCAAAGCATAAAATTAAAACCACAAACTACATCAGATTTTTTTTTTCAATTAACAAAGCTCTTTCCATGTAGAAATAAAAGCTGTGTTTACTTTTACAGCAGTATTAACAGAGGATGGCGGTCCATGTCAGACTTCACTTATCAACTGTGCAACAGTGCAACAATAATTAGGCGATTATTACACATTTTAAGGGCATTAGTAATATTTTATATCATTTTTAATGTGACAAGAAATGCAGTTAGAGAGCAGCGAGCAACGAAAATCCCAAGCATCTGTCACTGAATGCCCATCCCGGGACAGGAACGTGCGGAGAAAGCAATCTACATCCAAGGCTCTTCAAGTTAGCAGAAGAGAAGGGTACAGGAACTGCATGGCGAGGGGCTGAGGGGCGGGTCAGCCATGGAGCACTAGCCTAATATCGGCAAGGATGTAGATTCTATTCCCAGAACCAGAGGAAGAAAAAGGAAAAAAGAAAAGAGAGGAGGAGGAAGGAGGAAGGAAGAGGAAGGAGAAAGGAAGAGAAAGGAAAGAAGGAGAAGGAAGGAGGAGGGGGAGGGGGAGGAAGGGGGAAGAAGAAGGAGGAACGAGGGAGGAGGAGGAAGGGGGAAGAAGGAGGAAAGAGGAGGGAGGAGGAGGGAGGAGGAAGGAGGAGGAGGGAGAAGAAAGAGGAAGAAGGAGGGAGGAAGGAGGAAGGAGGAGGGAGGAAGGAGGAAGAGGGAGGAGGAAGGAGGAGGAAGAGGAGGGGCATTGTCTTGTGCAGCAGTAGCAGCAGCAGAGGCAGCAGCAGTCACACCCCGACACAGTGGCTTGAGGCAGGATAACTGTAGCACTAGAGTCTCAAGCACTGCTCCAGGTTCAAGGTCAGCCTGGTGTATACAACCTGGCCTATACAGGAAGACCCAGGCCAGCCAGGCCTCCACAGCAAGACCCTGCTTCAAAAGTAATAGACAAGTGCCTGGCAGAGCTGCCAAGTCCAGGACATAAAAACACCCATGAGCGTCGACGGAGGACTGAACTACAGACACACTTGGAGGTAATGAAGAGTGAACAACAGGCAGAGAGCAAATCCAGCCACCGCGGCAGTGAGAGTGACAGTCAGCGCTCCCCCTCTTGCCTCTTCTCTATGAATTTTTTCACAGTGAAAAATACTGGGGAGAACATGAATGCAAAAAATCAAAAATAAAAAGGGAATTTATATAAAAAGAACTTCCCAGAGAAGAAAAAAATAAATATACAAAAAAATCATGGGGGGTGCGGGCTGGGGGTAAGGGTGATCCCCAAAGGGGAAGAAGCAGGGGAGGGAGAGATGGAGGGAGGGTCTGCATGAGGAGGTACTGGGAGGGCTGATATTGGCATATAAAGTGAGTGAATGAATGAATGAATACATTCATACAGGTACTGTAATCCCCTTTCCACAGTGACAGGCTCACGAAAAGGTCAGTCACAGCAACAAACCTGTATGAGGGACGGGACCCCGGGCCCTCATGCAGTGACAGCCCTTCAGAAGCACTGACTACCAATACACAGTCTTGCTTTATTAGCTATCCCAAGCTCTACAGAAACATCAGCATACTACTAAAAAAGGCTGGCCTCAGCTATACTGCAAGCACAGGGACAGTCTGGGTTACACGAAACCCTGTTCCAAAACAAAACCATTTGTTTAAAAATAACTATGCTGCAACACACCCATGATTTCAAATCAAGAAAGCTTTTATGACTGGAACCATATTTTCAGTAAGCTGAGATATGTTCCTACCCCAGAGTACCCTCTAGACAACGAACAGGACTCTTGATGGCTAGAAGAAAAAAGCTAATGACTAGGTCAGGACGAAAAGTCACAATTACAAAAAATTTATACCCACAACCTTTTCAAAGCTTCTTCTAAATTATTTGATTATAAGCTGACAGTTTCATAGAGATTAAAAGTAAAGTAAGATATGAATATGTCCAAATTCAACAGCCATAAAAAATTACTCATGAATATATTATACCATAGAGTTATTAATCAAGTTTATATTCTCAGAAATTAAAACACTATCATTTACACCAAAAATACAATGTTCCTTTCTCTAATAAATTCTTATTACTGGTCTATATCCATGAACGAAACCCGTGTTTCTTGTGTACCCAGAATTCCTTGCATTCATTAGTCTGACATCTACGAGCCACCATACCTTTGTCCTGTCTTCTGACACCCGAGAGTCAAGGAATTCCCACATTCTTTCTTACCTGAAACATGTCCTCCCTCCAATGTCCAGAAGACCGTACTACTGAATTAATCCCAGTATAAATAAATATTACTGAGTATACAGAAGGGTCTTACCAGAGGTTATGGCTATACTGTGTGCTATATGCACGTGTGCAAATACATGTTAGTTCACATACCACGCACACACATGGATAGTGAGGACAGAGGCTGGCGTGGAATATCTTCCTCTATCACTTCCCACCTCACTTATTATTAGTTACACGTGTGTGCATATGCACATGCATGCACTACAGCACACATGTGGTGGTTGAGTGACAACTCATGACTAGGTTGCGTCCTTCCTCCAAGAGTTCCAGGAATCCACTCGAGCTACCCAGCTCCGCAGCCTCCCTTTCAGCAGCTCAGCCTCGCCATCGGCCCTCAGTCTTACTGTTTTGAGACAGGGTTTCTCAATGCTCCTGTAACTGAGCGAATGCGCAAGCCAGCAGCAAGCTCTAAGAACCCACTGTCTCTGCCTCCCCCATCCTGGGGCTCCAAGTGCAGAGCACCACTTTCAGTTTCTGTGGGTGCTGGGGAGCCGAGCTCAGCTCCTCAGTGTGCACAGCAAGCCCTTACCGGCGCTGTTTTCCTCTGTGGTTACTGGCGCCGGCTGCAGGCCAGGTAAAGAGCTTGAGATGAGCCATAAGCACGCCCTTGAGCCTCCGAAGTGGCATGATACAACACAGTCCCTGTCATAGAGAACTAGAGCTAGTCCAAGCTGCACGCTACCACCTATCTGAGGGATCTTCCTCCCATATCATTCATGGTACTACAGTTAGCCTCCACAGTCCCATGTGGGAAAGTCCTCAGCTTAGAGAACTTTAGTGGCAGTGGTGGCAGCGGTGGCAGCGGCAGCGGCAATGGTGGGCAGAAGGACAGGGTGGGGTGAGGTGACGGCAGTAGCAGGACTGATTCCACAGCTGAGATGCGCCGAGCAGTGGTGGCACACGCCTGTAATCCCAGCACTTGGGAGGCAGAGGCAGGCAGATTTCTGAGTTCGAGGCCAGCCTGGTCTACAGAGTGAGTTCCAGGACAGCCAGGGCTACACAGAGAAACCCTGTCTCGGGAAAAAAAACAAAACAAAACAACAAATCCCAGCTGAGACGCACTAGGGAGAGCCCTGTCCCACACAGGTCTTCTGTGACTGCAGTAACAATCCCGGGGAAGGACACGCACTGCTCTACAAAGTAACCAATACTCCACAGAAGCTTATGGTGCCAGCGACTGTCTGAAGCACTCTGCAATTCATTTAATCCTCTTTATGGCATAGGTACATACTATATCTGATAGATGAAAATATTAAGGTGCAGAGAATCTCTTACCCAAGTTACACAGCTGATTAATTTCTACAGTGGTAGAAACAGGGTTCAAACACAGGCAGCCTGACCTCTAAATCCATGCTCTTAATCACTCTGCTAAGCAGTCATGTAGTGTGGATGCATAACTGTGATTTTCAGGGTATGTCATCCTATGTGCTAGACAAATATATAAAATTTCAGTATCAGAAGGATTATATTTGGTAGTAAAAACAAATCAGCACCCATTGGTTATCCAATACCAAGTGGTCAGCCCTGAAAACATATACATACAAGTATCATTATACTAAGATTATAATTAACATATTTAAGAATACACAGAGAAGTGATCATTGTGGGAGCCAGATCGTCTGACCCAGACCCCCCCGGGCCATGATGTCTGGAGAAGACCTTGGGGCAGCCCCGAAGCTTTGAACAAAGAGTGGAAGGTGTCTGGCTCATCCTGGAGTGTCGCCCCACCAAGATCCCCGTGATTATAGAGCGATACAAGGGTGAGAAGCCGCTGCCCGTCCTGGACAAGACCAAGTTCCTTGTACCTGATCACATGAATATGAGCAAGCTCATCAAGATAATTAGAAGGAGCTTGCAGCTCAATGCTAACCAAGCCTTCTTCTTCCTGGTGACTACGCACAGCATGGTGAGTGTGTCCATGCCCATCTCTAAGTGTATGAGAGTGAGAGAGATGAAGACGGCTCCTGCACATGGTTTATGACTCTCAGGAGACATTCGGGACAGCACTGGTTGTATAAGGCTACAACAATACCTAATGGTTGTTAAGCCCTTGCCAAGGCAAAAAGGGACATTACCAGCAGGTGCTGGTCAGTTCCCCACCCACAGATCAGCACCCACGTAGGCACCCACGTAGGGTAGTAGAAACTGTTCATCAGCCAGAAACTGAGCTCCAAGCAAATGCATTCAGCTTGGAAACTCATCTAAACTTTGTTCAAACTTTAGTTTAAAAATACTTTGGATCCTAAAAAATAAAAAAAGATAAAAGAATTAAATAAATAAATAAATAAATAAATATAAAAAAATACATAAGAACACACGCCCATACCACAAACACACACACACCAATAATTAAAGAACAATAATTAAAGAAAACAAAGCCATGAATTTGAAAGAGACCAGGGAGTTACACGGAAGGACTTGGAGGGAGGAAAGTGAAGAGAGAAATTATGTAACTATTTTATAATTTCACAAAAAGTTATAAAAAATAAATGAAACAATCAGATATCTGGAATAGTATTCATTGCTTATATTCATAAAATCATCAATAATAATTAATATTTGCTGAAGTTCCTCACAGATCAGCAAGTCTTTATCTTTTTAACTTTTTAAGAAATTGTATTTATTTATGTATTTTCTTTAACTGTAGGCATGCTCTGCCTGCATGTATGCCTGCATGCCAGAAGAGGGCGTCAGATCCCATTAGATGGTTGTGAGCCACCATGTGGATGCTGGGAATTGAACTCAGGACCTCTGGAAGAGCAGCCAGTGCTCTTCACCACTGAGTCATCTCTCCAGCCCTCTTCATCATTTGTAACTCTGTAAGATCCATACATACACAACAGGCTATTATGTATGAAATTATTAAGATGAGCAATGTAATATATGCTAAATGTGAAGAGGCTATACCAACTTCTGCTCATCATAAATGTTATGCAATAGATCACTTTCATTGCTGCCACCAAGTTTTACTCTAAAAGCTGCTTACAGTACTAATAGTTATTTAACAGACTTCTACTTAACATAAATATATTTATGTTATTAATAGTAATTGAATATTTTCCACTAAAGCACAGGTATCAGTTCTTCCCAAATTTATCAGCATAATTTATTTGCAGCACTACTTAAAAATCTTTAACAGACTGGAGAAACTATAAAAATTGATTGTAATTTTATGGAGGATCTGAGATCAAACCAATTCAATGTTACAGGAACCAATTAAAATAACAAAAGCAAACACCCTCTGGGGCTACAGAAAGAAGAGCCTTCAAGACTTCTGGAACTCTTATTACAAATAAGACAATAAGTTAAATTTTGGAATAATTTCCAGACGTGTTAATACTAAAGTAACTTCTCCATGAAGAGAAAATTACGCAAAATAAGTATGTCTTACCAGCCAATTCAGTGTTGAGATGAAATAAAAGACATATGAAGACAACTTTATTGTCTTATAATTTCTTAAAGTACTAAGGGAAATTTTATGTTCTTATAAAAACATTAAAGAAAATATAAAAATAAGGAAAACAGAGAGACACTTCTCTTTTTTTCTTTTCTTTTTTCTCTTTCTTTCTTTCTTTCTTTCTTTCTTTCTTTCTTTCTTTTTTTTGAGACAGGGTTTCTCTGTGTAGCCCTGGCTGACCTAGAACTCACTCCGTAGACCAGGCTGCCCTCGAACTCAGAAATCCGCCTGCCTCTGCCTCCCAGAGTGCTGGGATTACAGGCGTGTGCCACCACCCCCGGCTAAGAGATACTTCTCAAATCAGAAGAAGGAGACTGAAGAGAGGAGGAGGCTGGAGTCAGGGGCAGAAGCAGCCTTGGAGACCTACAGCAAAAAGGAATCAGACAGGATGATCACGAAAGGCAGGTTCACTACTGTGTTCAGCACGAGATGGCTTTACAGCATACCTCCCTGTACAAGCACTACGAAGGCGTCCTTTCCACTATACATACATGAACAGGTTTTTGTTGGTGCCACTCACTCTATGCCTATCCTCAGCCCTAGGATGTTTTTGCCCCAATCTCAAATTGGAACTGGGATGCTATCTGTCTTCAAAATGCTGAGTTCCTGGCAGAAGCCCCACTCCATGTCTAACAGAACTTTTATGCTCTACTACAAGTCTTTTAAAGTGGTGTTCTTATTTAGATGTAAATAAAACCACCTGTGCACTTAAAAGTATAAATTAAAACCTATTAGATACACTGTTTACTGGTACAATGGATCAAACTTGTCTCTAGTATGGAGATTGGTCCTGGTGTTTATTCAGTAACTTATCTTATAGTTAAACAGATTAATGCCTATTATCCATACATTTTATTTTAAGGAGCTAACATTCCAAAGTTAGCTATATATATAAGAAATGCTATTTTCCTACCACTGGAAAAGCAGAGAAATGTTACATAAAACTCTAATTTCTAAAACATTATGCCCAAACTGTCTACTACTAAATGTAGCCATCTTGCTTAACAGACTGCCATAGAATCACAAATCCCATGTCTACAGAGCTCTTGGGTGGCAATCTAACACATGGAAGTGCCTACATAACTCACTCCATTTCATTATGCAGGCACTCAGTAATTTTCCACCATCACAAGAAAGGCAAGTACCATTCAGTGAGATGCTTTGGAAGACCAGGTGGTGCATGTATGCAAGTCTAGCACTTAGGAGGATAGGACAGGAGTGGGGTAACGCCATCTCTCTTGGTATCTGCCCAAACAAGGAGCATACAGCACGAGTGTGTGAGCCCGCCATCCGTCCCTCCCCCTCCCTCCTTCCTTCCCTCTCACCTTAGGCTGAGAAGAACTTTCAGGTAATAATACCCAGCTAAAATAGCATTATTTTGCCATTTTCTCTTTAATTTTGACACTACTGTCTATTTAAAGTAAGTCCATCAGTTTTCCACTTACCAGTATATTGTTGCTGTTCTTGTTGATATTTTTACAAAATAAGGTAACTTCCTTTTAAAAGACAAGGTCTCTCTATATAGTCTGTCCTAGAATTCACTAGGTAGACCAGGCCAGCCTTGAACACAGAAATCTAGCTTTTTCATCATTCTCATATTCTCTCTTCCTTCTCCCTACTCACCCCTCCCTCCCCTCCCCCACCCCCCAGCCGTGTGTGTGTGTGTGTGTGTGTGTGTGTGTGTGTGTGTACATGTGGAAAGTCCTCTTGAGCCTGAGGTAGTGGGCTCAAGGGACTGACCTTAAGTCAGGACTTGGCAGCACACATCCTTACTCTGCCATCCTGACACCCATTCTTCTCATTTAACATAACGTACTTAACTGAAAGAGTGGTTTACAGGCTAAGAATTTGGAGATGACTTTTCTCTCCATGTTTCCTAGCATCTCTGATGACTCCGACTCCTATGGTAAGCTCCGTGTTTTCAACTTAGGAAATAGTACTCATGTGTCAAATTCTCTAAATTAATGAACTCATGCTGTTTCCGCCCTCAACCCCACTTGTGACTTCCTATCAAAAGTCAGCCAAGGGGCTGGCAACATGGCTAACTGTGTAAAGGGGCTTGCAGCCACACTGTGATCTGAGGCCGGAGAACCCACATGGTAGAAGGACAGAACTAAGAACCATTACCACTGCCCACTCTGCAAACTTTTCAAGAGCTACTATCCGGCTAATATTTCTGTAACATTGCTATGATACCTTGAATCAAACGTTCAAATAGCAGCTCCATCACTCACTAGCCTGGGCCTTACTGGAGCTGCCTAACCACCAGACACTCTAGCAAGGCCTTTATATAAAGAAAGCTAGGAGCAAGCTGCAAGCACAGACACAGCTTTAAATAAATAAATAAAAATCTAAAAGATGGGGCCGGGCGTGGTATCCCAGCACTTGGGAGGCAGAGGCAGGCAGATTTCTGAGTTTGAGGCCAGCCTGGTCTACAGAGTGAATTCTAGGACAGCCAGGACTACACAGAGAAACCCTGTCTCGGGGTAAAAAAAAAAAATCTAAAAGATGTGTATGAATGACAGCCAGGACTACACAGAGAAACCCTGTCTCGGAAAAAAAAAAAAAAATCTAAAAGATATGTATGAATGACTCCAGACTGAATTGGCTCTAAAATATTTGATCTTTCTATTTTTTTTTAATACTACCCAGAGGACTCAAAGATTCTAAGAGTACCTCTGCCCTTATCTCAAGTCTAACATAGCCGAGAAGTCTGTTTCATATCCTACAATGCGTAAGACAGAGTCTCTGTCCATGTTTCTATGTGTGTGTGTGTCTCTCTCTCCTTCTCTCCCTCCCTCTCCCAAATACATAGAGTTCAAAATGTCAAAATAGTGTTCAAGGTGAGAAGATCTAGCTCAAAATCAAAAATACTAAGAAGTTGATTTGGTTCAGTTGGCTGTCTGTCATTCTAGCATGCTAGAGGCATGAGTCTGAATCCCAGAACTATATAAACCAAGTATCGTGACACACTTGAGAGACAGTGACCATCCCAGAACCAGATAAACCAAGTATCGTGACACACACTTGAGAGACGGTAACCACAAGTTCAAGGGTCCTCAGCTACTATAGCAAGTTCGAACACAGCCTAGGTTATTTGTCTCAACAACCAGTAATTCCAGCTCTCTAAAATATTAGCTATGTAAGCCAGGCGTGGTGGCGCACGCCTGTAATCCCAGCACTTGGGAGGCAGAGGCAGGCGGATTTCTGAGTTTGAGGCCAGCCTGGTCTACAGAGCAAGTTCCAGGACAGCCAGGACTACACAGAAAAACCCTGTCTCGAAAAAACCAACCCCCCCCAAAAAAAAAGATATTAGCTATGTGAACTCCATATTATAACTCTTCTCTGAGGGGACATAAAAGATTTATTGTGTTTCACAGAAAGACTGTTAGGGGGAAAAAAAACCCGAGACAGAGGCCTAACAGCAGTAAGTTAAAAAAAAATCAGTATAGTTCAAAGTAAGACTTCTGTCAGAGACCTCTGGACTTCTTAAAGATAATTTAAAACTATGAATCACTCATGGCACTGAAACTGATTTGTTTTCTGTATCATCTCTTGAAGGTCACAGAACTTCTTACCTACTTGGATTTTATATCCTTATTCATACACAGCATTCCAAAATACCTGCTTGTCACAACAGGAGCATCCACTACAGTATGAAAATTACCAAAACAAACTAAGAAAATTTACTTTGTGCCCTAAAGAAATGCTTAAATGGTAAGAGCTGTCTAAGAGTAAAACAAGCACACTGAACCCAGGAGGCAAAAAAAAGCACATCAACTGGTGGGCAAAACTCACACAAACCGTTGAGGCCACACACACATACTAACAGGACCTAGATGAAACAAAATTAGAGAGAAAGTGATTATAAATCTGAGAGAAAAATCATTGTTTAATTAACAAGGTCCTAGCTATGCAATAGAACCACTTAAAGAATACCGTAAAGGCCAGCGGCGGTGGTGGCACACGCCTGTAATCCCAGCATTTGGGAGGCAGAGGCAGGTGGATTTCTGAATTCGAGGCCAACCTGGTGAACAGAGTGAGTTCCAGGACAGCAAGGGTTACATAGAGAAACCCTGTCTCGAAAAACCAAAAAAATAAATAAATTAAAAAAAAAAAAAAAGAATACCAGCAAAGTTACAAGGGTGATAGTTTGTCATTTTAGCAATGCTTGGCTAAATTCCTAATTCAGATAATGGCAATGCATCTGAACAGGTTTAAGGATTATTTAAGTGATACTTTAAATGCACATGATATTTAATGGCAGTTTCCTGAATTCTTGACTTCTGCAAAACACTTTAATTATCTTAATGCTGTAAGACAGAGTAAGAACAAAAGGACTGATAGACAAATGTCTGAAAAGGCTGAGCTCCAGCCAGCACCTCAAGGGTGTTACAAGCAACTTTTAAAATGCACAAATGTAGCAATTATTTTTAGGCTAACAATGTAAAGAAAAGAGCAATTCCTATATAAAGCTTACATAAATATAAGACACTAGTTTTGCAAATGTCAGCAGGTTTAAGATCCTTTTCTTTTTTCCTTTTTTTTTTTTTTTTTTTTTGGTTTTTTTAAACAGGGTTTCTCTGTGTAGCCCTGGCTGTCCTGGAACTCACTCTGTAGACCAGGCTGGCCTCGAACTCAGAAATCCGCCTGCCTCTGCCTCCCAAGTGCTGGGATTACAGGCGTGTGCCACCACGGCCACATTTAAGATCCTTTTCTAAAGGATCTGTATCTTTGTTTTGATTGGTATCTTAATTTGCCTTTAGTTTCAAAATTCAGTTTGCCAACACCATGCCTCTCAAACCCTCAGGAATTCCACTCCTCGTTTTAAGCTACATTTAAAGGAAAATAAACACATGCAAACCAAGACAGGAGTGTGCATGAAGTGCTTGTTGATGATCACAGACAGAAAGTTAGAAACATCTGATGGTCAACTGTTTTGCTCCACCATGGGAATGTGATAGAAAGAGAAGTATTAGTACTCCTTCAGTGAGACCAACACTGGACACCTTTAAACTAACAGACTACAACAGAGCACACTGTCTAATTATGTGTTTTCACTTCGGAGAAGACTGGCCAGAGTACTCTTTAAAAGCCCACCTGATGTGGCCAGGCATGGTTGCACATGCCTCTGATCCTAGCACTCCAGAGGCTTAGGCAAGCAGATATCTGGATTTTAAAGTCAGCTTGGTCTACATTGCAAATATCTGAACTGCCCAGGCTACATAGAGGCCATCTCTCAAAAAATAAACAAGAGTCCACTTAACATAAAGATGTTACTGTCCTCCTCCTCAGAACTTAAAAAGAACTACTCCAGTATGTATGTATGCATGTGTTGTGTGTGTATACATACTTACCCTATATACTCTTAGCCCATTCCCATTTCCTTTATCCTCAGACTATCTTTTTAAAAAAACTTACTTATTGGGCTGGAGAGATGGCTCAGTGGACCTGCTCTTCCGAAGGTCCTGAGTTCAATTCCCAGCAACCACATGGTGGCTCACAACCATCCGTAATGAGATCTGATGCCCTCTTCTGGTGTGTCTAAAGACAGCTACAATGTACTTACATATAATAATAAATAAATCTTAAAAAAAAAAAAAACTTAATTTGTTTTATGTATGTGAGTACACTGTAGCTGTCTTCAGACACACCAGAAGAGGGCACCAGATCCCATTACGGATGGTTTTGAGCTACCATGTGGTTGCTGGGATTTGAACTCAGGACCTCTGCAAGAGCATCCAGTGCTCTCAACTTCTGAGCCATCGCTCCAGGCCCTCAGACTCTATCAAATCAGACAATTACAGTCACTCTCATTTGCCCACACTTCTCTATCGCCTCCTTTAAGGCCTCAGCCCATGGCACTCCAGAAGCTGGGGCTCGCTTCCTAGGCAGCCTGCATTGTTAATGTTAATCACCCAGAACTGTGAAAGGACCAACCTTCATTTGCGGCCCTTTCTCAGTCCTTCAGTCCTAACGACTTCTCTCCAGGTTTTCTGCTCCACAGGCTTTTGCTGCCCCAACCACTGATCACAAGACACAATGGCTCAGCAGGTAAGGGTGCTTGCAACCATGCCTGATGAGTTGCCCTAAATTCCCAGAATTCACAAGGTGGCGAACTGACCCCTCAACCTTCCGCCTCCACAGGACATGTTAAACATGGTCTTAGAGGTTTTGAATATAAGTTAGAAAACAAAAGATATTAGCTGATACATAAAAAAGAAATCAAGACACCCCCAACCCTTTGCGAGATTAATGGCACCCCTCCACAAAGACTCACAAATCAAAGGTATAGTTAAAACAAGTGGTGCCACATAATTATATGTTTGTGTATCATGATATTTACAAAGAAAATAAACCTTCAGAATTTACCAACTGCTATTTTTTTAATTTTACTAATTATAGCTCAAGAAACCTCAAGTGTTGAATATGATCAGAACACTGTCAATTATATTAATTATAAACACATGTAAGGGATTAATATGTACACATACACACAGAGGCACTAGAGTTCATATGTAAGGAAATGGTTTTTCAATCCCAACTTGAAGAACACCTAAATTAAAGCCAGAAAAACAAATTTTAAATGTGGAAGACTGGACTAGGAAAGTGTTTGTGCACTGCGAGGAGCTGAGCAGACCGCCCTAGTCCATGAGCTTGGAGGGCAGTGGGGCAACACCGTGAGCCCCCAGGACAGGCCATTCCTGGGGTGCTCTAAGAATGAGGCTGCAGTCTGCCCCAATCCTAAGAACTTGCCTCAGGCTAATATTGAAGTAACAGACTAATCTCTTTGGCAGAGATTTCAAGACAGCCTAACACTGACTCTGTCACATGGTTGTTTGTAGTCACCGCTGAGGTAGGTTTACAACGAAACAGACCAAGTGGGGCAGAAAGAAATGCAGTGTGGACAGTCTGAAGACTAAAAAGAATACCAGGAACAAGGTTGCGGCCAAGTCTTGCAAAGAGACAAGGATATTAAGGGGAGGCCTGATCTGCACTGGGATAAAGGGAAGGGCGCCCTCAGGGCAAGAGCTCACCCAGCTAAACCCGGGGAAAGGCCTGATCAATTCTGTACTGCTAAGAAGAAACAATAACAAGCTGCTGCGACTGTGACTCCAGAGTGCTGGAGCCCACCCCAGCCTGCACTCGACCTGCCAGTGTCCTGCAGGGGGGACTGGCTTTAGGGTTCCAGGTGCCCCGTGAACAAAGGAGTCGTGGAGCCCTCCACAGTCTCGGAGGGCCACGGAAGGCAGGACTGCATCAGCTGCGGAAGCAAGGCTTGTGCTGCATGAGGGACCCCAAACACTGGAGACACCAGTGTCCCCAGATGTCTGCCAAGGAGAGCGGCATCGGGAAGAGGAGGCAGCCTGAGAGGAACGGAGCCATCGGAAGCCTTCAAAGCAGCCACGAGGCTACAGTATTTGGGGCTTGCCCTACTGCTGTGGTCCAGCAGTTTTTCAGTGTTTCTATTCACTCCTCCTCAGATGGCAATGTCTATTCTGTGCCACTCTTATGTTGTAAGTATCTGATTTGCTTTTCAGTTTATACTTAAGAGAGTTACAGTTAAGAGATCACCTACGAGTCCCAAAAGAAATGTGAACATTGGACTTTAAACTTGAAAGCTGTCCTGAGACTGTGAGGGACTATGCGGACTTCTGAAACTGGGATGCACTTAGTGGACGTGACCGCCTGACTGAAAGGACCCTCAACCCCACCCCATAGCCTTAGGCACCTGTTTTGTTTTGTTTTGTTTTGTTTTGTTTTGTTTTGTTTTGTTTTTCGAGACAGGGTTTCTCTGTGTAGTTCCGGCTGTCCTGGAACTCACTCTGTAGACCAGGCTGGCCTCGAACTCAGAAATCCGCCTGCCTCTGCCTCCCAAGTGCTGGGATTAAAGGCGTGCGCCACCACCGCCCGGCTCTTTTTTTTTTTTTTTTTTTTTTTTTTAAAACACATATGAGTGCATTGTTGCTGTCTTCAGACACACCAGAAGAAGGCGTCAGATCCCATTACAGATGGTTGTGAGCCACCATGTGGTTGCTGGGAATTGAACTCGGGACCTCTGGAAGAACAGTCGGTGCTCTTAACTGCTGAGCCATAGCTCCAGCCCCGAGGCATCTGTACTCTCGTTCCTAGCTGATGGCCCCTTTGTACAGTTTAGGATGTGTGATCTTGCTGAAGAAGTGCATAGATGGAGACAGCCCTGAGCTTTCAAAAGCCACATGCCATTCCTGGCTTACACTCTCGGCTTCAGGCTGGTAGTGCCGCAGCCCGGAGCTTCCAGTTCCGGGTGCCATGTCCGCCTGCTGCCATGCTTCCGGCCTCATGGCATGCACTCTTAACCTTCTGGAGCTGGGAGGCAATTAGTTATACGGATTAGCTAAGGTCATGTGACCAGTTGTAGAAATGACTGTGACATGTTTCTGCTCTATTTTGTTAAAGAAAAATGTACATGTATGTGTATACACTCACACTCATACATATACATATACACATACACATACATATAGCAGATTTTGTTTCTTTTCCTAATTTCTTGATCATGTAATGTAAAATCAATTATAGTGGTTACTGTATTTCTTATGAGACACTAAGAAACTACGCATCCTCAAGGTACACTGCCATCTACTCTAAAATATATGTGAGTTTGTGATTATACATAAGATAGTTATTTCATGTTAGGAAGAATTATGACCTGGTTGTTGTTTTCATTTGGAAAATAGTATGGCATAAGGAAAAGGGATTATGTATCAAGTTGGCAAGGAATAAATCTGTGATAGCTAATCACAGTTGTCAACTAGAATCAACTAAACCCAAGTTTCTGGGCTTGCCTGTAAGGCACTTTCTTGATCAGATCATTTGAGGTAGGAAGACCCACCCAAAGCCAGGGCCACACCTTTTAGTGGCAGCCCAAATAAAATAACAAAAAAGGAGGTAGCTTTTGGGTTTTCGCCTGCTTGTCCTCACTCTTGCTGGCAAGTTCATTTACCCTGTTGCTGAGGTATCTCTTCACCAGTATTACAACTACCTTCTTCTGGATTCCAACATCGGCTGAAGACCAGCAGCTCTCCAGGAATTCTTTAGGACTCCAGTGCCAGGCTGGCACTGCTGACATCCAGCTTCATGGACTGAACAACTACCAGGCTCTCAGCCTCTCCAATAATTCTACTAGTTACTTTAGAGACTCCTAACTTAATGCAATAACTAAGCTTATTTTGTTATTGGCACCGTGGCACCCATGCACTCCTATAATCACATAAACAACAATTTTTCCAGACAGAAAATCTAGGAGCTGTAGATCTGTCTTGGTGATCTAGAGACCTTGCTGCCCTTACAGAGGACTTAGGATTGATTCCCAGCACCTACATGGTAACTCAACAATCATCCTTTTTCTTTTTTCTTTTTTTTCTTTTTTTTTTTTTTTTTTTTTTTTTTTTGGTTTTTCGAGACAGGGTTTTTCTGTATAGCTCCAGCTGTCCTGGAACTCACTCTGTAGACCAGGCAGGCCTCGAACTCAGAAATCCTGCCTCTGCCTCTGCCTCCCAAGTGCTGGGATTACAGGTGTGCGCCACCACCGCCCGGCTTTGACAATCATCCTTAATCCCACTTCCAGGGGATCTGATGGCCTCTTCTGACCTTCACAGCTATCAGGCACCAGCATGGTGTCCACACACACGGCTAGCAAAACATTCATATGCATAAAATTAATAAACCTTTAAAAAAGGTTTTAAGGGTTGTAAAGTTGGCTCACAGGTTAAAAACACTAGTTGCTCTTACAGAGAACCAGGGCTTGATTCCCAATATACACATGGCAGCTCACAACTGCCAGTTCCAAGAGGTCTGACTTCTAGGTTCCCTGGGTACTGGGTATGCACACATATACATGGATTATACATATATTAATGTAGGCAAAATACTCATACACATAAAATAATAAAAGAAATCTAAAATAAGTTTTAAATTAAAAATATATTTTGTAAAAGGAAATATTTCTGAATCTCAATTCAAGATTAATAAATAAGAGTGATTTGCTTGGCCGGGCAGTGGTGGCACACGCCTTTAATCCCAGCACTTGGGAGGCAGAGGCAGGTGGATTTCTGAGTTCGAGGCCAGCCTGGTCTATAGAGTGAGTTCCAGGACAGCCAGGGCTACACAGAAAAACCCTGTCTTGAAAAAACAAAAACAAATAAAACAAAACAAAACAAAACAAAACAAAAGAGTGATTTGCTTGTTTAAATGTTCTGGAAAAGCAAAATGTAAACCAAAACTACATATTGGGCTCTAAACACTGAGAAAGATGTGTGTGCCAGACAAGGGCGGCAGCACACTTGGACCACTATGCACATAGTTATCTCCTCAGCACCATTACAGCCTAAAACTAACCTGTGCCTAGGAAATAGAGATGAAAGCAGACAAAGGGAACGGGTCAGATCCCAAACCACTAAGGACTGCTTCTCCCTTTACCTCAGCAGCTTCCACACCCAGCTCCCGTGGAAGGCCGTCAAGCTACCGTCCCCACACACCCATGTACAACATAATTTGGGGGTGGGATGTAGGAGTAGGTCAAGACAAGGTTTCTCTATGTAGCTCTGGCTAGCCTGGAACCTGCTCTGTAGACCAGGCTGGCCTCAAAGTCAGAGATCGGCCTGCCTTGGTGGTGGTACAAACAGTGCCACCACTTGACCATTATTTTTAAAAATAATTATGTTTCATTTTCACCCCACAATGTACCCTTTTTTTGTTTGTTTGTTTTGTTTTGTTTTATTTTGGTTTTATTGAGACAGGGTTTCTCTGTATAGCCCTGGCTGTCCTGGAACTCACTCTGTAGACCAGGCTGTTCTCGAACTCAGAAATCCGCCTGCCTCTGCCTCCCAGAGTGCTGGGATTACAGGCATGCGCCACCACCGCCCGGCTGCTACCACCCGGCTGTACACTTACTTTTTAAGGAAAAAAACCAACAAACCAGACTTCAAGACCAGATCTAAGGAATAAAACAAGAGGGGATCAAGGAGACAGGTCAAGTGTAAGGAAGCTACCCAAGTCACCCTTGAGACACTCAAGATTATTTAATGACTGAGTAAAGCAGGCGACCTAAATGGCACCCAGCACCTCCGGAGCACGTAGAACCTTTCTTTTTTTTTCTTTTCTTTTCTCTTTCTTTCTTTCTTTCTTTCTTTCTTTCTTTCTTTCTCTTTCTCTCTTTCTCTCTCTCTCTCTCCCTCCCTCCCTCCCTCCCTCTCTCTTTCTTTATTCGAGACAGGGTTTCTCTGTGTAGTCCTGGCTGTCCTGGAACTCACTCTGTAGACCAGGCTAGCCTCGAACTCAGAAATCCACCTGCCTCTGCCTCCCAAGTGCTGGGATTAAAGGTGTGTGCCACCACGCCCGGCAGCACGTAGAACCTTACATAGCTATCTGAACCTATGCAGATCTAGGTACAAATCCTGACTAATTATTATCTACTTGACTTTGGGGGTTACTGAGGTCCTGACACCTCAGCTCTTTCAAAGGTAAGATGGAAGTCAGAATAACAATTGAGTAGAAATCCTTTAAAAACGTCAACCTGACCTATCTGCAGAAATAAAGGTTTGCACTCTTGCCTGACTCTGCACTGGGGCAGTCTTCTAAGTAAGCTACTCTCTTAGTGCCCCTACCTTCTACTCATTTGCTCTTATCAAATGAACAGGGTGCTAATGAGAGCCACCTTCTTGTCCCCATACCCACTCCTGTCAACTTGTTACTACAACTAGGTAAACTGATGAATTGTAAGTAAAAAGAGACTGTTTAATGAAAAGTTCAAGAAGACTCGAAGACTAACTTAAAAAAAAAAAATTACCGGGCTGGAGAGATGGCTCAGCGGTTAAAGCACTGACTGCTCTTCCAGAGATCCTGAGTTCAATTCCCAGCAACCACATGGTGGCTCACAACCATCTAGAATGAGATCTGATGCCTGAGTGAGAAAGAAAAAAAAATTATCGTGTGTGTGTGTGTGTGTGTGTGTGTAAGAGAGAGAGAGAGAGAGAGAGAGACAGAGACAGAGAGACAGAGACAGAGACAGAGAGAGACAGAGAGAGAGTTGTGTAATGGAGAAGTCAGAAGACAACTCACAGAAGTAGGTTCTCTCCTAGCATGTGGGTCAGGCTTAGGTCATATGGCTTGGTAGCAGTTACCTTTCATTGGCTATGCCATCCTGATGGGTCCCTGCACATTTTTTAGTTATGAAATTTGGTGTATTTTAGACAGCTTTAAAAGAACAGGAGAGGTGGGCTGGAGAGATGCTCGGGCTACAACTGTTGACTGCTCTTCAGGAGGAAGTTCTGCCCCCAGCACCCACGGTAGCTGGCTCACAACTGCAGTTACCCCTGCTCCAGAAGATCCAACACCCTCTTCTGGTTCCTATAGACATACATACAAATAAAAATAACCTTTTTTAAAAAATAAAAGACAAAAGCGAGCATAAAAGCATGCAGAAGCAGGGACAGTGGTACACACAACAGTCAGAGACTCAGGAAACCAAGATCGTGGTACACACAACAGTCAAAGAGACTCAGGAGACCTCAGGACAGTGGCACATGCCAACAGTCAGAGACTCAAAAGTCAGGAGATTCACCTCAAAACAAACGCATGCCTACAGGAAGAGTTTGCATTTTACAGTATAATACACAAAAGTTACTCATGTTCTCTCATAATAAGAGAGAATACTATTAAGATACTTAATAGATAATGCCTCATGGGTATGTATATGCTAAAAGGGCGACCCAGAACTCTACCCAAAGGGCATTCCACAAAGAAAACCCTTAGTAAGAGGATACAGATTTCAGTTAAATTTCTAAAATATGGTTAGGCCCAATGACAGGTGCCTAAACTCCCAGTTACTCCACAAGCTGAGATAAAATCTTTGAGATCAATCTCAGCAAAATACAAAAACTTTGTCATAAAAATAAGTCTGTTAGCCGGGCGGTGGTGGCGCACGCCTGTAATCCCAGCGCTTGGGAGGCAGAGGCAGGTGGATTTCTGAGTTTGAGGCCAGCCTGGTCTACACAGAGAAACCCTGTCTCGGAAAAAAAAAAAAAAGTCTGTTTATGATTTCCCACAAATCATTTCTTCAATTATATACTCAAAATATCATACATGAAATCTTTGTATGTAATACTCAAAGCTTTCTGTTATTGTGAAGGCTAAATAAAACTATGTACTTAATTACACAGAATGACTACTATTTATCAAAAACTAAATTTAAATTCTGTTTCAAGGCCGGAGATGTAGCTCAATCGTAGAGTACTTGCCTATCATGAATGGCCCTGGGTTTATCTCTAGCACTGTATTCTTAAACCCTATTGCACTTTTATAGTTCTGTTCTCCTTTGTTGTGATCTGATAATCAGTTAGATGGTAATATGTTTGCCTAGCATGTCCAAAGCCTGGTGCTTAATCCCCAACACTATATTGACAGAGATTATGCACATGTATTATGAACTCTGAGTGGTGGTACATACCTGTAATGGCAGCCTTGAGAGGCAGAGGCAGGATAATCAGTCAGGTTGGGAAGGCGACTCAGTGAGCACAGGTACTTGCTGCCAAGCTTAACAGCCCGAGTCCCACCCACAGGACACCCATGGTACAAGAGGAGCATCGGCTCGTACAATGTATACTTTGACCAGCACATTGCACCCCAATCACCACCCAGATAGATACATAGACAGACAGACAGACGGATGCAATTTTCTTAAAGTAGTTGTTCAAGGTCATTTCCAGATATATAGTGAGTTCAAAGCCAGTCTGGCCTCATGAGACAGTCTCAAATGAGCAGAAAGCAAAAGTAGTACTGCTAAACATGCATAAGAATAAAAAAGCACCTAACTTCCTTGTTTTCTACTATTTCTGTACAGACACACACAAACATATTACATAGGTCATTGGACATGTACTTCTATAGTGACCATCAAGACGGTAAGGTGTAAGACCTTGGAGACGGAGATCTTTTACCACGGGATAAGATTACAGCGATGCACTGCCGTGCCAGCGTGTCCAGACATTTGAAGATGACAGGAAGAGAAGAAGAGGAGGAGGAGCTGGTTGGTGTAGTACCAGGGGAGGAAGCAGGAGCTCCTGAGGAAGAGACAGACAGCGGGGCAGGCAAGGACTCGGAGTAAGGAAAGAGCGAAGGCAAAGGCAAAGGCAGACTAAACGTGAGTGTCTGGCAGTGTGACCTCGAGATCGGAATGGCCGAACACTGCAAGACTGGAAAGGGCTTCTCCATGCTCAAAGGAAAAACTACATTGTAAAGTTTATGTCCAACTTTACTGTCAAAGAGAAATGCAATCTGGGGCTGGAGAGATGGCTCAGTAGTTAAGAGCACTGACTGCTCTTCCAGAGGTCCTGAGTTCAATTCCCAGCAACCACATGGTGGCTCACAACCATCTGTAATGGGATCTGATGCCCTCTTCTGGTGTGTCTGAAGACAGCGACAATGGACTCATATACATAAATGAATAAATCTTTAAAAAAAAATGCAGTCTGTAATGAGAACAGTGAGGTGAGTGTGCTGTCATCTGCTGAGTCGGAAGGGGAGGAGCACTAGCGATCTCACAAGGACAGTGAACATTAATAATACCATTCTTTTGAAAAGCAATTTAATCAAATGTTCCAAATGTTGATATTCTTTCATCTAAAAAATAAAAATATACCTGGGAATATGGCCAAAAGTAAGTTAAAAACATGAAAAAACTGTTATATCATCTATATTTTCTTTAAATTTTCCTATAACAGCAAAAACTAAAAATGACAAACTGTTTACAAAAATATTTAATATAGGCAAAGCTCAGAGGTATCATTTATCTAGCAGGTACAAAGGCTAGAGGTTCAGCCCTTATAATGTAAAAAAGAAATTGCTATCTTCTTTTTCTAATGCAGCAAACAAAAGTAAGCACAGACTCTAATAAGTCAGGCTTCTTAAACTGGTTCTGCTCACTTTTTGCCCAAGAAATTTTAATGTGATCTCAGGTATGTTACATATATAAAGTAGGTATGAAAACCAAACAGTTGCTGATAATATATAACTCAAAAAACAATTCTTTGGTATACCCATTTTACTATTTATTTAAAGCTAAAGCAAATTTGCATACTAATGAGATAAATGTGCTTGTTTGGTTTTACATAAATAACTAAATTTTGGCTGAATAGTTTATCCAGCCAATGTAGAGTCTCGTCAACGTTTTCCAGAGTTGACTGATATTTTAATTTTACAGCCATCAAAATGGAGAGCAAATGAAGTCCTGAGCCAATGTGTATTGCTGCTGTGAGCACAGCATGTTAGAACCCCAATACCTTAGACCCAGGGCAGAACGGCAAGTCACCCAAGTCAGAGTACTACAGATGCTGACAGTGTGTGCAAAACCCGTCAGCCACAGCCTCCTCCTCCCCCCAGGTGACGGCACCTGGGGCTGCTCTGCTTGAGAGAGTCTCACCAAGATCAGCTAACCGCCAGCACACGCAATCAACACTCTCCTCACTCAGGGGCACACCACTCCTACCCCATCTGGGTGTGCACTGAATGCACTGATTTCCCAGGCTCTCTGGTGCCACCCAATCAGTGCTCAGCCCGCCCAAGCCTGCCATGTCTGCTCATTCCCTATGGCGTCGGTCAAGAGCATCCCAGAGCTCTGCAGCCACTTCAAACCGTGCAGAGCGGCAGTGCAGAGCTCTCTTCGTTGCTGCTGTTGTGTATGTGCTGCTGTTATGTATGTGCTGCTGCTGTGTATGTGCTGCTGCTGTGTATGTGCTGCTGTTGTGTATGTGCTGCTGTTTGATCTCTCAGTTTTTCTGGTGTAAATATATTTAGGCCACTTCAGAATTTGTTGGAAATTCTGTTCTACTCCCAAATCAAAATGCATTTAACTATTTTTTTTTTTTTTTTTTTTTTTTTTTTTTTTTTTGGTTTTTTTCGAGACAGGGTTTCTCTGTGTAGCTCCGGCTGTCCTGGAACTCACTCAGTAGACCAGGCTGGCCTCGAACTCAGAAATCTGCCTGCCTCTGCCTCCCAAGTGCTGGGATTAAAGGCGTGCGCCACCACCGCCCGGCCCATTTAACTATTTTTAAAGGATTTATTTCTTTTCATTTTATGTGCATGTTTTGCCTGCATGAACTGCATGTTTGTGTACCATGTATATGTCTGGCACTCTTGAAGGCCAGGAGAGGGCATCAAATCCCTTGGAAGTGGGGTTACAAATGACTCTTAGCTAGTCTGAGTGCTGGAAACTGAACCCGGGCCCTCTGCGAGGGCACCAGGCACTCTTAACCACCCAGCCATCTCCAGCCCCACGGAACTTTTCTTTTGTCAATAAAGCTTAAGTCAGCAACTCTGGATTTTTTTTTTTTTTAATTTAAGCATTCTAACCCAATACAACCCAAAGCTGTTCTAATATGCTACATTCTGAAGAATGACAGTAGGAAAGCCTGTATTCTGTAATGAGCTCATTATGTTTCCACGAGAGCAGAACCTTCTGTAGGGGCAGCACAAGCCCTGCGCCGGGCCATGCAGCAGTCTGGAATCTGAGCAAAGGTGTTTGAGGGAGCATTCCCTGGCATTTCCTGGCACAATGGCCCACACATTGTAAATGTATTCCATGATCAGAGCAAAGGTGGCGCCGAAGCTGTGCCGTGTCTCAAGGACACGTACTACCAGAAACACCTCAGACTCATCACACCCTTGGTTCTGAATTAATTTTTGAATTCTGCATATTCAGAAACCTTTCTCAATTTCCACATTTTTCCAAAATCCATATAGTTATGCGATCCCATATGAAGTTATTCTTTTCAATATTGCTTTTGCTTAAAATGGTAGTTGAACTATCATTGGTTATGGGCTGGAGAGATGGCTCAGTGGTTAGGAGGGCTAGCTGTTCTTCCAGAGTTCAATCCGAGCACCCACATGGTGGCTTACAATGATCTGTAAATGTAGTCTCATGGGGTTTAACACCCTCTTCTGGAGTGAAGATATATGTGCGGACGAAACACCCATATATGTAAGTAAATCAATCTTAAAAGAAGTTGGGTTGGGGCTGGAGAGATGGCTCAGCAGTTAAGAGCACTGACTGTTCTTCCGAAGGCCCTGAGTTCAAATCCCAGCAACCACATGGTGGTTCACAACCACCATGAGATCTGACTACCTCTTCTGAAGTGTCTGAAGACAGCTAGAGTGTACTTATATAACAATAAATAAATCTTAAAAAAAAAAAAGAAGAAGTTGGGTTAAAAATGACATGCAATCACTAGTTAAAAAGAAAAAAAATATGTCTCCAAGCCTGGAGTGTCTGGATGAGTAGCACAGCTCTCACCTGTCATGGGGGTGCCCATGGATTTTACCCCCAGGACCAAAAGGGCAAAAACCTGCAAAATAATTTATTATTCAGAATAGCAATATTCTGACAAAAAATTTTGTCTATTTTGTAATCTTTCTGTCTTTATCGATTCCCATCCACTGTTACCCTATGTCCTGACCAATTAATTTCACCTGAGTTGGAGTGGAACTCCCCTGCCTCCAGAACACTTCGGTTCACTCCTGAAGGCATGACTGTCATGTCCCCCCACCACTAATTTTTACAAGATATTCCATTCTTAGTTACTTCTCCTGTTGCAGCAATGGATGGGATACCCTAGCAGAAACGACTTAAGAGACGAGGGTTTATGTGTGCCGGAGCTTGACACTACAGTCCAAGAAAGTGGGACTCACACCTCCAGAGCTGCAGACAGCCGGTCACACTGTAACCACGGTCAAGAAGAGAGGATGGTTCTCACTAACTCCTCCTCCTCAGACAGCCGGGACGCCAGGCTGGGGATGATGCACCCATAAATGGCAGGCCATCCCACTTGATTTAATCTAATCAAAATAATTCAACACAGATAAACCCAATTCTAGATAGCTGACAATAGGAATTAGCCACCACACTGCAGGAAACATTTGGAATTTCACCTCTACAAGTTTGGTGGCTTTGTCTACCTTAGGCCCTCGAGGGGCTCACCAGACATAGTAACACTAAATGTTCTTACAGTTCTGGGGCCAGATGTGTTCTTGAGATGACATACCTCCACCCCAAGGGCTCTATTCCTAATCTTCTAGGATTCTGTTCCTTAACCCCTCCCTCCCGACCTAGGCGAGCAACAGCCCAATAAACCTTCGTATGAGTCTTCCAAACAAAGAGGCAAATACCCACTAATAAGTTTAACAGCCAACTGTCTTTCAAAATTTGTATTTCATTGTTCAGAGAGAGTGGGGGTGGCAGAGTACATGCCACATAGGGATATGGGTGGTAGAAACTAAACTCAGGTCCTCTGGAAGAACAGGACGTGCGTGCTCTTAACCACTGAGCCATCTTTCCAGCCCCCAATCTTTTTTGTTAAAACATGTAAGATATGAGTGTCAAATTCACAAAACATAAGACAAAATGGCAGTCAGTAGGTTGAACACTAACTCAAGCTTTAATAAAAGGCTTCAATTTAAATCAAAGTATTAATTTTCAGATCATGCTTAACTGAATAGTTTTGAACCCCTGAAGCTTATACTTAACACAATTCATTAAAAAAGAAAACAGACTGAACATATAGGATTTCCTTACACATATATAAACAGCTCCTACAGATAAGAGCTATAGTACAGTAGCGAATGTTCCATCACAGCAATGAACCACATCTGCCTTAGCCACACACAGCAGTACACACCCAGAGTATCAGCACTTGGGAGACAGAGGCAGAAGGACTGCCACAAGTTTAAGGCCAACTTAGGCTACATAGTGCATTCCAGGCCAACCCAAACTACACACCATAACTTAAAAATGTTTTAAATTTAAAAAAAAAAAAAAAAAAAGCCAGGCGGTGGTGGTGCACGTCTTTAATCCAAGCACTTGGGAGGCAGAGGCAGGCAGATTTCTGAGTTCGAGACCAGCCTGGTCTACATAGTGAATTCCAGGACAGTCAGGGCTATTAAAAGAGTGTGAGTGTTTTGCCTGCATGTATGTATGCCTGCAATGCTTGATGCCCATGGGACTCAGAGAGGCTATTAGATCCCTGAAGTCACACACACAGTTGTCAGCCACTGTGTAAGAGACAGAGATGAGACCTGGGTCCTCTGCGAGAGCAACACGTGCTCTTAACAGCTGAGCCACCTCTCCATCCAATTATCCAAATCCCAAAGGCTTGCTTATCCACAGTGAAAGAGCTGAGCTGATACCAGAAAATCTTCCTCACTAACTTCTGTACTCGCTTCAGATTTTCTCTGCTACATAAAGGTTTTTTATGAAAAGAGCTAAAGTTACGCAAAATAGCAGAAACTCCTTCCATATGAGCCTTAAGTTCTCAACAATTATATACAATTGTGTCTATTATACAGATATATGCATCGTATCTACATTCACATATATCTATTATATAATTACACTGGAATTACTACCTTTTCGGTAATCTGTTTTAGCCAGCAATTATGGATATGTTATGTGTACACTTAATAGTACAAGTACATAAACATTAACAGCAATTTCAAAAGCAACTGTAGCCGATAAGAAGAATCCCGCACAGACTTGGGTTTGATTCCACTGCTGCCTTTTATCAACCCTATCCTTGTGGAAGGACTGCCACAAGTTTTCTAGCCAGCTGGGACAGTACACAGAGTAGCAGGAGGAGAGAACCAACCTGTTATTACCTAAACACACACACACACACACACACACACACACAGAGAGAAAAAAATCAGTTTTTACTAAACTCTAAAGCAAGTCATCAACAAGATCAATAGCTGAAAGTATTTTATACACTGTTTACATACATAGAAGACACAAAATGTAAAATCCTTGCTAATTTAAAAAAATAAGACTTTATAGACATCAAAGACTTTTCAATGTGTAAGAAGAACAGTTGGGCTATCTCCCTCACATTTTTTAGGGTACTCATCCAACTCATTTGCCACTAGGAATGCTTGGTAGAAAAAACTCAACATTATTAAAATAAATGAATTACATATGATTTTTTGAGTTTTCCACAAACAATCATACACAGGAAAAGTCTACGCCAACACCATCTTTGGCGTAAGATGTGTGAAGACACATCTAAGACAGTGAAACCTCCAGGCACTTGGGTTGCTTCAACTTACTGTCAACATTTTGTTCTAGGATTCCCACTACAAACTCAAAGATTTCTACAGATCACCCAACTTTTTTAATTACTCAAACTAAATCACTCAAAGAAAACTAATGTTAACATCTTAACTCAGCAGCCTAGAGTAAGTTTGTGCCTTAAAGCCCCGTGCCCTCCCCCACCCTAAGTGAACAAGGACATGGTAAGCTTTTCATCTAGACAACTGATTTCCATAAACATCTATTAATAGCTGCTCTGTGTCCAAGGGGGACTTCATGGCTCTGCCTGCATGGCCCACTACACAGTGCTTCACGCCCCCATCCCTTCGACCAGGGCCCATTCTGATTACTAGTATTTTATTAGCACAGGATTTACGTGCTACCATGAATAAAAAGGTTCTCCTCACTCTAGCATCAGCTCTGTCCTGCCTGAGGAGAAAGGAGGGCCAGTTTCTGCTATTCCACTATGTCAAAGTGAGCCTTAAAGCAGCACCCCCACAGCACCCGCACCCCAGCAGCCCACCACGTCTGCCTTGCCCACCAGTAGGTGGTCCGCACTGCTCCCCTCCCCGTGCGAGCACTATGCAAGCACCACAAGTACTAACTATTATGTTCCACAGTTTTCAGAGTCATCGTGCGCACCTCCAGGGGACTCTGATTCTAACACGAATGTGCACAAATATATAAGATGAACAGTCTTCTCCAACTTCTCAAATGCTCTCCAAGCCAAGTCTTTCAGTTTTCACTGAACCATCATCTTTTCAAAGGGGGTAGAGAGACCAACAGAGCCCTGCCAACTCTTAGCCGGCCAAGAGCTCACTCACCCCTCCCTCCAACCCATCCATCCGTCTGTCTCTCCTGCCAGGAATGGTGGCTCACTCCTGTAAAATAAGCAACTGAGAGACGAGGCAGAGTCACATATTTCAGGACAATCCTGGCTAGTAGAAGGTTCAAGACCAACCTGTACTACATAAGGGACTACCTGAAAAACAAAAACAAAAAAGCCAACTATACAATCATTATATTTCAAAGAACGAACATGTTTCCTTCACAATTAGAAAATGATAATTTTAGAAAAAAAAGATTATCTTTTAAATTCAATAAATTTATTCTTTAAAAGCAGAGTTTATTTCTCCTCTCACACAGCAAGTGGCAACAGTGTGACAGACTTACAAGACACTATTACACACATCAGCTTAGGAGAACCACAGACTTATCTGCGAGGGCCCCAAGAGGAAAGCAGCAGAAGCACATGCTAAAAACAATTATTAACCTCTCCAATCACAAGGAGTGGAGGCCTAGAGGAAGTCTGGGGACTCCCAAAGTCACAGATCAAGCAAGAACTTTAACTCAGATTTGTAGATCCCAGTCAGCTCCCAGCCATCAAGCCGTCCTGTCCCAGCGGCATAAAGTCCCACTTCCATCTAGCCGCTCTGGAGACCGCGACAGCCACGCACTTCCCAGACAGCTGGTTCTAGTGAGAGGTATATTCTTGGCCATCACTCAGACCAAAGCCAAACGGAACTCCTGACCTTTGCCTCATTAATACCAAGCTCAGTAAAACTAAACCAACCACCCCAGACAAAGCACACTGCCCCCTTCCCCAGATACATGCTGTAGGGCTCTTTGGACATCTCCTAGTACCTGTGATGCAGTGGAACCACATTCTTGAAAAGCTAAAGATGTTAATTCTTTAAAAAAAAAGATTTATTTATTATTATATGTAAGTACCCTGTAGTTGTCTTCAGACACCCCAGAAGAGGGCGTCAGATCTCATTATAGATGGTTGTGAGCCACCATGTGGTGGCTGAGATTTGAACTCAGGACCTTTGGAAGAACAGTCAGTGCTCTTAACCTCTGAGCCATTTCTCCAGCCCAAGATGTTAATTCTTAAGAAGAAAATAAATGCTTCTACAGCAAATCTGACTAAAAACAAACTTGTCTTCAAAAAGTGAAAATCTCGAGCCTCATTCTGCAAACTATTATAATCTTTTACATTTAAAATACAATTTCTTCCTTCCTACTTAACTATCCAAAAAGCAAGGGACATGAAATCCTGCAGATTCATAGCTCTTAAAAAAATTTTAAGTAAAATAAAATCTTCACATATAATAGATATGAGTATCTTAAACTAATTCTTTTTTTTTTTTTTTTTTTTGGTTTTTTGAGACAGGGTTTCACTGTGTAGCCTTGGCTGTCCTGGAACTCACTCTGTAGACCAGGCTGGCCTCAAACTCAGAAATCCGCCTGCCTCTGCCTCCCAAGTGCTGGGATTACAGGTGTGTGCCACCGCCGCCCGGCTAGATATGAGTATCTTATTCTTTCATTTCTCTATGGTAATCAAAACATTTGAATAAAATTATTCATGTTAATCAAAAGTACTTCTATTGGGCTGGAGACAAAGCTTGGTGGCACATCACTGGAACTGAAATGCCTGAAGTCTTGGGCTTGACTCCCATATCATAAAAAGGGTATTAAAAAAGAGCCAGAGGGAGAAAATATAGAAGTACCATTTTACAAAAAGCAATATTAACTATATAACAGTTACTATAGCCGTGCGGTGGTGGTGCACATCTTTAATCCCAGCACTTGGGAGGCAGAGGCAGGTGGATTTCTGAGTTCAAGGCCAACCTGGTCTACAGAGTAAGTTCCAGGACAGTCAGGACGACACAGAGAAACCCTGTCCCGAAAGAAAGAAAAAAAAAGTCGCTGTAATGAGAGGCATACATGTCTTTGAATTAATATTGAAATAAAAATGAAATTCATACATATAAAAGAATAGATACAATACATACCACAACCACCTGTAAATCCTCACACAGCACTCACTAGACAAGCACCCAAAGGACCCCACAGGAGCCTGAGCTCCCTGGAGTCTGAACAATGGCACACAGGCCTGCCAGAAAAGTCAACAAATTTCTATTTCTTGATTCTGTTGTTAGTTGTTGGAGGTAAGGGAGCCTGTAAGGAGGGTGTGTGTGTGTGTGTGTGTGTGTGTGTGTGTGTGTGTAACTAGTTTCACACAGCCTTCAGTGCTTCAACTCCAGTGTAGCTGAGATGACCCTGGACTCGGGACCCTTCTGCCTCCATTTCTTAAGTGCTGGAGTTATAGGTACAGCAGGTCTGAGATGCTGGGGCTGTAACTCTCAGCCCAGGGTCTCAGGCATGCCAGGTAAAAATTCTACCAGTTAAACCACATTCCCACCCTGCCTCCAATGAATTTTTTAATTTTTGTTTTTAGGGTTTGTTGTTGTTTTTGAGACAGAGATTTACAAAGATCTGCCTGCCTCTGCCTCCTGAGTGCTGAGATTAAAGGTATGTACTACCACAGACCACTGGTTCTTTTTTTTTTTTTAAAAGATTTATTTATCTATCTATCTATCTATCTATTTATTTATTTATTTATTTATTTATATGAGTACACTGTCACAGTCTTCAGACACACCAGAAGAGGGCATCAGATCCCATTACGGATGGTTGTGAGCCACCATGTGGTTACTTAGAATTGAACTCAGGAGCTTTGGAAGAGTAGTCAGTGCTCTTAACTGCTGAGCCATCTCTCCAGCCCCCATAGGATTCTTTTTAATCAGATTTATTGTTTGTTTGTTTACACAGAGAGTTGGGGAGAGAAGGGGGGAGAGAGAGACAGAGACAGAGAGACATCGAGAGACAGAGACAGAGAGACTGTGTGTGTGTGTGTGTGTGTGTGTGTGTGTGTGCGTGCTCGTTCCATGAGACAGTGAGTCACCGTGGCCTGCCTGTGGAGGTCAGAGAACACCTTGCAAAGCCGGTGCTCTCCATCCACCATGTGGGTGGCAGGACTAGAACTTTGGGTCAGGAGACATGTCTGACAGCATCTTTACCTGCTGAGTCATCTCAACAGCCCCTCAACAGGAATTTTAATGAACAGATTTCTTTCTCCTCCATCTGAATTTATAGTTCAAGGAAACAATCCAGATCACCAAATTCCTTATCCACTGCACACGACAGTCGACGTACTGTGTCTCTTGTGGTAAGCAGATGCCTTGAAGCGCAGGCCTGGCTCTGGGGCCGCGGTCTGGAGTTTTCTTTCCCTCTACGCACTCCCTTGGCACTTTCATCTCCTTACACAGATTCAACTTGTATATCTATCTGAATAATCTGTTTGTATTTTCTATATATATATAAAATAGCTCTGACCTCTCTCTTGAACTGAAAATCTACATTGCCAAAAGCTTCTAAATAGTTTCTGTGTGTAAGTATATTAAAAAAAAAAAAAAAAAAAGCAACCCTCGGCATGCCTGGCCTGACAGCACACATTGGTAATCACAGCTTCTCTGCAGATTAGGGCAGAGCTGTGAGTTTAAGGCTACCCTATCTTAAAAAAATGAGAGCTAATTGTGCAGCTCCTCTCATGTTCCTCGTTACTGGCCTGACTGTCAACACCCACAGCTCCCCCTGCCTCCTCTCCAGCTCTCCTCTCGGGCCTGCTGGGCCCTCACTCTCTCTCCGCCAGCCCCACTCAGTGTGCACAGTCGTGTATTAATAGCTTGCCATAATAAATCATTCTGCACACTAAACTACTGCAAGGTACACACTTCTTGTTTTCTTCAAAATGCTGAGCTTCTAAATATAGCATCTAAACATGCTCCACAATCCAGCCTTGACTTAAATTGCAAACTTCATCTCTAATTCCAAAATAAACCATGCAGGTCATCTGGGACACTAACTTTTTTTCCACATCATGAGCCTTCTCATCTCCAAAACTGTCGTTCTCTTAATTTGAAAGGCCTTCCTTATCCACAAATCCTACCTCCCGAATCTTTGTTTTAGAAGACTTTAACCCGCAGTCACCAACTAACTTAAGACTGCCAGTTTAAGAGCGGGGTATGGTGGTGTCTGTAATCCCAAGCAGAGGAAGGCGGTTGAGACAGGAGATCAGAAGTTCAAGGTCAACCCTAGGCCTACTTGAGAACAGGAGACCCTGTCTCAGAAGCTACATTAAATACAAGGACGCCTGTTGGGAAGCAACCCCATGAAGTAGAAACACCAGCTTTCCGACAAGGGAGATCTTGGCTTCAAATACACACTTCTGCTAGCCAGGTAACTCTAGGGGGAGTTCCTGGACATGGGTGAGATGACAGTATCCTGACTATTTAGAGAGATGCCTACACAGGGAGACCCCTATCTCAGAAGAATGAAGCTCTATGTTGTTGAGAAGACACAACTATAACAAAACTAAACACCTACCCTCACAAGTGTTACCGTGTCTCTATGTTTCGATACAAGACTTACCTTATAACAAACACTTTGCTTTTGTACAGGCACAATCTTTAGGTAAACACATCTACATGGTTAAGTATTTAGATCCACGTTTTGTTTTCAGAGTCGTTTGTCGTGAACACTGTCCTGACCACTGTAATCCTACCTGTGACTCCTTTGCAGCCACATGCACGCATGCCACTGCATCCAGACAGATATTTATTTACACTGTAAACTTCTGTACAAATATCTTACATCCCTACTAGATCCAAATTCCAAAGACCAGCCTCAGCTCTGCGACTTAGGGTGCCCAGCACAGTGTGCTTCAGAAAGCATTCACCACCTCCCTCCAGGTCCCAACGCAGTGGAGGCTTGGTATTCCTAGACAGTACAATTCAATTCTTCACGATTTCAACATACCTTGGAAAATTATCAAAACATGAATCTGAAGTTCTAATGGCTTTGTCTTTGTTTTTCCCTACATGGTTCACTAAAAGAGTCTTACGCATAGAAAATGTTCAATATCATTTGAATTGACTTGAGCAATAGTTAAAAGTTATAATGCCTGAAAGTATCTGATTTTCACCAATTTCCTTTTTTTGCTTTTATAACTCCCATAGCTTTTTTTTCCCTTCAAAACACACTATACCCAGAGTACAAATACATAATGAACTCTAACTTGACTCATTTTCCAAACTTTAATTCAACATCCCAATCTTAGGCTCTGAGCAACCGAGCACTTCAAATACTAAGAGGCTACTGCATCATCCCGAGTCTAAACACTGTGCAACTTGTCTTCACTCGCATTGTTCCCACAGGCTTAAAAAAAAATGCACCCCCTTTGTTTGTTTAATATCAACAACCTGACACAGATTTGGGGGGCTGGAGGGACTGCTCGCGTGTAAAGTGACTGCTGAGCAAGCAGGAGGGCCTGAGTTGGCATCTCCAGCACCTACATAAAAACTAGATGCTGGGGCATGTGCCTACAGCCGCTAGACCTGGCCTGGGGACGGGGAGCAAACGGAGGGTCCCTGGGGCTGGCTGGCCAGGTGGCCGAGCCGCAAGTACAAGCTCTACACTCAGGAGACTGTCTGAAAATTATCGTGACCGTGATCATGATCATGGGTAGTCTGGGAAGGGCACCCGATGAGCCTCTGGCATTGCACACACAGAAAAAAAATTGTAATGAAATAAATTTCTTTTGCATAAGACAGTTTATGGAACTTGTCACTTCAGATCATTCCTCTCCATCTTGATAATATCTTCCCTTCCAGTATTGGAAGAAGAGGGATGAGGACAAGAAAGACAGACAGACAAAACCAAAACAGTATAAATCCTCACATAATAAGATGTGCAGATAATGCCACTGGTTTCATGAAGATTTGTGTAGACTTGACACCACAACAACGTCATTTGCAACAAATAAACTATCCGATTATAATGTAAAACTCAATTAAATCAGAAAATAGCTCCATTATTTCCCACAAACCTTTCACTGGTAGTTCATCATCTAAACTCCGTTTACTAACAGTGCCTACAAGATTTTCTTCTCTAGGAAATTCTCGGTTGATTGGAACTAAACACTTCATACCCTTAAATCAACAAACACCTCTGTCCAGCTGTGGGAAACCTCCACGTTGCAACAGCTGGACTACACAAAGAACCTCTGAGGAGAAACTGAGGACAATTTTTTTTTAAGCTCAAGAAATGACAGTTCCAAGTATGAAAGTAAACAAACTGGGGTAGAAAAGGATCCCATTCTCCAGCCTTTTGCAGTCAACTTGTGCAATGTCCCGACTGAAGGCTTAAAACTGTGACTTCGGATGAGCGCAGGAATTCCGAAGGCTGATTAGAGAATAGCGTCATTTTTTTTTTTTAAACGTCAGCAAGAACACGGGGAAACTCATCTGAATCTACGATTCTCCTCAAATCTTTGTTTTTAAGAAGTAACTACCAACAGTTCAGCTTTCAAGTTTGCAAAGACCCTTCGAGGGATGATACTGCCTCAGTGACGGAACCTATGCAGGCTATGCAGGCATCCAGACCCAGTTAAGTTTCGAGCCAAGTCCAAATCGAACCCCGGCGACCCTGACGCAGGTCTAGATGAAAAAGCACGAGATCGCCAGCATCCACACAGGGAGCGCCCCACCCTCGGACTGAGACTACACCCCTGGGACACAGGATAATTACTGAGACGAGAAGGGGGGACAGACCCAAGAAGCGACGAAAGTCGGGCACTGATGTCCGGTGCAGTGTGGCTGTCCCGATCCCCAGCGCCCGGGTGCACAGACCCCACAGCGGAGGCACCGAGTCCACTTGCCCGAGCAAAGAGGGGGTCGCAGCGCGGACGGCCCGGCCCCGCTCCGGAGTCCCCCTCTGCGGCCGCGGCTCCGGGGACCCGCTCCTGCTGCGCCCCGCCCACTCCGCGGCCCCGCAACGCGCCTCTTCCCGGCCCGCGGGCCGAGCGCGTTCCGCGGCGGCCGACGACCCCCTTCCCGGACCCCGACAGCTGAACATGCAGTGGACAGCCCGGTCCGAGGCTCGCCCGCCCGGCGCAGGCCCCGTTCGGCTTCCCCCCGCTACTCACCGTCGGCGCGAAGGCGCTGCGAGGGCGCGGGGTGGCGGCCGCGGAGCTCCTCACTCTCTCCGCGACCCGAGCCCCTACTCGGAGCCAACGGAGCCTCCGCGCCCGTGTCTACCAGGCCTCTCTCCAGCCCGAACCCTAGACAAGCACTTCCGGGGGAGCGGGGGAGGGCAGGGTTTTGGCACCGGAACTGCTCCCAGGCTGGAGCTGCCAGCCCCCCCGGGAGGGGCGGGGCCTCCTCGACCGGCGCCAGCGGACCCGCCCCCGGGCTCCTTGCTAACCCCTGTGGTCCCGCGGGCCTTAGGCTACTGGGGCACCCCTCATTTTAACGGCTGTTAGGATCGTTCCCTTCCAGTCACTTAATTCTACAGAGGCTCGGATAATCTAGTTTAGCTGAGCCTAGTGCATTCACCCGGCTTGCGGACCGGCCAGCGATGTCATCTTTACTCGCTTCTGTCCCGCTTGAAAATGCAGTTGACATTTCTCGAAGGAAGGCTTGATAGACAGTGCATTCACTCGGCGCTTCGGCGACGTTACTCTTTTAATAACCTTCAAACTCCTGGAAATTGGTACTTTTATTCTCCATGTCTTACAGGGAAGGAAACCGGTCAGGTATCAAACTTTACCACATATGATGGCTCTTAGTTTTACTTTAATTTGTGGTATGTGTAGAACTCTCTTTTGCCCCCAAACAAGACTTCTCAAATTATTGAAAGACGGGACCCAAACTGTATTTCCCTATATCAGCCATCCTTTGCACTTTAAACAAAGGCTGAACTCTGCAATCTTAGTGCCAGGATACTTTACCCTGGTGTGTGTGTGTGTGTGTGTGTGTGTGTGTCTGTGGTGTTCATCTCTGGACTGTATATGTTAAAAATAATATAATGCATGGTAAACATTTCAGAGTGCCCAGGACTGGGTAAGTCCACACAAATCTTATACCTAACCAGTAACTAGCAATAGACAAGACCTGGGCACTTTTGAAACTCTGACCAAAGACAGATAGTATGTCTCAGACATAGAGTCAGATGTCAGGCAAGGAAGAGAGACGATCTTAAAAGATTTCCTCTGCCACAAAAATCAAGAAACGTATCAAAGATTGAAGGCAGTTTTTCAATCTGAAGTGAAACCCCACAAAGAAAAGGACTCAAGCCTGGCGAGGTATTTTGTCTTGGTATTTCCAGCAGTCTAAAAAGGCTGAGGCAGGGGGATTCCGGGAAGTTTCTGGCCAGCCTAAGCTTTACAGTGAGTTTCCAGACAAAGATGGACAGGACTATGAAGCAAGACTCCTGTCCAAAAAGAAGGGGGGGAGGAGGAAAGAAAGAAAGGAAGAAAAAGAGTTTCTTAGCATGCATAGTCTCTGTTAAATACTACAGGGAAGTGTTTTGTTTTTTTTTTTTTGTTTTGTTTTTTTTTTTTTTTTGGTTTTTCGAGACAGGGTTTCTCTGTGTAGTCCTGGCTGTCCTGGAGCTCACTCTGAAGACCAGGCTGGCCTCGAACTCAGAAATCCGCCTGCCTCTGCCTCCCAAGTGCTGGGATTAAAGGCGTGCGCCACCAACGCCCGGCGGGAAGTGTTTTAAGACATTCTCCTTTGAGAAAGGCAGAGTAAAAGAAAACCCCTTATTACAAATTTAAGATGCAAACAATTCCATCACTATTGCTGTAAAGTACTGCCTTGGGTTTTATGTAATTGCAGAAATGTTTGTAAATACTTCCAGAATTCTCAAGTTCAAGCAGTCTTTCATGCCTCCTAGTAGACTGAAGCAAAAAAAAAAAAAAAAAAAAAAAAAAAAAAAGAGCCTGCACAGACAAAACTTAGGCTGTCTGCAGCCTTTTACCATCTCCACCCCCCAATCCCAGGTACGAGCGAACGTGCACGCGAGGACACGGACACACACACACACACACACACACACAGACACACACACACAGCCCAGAGACCTAG